>VWZW01002015.1:360551-512921 GCA_013397115.1 Edolisoma coerulescens
TACATATATTGAGGTTCTTGAATCCATAATTTCTGTCCTACATATAACAAAGAAGGTGATCTACGTTGTCCAAGATGAAACCTAAAGTAATACCAAAAAGTAAAAGGCAATGCCAGAATATGCTTGGATACCTTAAAGCAGGGGTGCCTTAATATATCTTAGAAGTGATTTATGTCAAGTCCCTCCTTGAAGAAATACTGAGAACTGGAAGTAAGATCATAATTTATTAATAGTTTACTGTTGACTGAGTAGCTTCTCTTGGCAGTACATCTCGTGGATGCAAAACAAATTCCTTAGTGACTAATATCTTCTAGCTCCCTTTTAAAACTATCAAGTGGTTACTACATGATTGTCTTCTGGAGGAACATTATGGGGTGTAGTTTTGACCCTTTTACTTTCCTTAGGTTCTTGTTCCAACTGAAAGTTTGTATACAAGTCAGAGAAGCTGCTTACTTTTGTATAAAATAGTAGAGATTAGGTCTTCACATTTTCACTTTTAAGTAAGTCTTACGGTAAAGATGCTGCTTTAGTTGCTGTTTAGAAGATCTCAGCTTATGTATGTATGTATGTGTGTGTATATATGTACATCTACCACTCACCATTATAACAGATAGATTAAAAGCTAACTGGCACTTTGCCATTTAGAATTTAATTTTGGATTTGTAGGACAAAGTGGAAAGCAGAGATGACTGCAGTTGTGTGGGTTGTTTACCTGAAATAGAACCACTGTTTTGCCTGAAAAGGAGCCAGCTCACTTCTTCTGCCCCATACCCTCCTTATTATTACACTGGCAGAAGTGTCTGTGCAGCCATACAGCGAACTAAATCCTGCAAATCCACAGCGTGACCACAGGTAAAGCCCAAACAAAATAAGTTAATTTTAACCTTCATCAATTCTCCATCCCAGGTCCTTGCACAGCTGAATGTGAGCTGATACTCAGCAGTAGAGGTTAGCCAGGAAAGAGAAAAGTCCTGTCAGAACTTATTAGTAGAAGATAAATTCCTGGGTAGGGAATCTTTCTTCAATGAGACTATAGCATTGTTTTCACTGCTGTTTCCCAGAATGCAGCACACCTTTAAAAAAAATTAAGAAATATAGGTGTGGGGATTTTCTTGGTAGAAGGTTTTTCTCTGTCTCTAAGGGTATTTAAAATTAAGACCAATGAAGTTTCAGTCTTGGTAAAGAACTGTAACAGAAATAGTAGTAAAAGCTAGACATCCTACCTTAACCAGTTTAATTTCATCAAATATAGGCATACAAGAAGCTCTGGTGTGGTGTTTCACTGCAGATGTCATGTTGCTGTCATGGTACATTTGTCCAATGTAGATGAGGTTTGAGACAAAGCATAGCTGCTGATTCACATACTATGATATCAGCAAGAATTTTAAAGTCAAATTTTGTGTGAGAGTAGAAACATAACCATTAGAATTTAAATTCTTCTGGCAATGTTTTGAGTTTGTTCCTACTCTATAAGCCAAGCAGCCTGCTGTTTGAAGGAAGTTTCCTAAGATTCTTGAGATAAAAAGAGGATGTTTTGCTGGGTAAATGTTCATAAGGTATGTTAAGCTAACTAGCCTTGCAGCAGAAAAATGTTCTGTACCACCAGTAAATATCTGCATCTTGTTTTATGTAATCCCTACAATATTAATGGGATAGCATTAGGCATATATTTAAAAATAATTAATGTATCATTTAATGTTAGTGTTCATTGCTTTCAAGGTCTATATTTAGAAAAAAGCACTTACACCTCTTCTGCTTGGGCCAGCAATCATGAGAACACATGAAAATTATAAATATTGGGTTGCATGTGTTGTGATTTCTCACGCAGATATGATAATGCAAATTATAGAGCCAGCTCCGGCTCTAGGCGTTGAAAAACATGTAGGGAATTTCCTCTCTGATGACAATTCTCTCCCTTCCTTGTTCCTAACCTGTGGGCATAAACTGATTACAATAATAGAGTTGTTACCTTCAGTATTTTATTTTTGCCCCACAGGAATCTAAATATATTTTCTTCATCAAAGAAAAGATCATGAATGAGAATGACTACTTCATAAAACAAGACAATATAAAAGGAAAGGAAACAGTGTTTGAATGCCTAAGCTTTCTGCAGGCAAACCCAATTAGCAATAAAGGAGCTTTGACTTTATGGGAAAACTATCATGGTAACTCTATTAGAATGAAAACCAGACTATTTTCAGACTTTATCCCTTTAAAAATCTTATGGCCATTTGCATGTTTTTTACTATTGAATTTCCAACCTATTCATCAAGAGACAGACACTTTACACATTAAATTATGCTTTTGTGTGTGTATATTCAATAGGTCTTTTCACTCCTGTAAATCCACTATTAGTCCTATTACAGCATTTGCTTATGTCTTTTCTCTGTTAGGAAGCTTCTTTCTATTCAAGTCTGCATGAAGTAACAACATTTCCTAATTTCATACAGTCCTAGTATATCAGAGCAACCCACTGAGCAGTTGTTCAGCTGTGAATTAGCCCTATGAATTCCTTGGTCCTTCGCCCATTGTACGTGCTTGGGCAGCCAGTGTGGGAGAAGTCCCAACTTTCCCATCACAGCAGTGCTGGGAGGTGCTCCCCTCCCCCTCCTGCTCAGCAAATGGGCATGTAGCTAAAATGTCTTTGGTGATGATGAAGACTCGCTGTCTTAATTTTAAACCTGACATACCCAGTGTATGGTGTAATTCAGGCTTTGTCAATCTTGTGTCCTGAGATGCAGGAGGGCAAGACTTTTCAAAGCTTTGTGTGGTTCTCTGTCTCTTCTCTGTCATCCCAGCAAGTGAGTGTCTCATGAATCTTTTATGGATGATTTTTTTTTTTCCAGTTAAGATATACTATGGCCGCAAGAGCTTGGAAATGCATACATTTAAATATATTTTAAGGATTTTAAAATTAAATTGAAATATACAAAGTCCCTTGAGAGGTCTGAGTGAGGTTCTCTCTCTGAGAGAGACTACAATTTAATAAAAGCACCAGGACTCCATAGTAGATTTTATGTCTGAAATATAAAGTTCCAAACTTGCAGTGCATCCCAGAATGACCATAAATCATCATTATTTCTAAGCAGATAATGAGAAACTATTTGTAAACATGACTTAATTGGACACACACTACTGATTCATTCTTTTATTTTACAGCTTTGGTGAGAATCAGGCAGTAAAAAAAAATAGAGAGACTGAGTGAGCTTTGAAGACTTAATTCTGTCAGCCAGGATTTTTCAAATGGAGAAAAAAAGGAATGAGCAGCATTTGCAAACTCAAAACATGTGGTTTCCCTCTAATTCATCACTGTGATATTCACTTTCTGTATAGAAGGGGAACCTGGCCAAAGTGAGAACCCCTTGTCCCACTGTCAGTAGAAGCAGTTTTGGAGTATCGAATGAAGTTCGTACAACATAACGCTTTGCTGGCTTTGGAGCTCAGGCAAGCAGCTGGATATTTGAACAATTATAAAGGGCAGCGGAAAGACCTCAAAAGCACAGCCTTGAACCCTGTGCAGTGTGGAAGGCTGACATGAGGCAGAGTACATGAATCACAAAAACCTCTAAACCCTTCTGCAGAAGAATGTGGCTTTTGAGAGGTGGTGTAGGAAGCAGGGGGGAAATACTGTCCTGAATATGAATTTTGTGAAGTCAAAGTAATTTCCAGTAGCTCTAGAAGGGCAGCATGCTTTAGTAAGGCCTTGGAACTATTATAACAGAAATGCATTTTTAGAGGCAGTGGTAGGTAATAGAGTCTGTAGGGTAAACAAGGATAGGCGATAGCACAACATTTTGAGATTTCATGCTGCCACTCACTCCAGGGAAAGAGAATTTACCTGAGTTCGAAGAACTTCAGAAATAGGCATAATCTAATATAGAGAGCATTAAAAAAGAATAAACTGCAAATTCTGTGCTGATTTATTTATTCTCCTAGCCAGCGCTTTCAGCTTATGGCTAAACTATTAATATTCCGAGAAGAGAAGAAGAGACCTTTTCTTGACAGCTGTTTCCATAGCTCCTGCCTCGTTGTGTCCTTGTTTGATAGTAAATGAAGATGGCTTTTGAAAGTGTCGTAACTGCCACGCTGGCTTAACCGTGATAAAATAATAATAATGAATTTATTTTCAGGCAATTGGATAATTTATGGAGTACTGTGTGATGGTCAGGTATAATAATAACACACAGCATTTTTATATGTTCTTTGTGCTTTGTAGCTATCAGTCAGTCAATAGAACATCTTTATGAGGTAGATGGGTAGACTGCAGTGCTCTTCTTTTATAATGAGCAAAATAAGACAAAAGGCAAATGACTGCCCAAGGCCATGCAATGAGGAAGTTGCAGAATTGGGATTAAAGCTGGGGGAAATATATGAACATTTACTGCATTGATGATATTTGTTCTGCATATATGGCCAATAAACTAAGAGGGATGCAAAGTTCCCTGTTAACAGATGAAGAGATGTAGATTTTTTTTTTTTTAATAGCAGACTATCTTCAGTGGAACTGTAAGTGCTTCATTTAAATGTTTTTTAAAAGCTGCTCTCTGAACTGTTAGCTTTGCCAGCTCAATGTAAAATAAAACAGACACAAAATGAGTTTTATCTAGATCATGAACCAAAGTTAGCATGTTAGTAAAAAATTCATCCAGGACCATTAAGTACCTGAATCTATATAGTGAATTTTTGTTTGCTGCCTTATATGATGTATCTTTGAGATGAAGTTTAACATGTATTTTTATTGACAAGATCAAAGCATACTCCTGGAATCACTGATAGGCATTGTGACTTCTTTGTCCTCTGCCTTTTAGTGAAAGGGAGATGGAGCTGATAACAAAGCAGAGTACTTGACGGACAGTCAGAGACACAGGTAGTGACTTTTTGATTAACCAGCTAATCTTCACCTGTAAGGTGTTGTGTCTCTCTACATTTTTATCTTGCGGGAATAAGGATATCTGACTAATAGAGCATTCTATAAATTAATGGAAAGACAAAAGTCATGTGCGTAAAGGTATCCATTTGTTATAAGGTACTTTAATAATTTTATTAAATGAATACTTTTTTTTCAGATTACCCCCACATACTTAGGTGTTGTTTCTAAAATGTTTCTAGGATCTGAGTTAACTCACTACCAGCTATTTCAGAAATCTCCCTTGGACATGAGACACTTTGACCTTTTGGGTCAGATTCTTAAATTGAAAACTAAATATGCCATCTGGAAGGCAGAGGTAGTGTTTTTCAAAGGGACTCCTGGTAGAAAAGCAACTTGTCTGTATCCCAGGCAATGGCTTCAAGCATCTGTTGAATTCAAAGCACTTTACCTGCCTGCTAGGTATAGATGTCTCTCCTAATTGTGCTGCTTTTCCTGTTCTGTCTTGCCCAATCCTGCTGTACACTGTTATGATCTGTAGTGAAAACATACCCTTATTTTCTTCCCTCACTGAAAATATTTCAGTCAGATAACTCTGAAAATGTCACTTTAACTGGTTTACTCATGCACATAGAGTGTGCATGCACATAGCATGGCACCTGTACTTTACAAAAAATACAAACAGCAACAGTTATAAAACCATTGGGAGCAGCTGTTATGATGTCTTGCACCATCATCCCATCAGTCCTTGTGAAGGCAGGAATGGGGGACGTAAACATCTAGGTCCTGCATCCACAGTTTTTATGGGGCATTCCTTGAGATTTAGGGATGGAGTGTTGTTACTACTGTATTGTTACATTTTTAAGTCCATGGGGCTGGATGGGATCCACCCAGGATTCTGAGGGAGCTGGCAGAAGAGCTCACTGAGCCCCCTTCCACCATCTGCCAGCAGCCCTGGCTAACCAGGAAGGTTCCAGTTGACAGGAGACAAAAAAATGTGATGCCCTTCTACAAGGGCTGGAAGGATGATTTAGGGAACTACAGACTTGTCAGTCTGATCTTGGTGCCAGGGAAGCTTATGGAGCAAATCATGTTAAGCGCCATCACATGGCAGGACAGCTGGGGGATCACACGCAGCCAGCACGGGTTTGTGAAAGGCAATTCCTGCTTGACTGACCTGACAAGGTCTCCTGTGACAAGGTGACCTGCTTGGTGGATGAGGGAAACGCTGTGGTTGTGTCTAACTGGACTTTTAGTAATACTAAAGCCTTTGACACCATTTCCCACAGCATGGGAATCAGAAACTGGCTGCTCATGGCAGATTGGATATTAGTTAAAATTTCTGCACCAAAAGGGTTATTCAGCACTGGAACAGGCTGCCCAGGGAAGTGGTTAAATCACCATCCCTGGGGCTATTTGAAAGACATGTAGATGTGACACTTAGGGTTTAGCAGTGAGCTTGGCAGCACTGGGTTAATGGTTGGACTTGAGGATCTTAAAGGTCTTTTCCAACCTAAATGATTTTATGATTCTATGATTCCATTCCATGAATTGCTACAAAACAGAGTTGTAAGTTGGACATGGAGACTTTGGTCTCTGTCCTTTCACAGAAAGAAAGAAGAAGTAGTAAGATTCATTCTACTTCAGTTTAGTACTTGATTCAGGTGCTTATACACAGCTCACATAAACTGGGGTTTCCCACCTGACCTCCAGCTGCCAGTGCAGTGGGGCACAAGTCTCTCTTAAATCCTCTGTCATATCTGTAGCCATAAATAGATAAACTCTGTCCTAAGAATTGGCCATGCAAATATCAGCTTCAGCTGAGTTGATCACTATAAGGCTCTATTTACTATTTATAGTCAATGCAAAGAGCAGAGTTGTGGGATGAGGTTTTTCTGACCTGTTTTGAAAGTCGTCCTTAGGATGAGAAGAATGGCACCCTGGAGTCTAACGAGCATGAACTTGTTCTCTATCGACTGGAGTGGGCCGGGAGGGCTGGCTTTGGTGTGTTTGCACTAGAGATATGCGATCCCAATTGTAAGAATCTCATTGAGTGTGACTGAGCACAGAGCAGCCAGGGGCAGTTTGGGGCAGCTGATCCATCACTTTGTTATTGGTTTCTTGGGATGCCACTTTGCCTTAAGTTGAATTAAACTGCAGAAGCCCTTCTGTGTGCAAGCCAGACCGCAAGGTGGAGGCTTGCCACAAGATTCCCCAGATGCAGCATATTCAGCAGTTCTGCAAGAAATTTTAATTCCTTTTTTGGTTGTAGTAGAATCAGAGGAAATTTAAGCATAAAATTCAGAATGCAGGTAGTTTTCCTGCATAAACTTGGCAAGAACTTAGTTCAGCTGCTGTTTTCAGGCAGAAATTATCCATCTGTACCACTGATTAATATGGCTGCTGACTTAACCAATATTAACAGGCCTTGCTGAAGAGATATTATTACATTAGAAGTGATTAAAGATACATTCCAAGCAGCAATGATTCTTGGAACCATAGTTGTTATTGAAATTTTGACAACATTGATACCAGGATTTTAATATCCTGCTTGATAATTAAACTTCTGCCTGGCACAGATTTCCTCTGGGTCTGCTCTATGGGATCCAGATATTACTTCTGAGTTACTGAAGAGAATTGTATTCGTATACTGGTCAGTGAAAGATTGGCACTAGTGCTTTTGTGGTAATGTTTCACAAAGATGAGCCTAAAGTAACAAAAAGCAGGTGCCAGCTGAGGAAAAATATTCAGATTCTCTAGTCTTTGCATCTTCCAGCTTGTCTTCAGTTTCAGGGTAGAATGCTTCAGGGTACTCTGTGCTGCCAGATTTTCATGTAACAGTGTTGGGGAGGGGAGGGGGTGGGGGGGAGAAGGAAGGTAGTTAGTCTAAGGAAAAGAAGAAAGATTCATAAAAGAAAACAACATCAAAGAATGATGAACTCCTTGCAGATGTCAGTGTAGTACAGCACATTTTACATGAATTATTGGTGTTGTCAGCTCTTCTTCTGGAGTGTAGAGAAGAATGGGCTCTGCTTCAGTTTACTGCTTAATTCTTCATTTCCTTTAAAATAAATGAAATAAAAGTCAGCTTATTAAAGAGGAGGCATTGTTTGTATGTTTGGAGGCTGCCATAAAACGATAACTTCTATTTTACTGGTTTTCTAATATTTGTTATTTTTTCAGACTTTTTAATTAAAATATCTTTAGTGTGGCTTTCTAGGGGAAGAAGGGTTGTGGTAACACACTGCATGTGTTTGCATAGCTTTCCAAATTTTCTTCTGGGTAAGTTTGTTGACAAATATCCATCCAATAAAACAAAAGGGGAAATGCTCTAAAGAAACATAATTTTAAAGAAAGTACACAGCCAAGCTGAAAAAAAAGGCCCTGTGATATCCTAATTGAAAGAAAACTGCAAAGAGAATTAAGACACCAGGTAATCCATGTGCAACAGAAAAAGTAGTGGCTATCCTGGTTTTTGAAAACACATCATTTGTTGCTCACACTTTGTTAGATGTCAGAGAGGGAATTCATGTAAGATAACACTACATATCTACAACATGGACAGCTACACCTGAACCATTCCCACTGGAGTTCCTTTGCAATCAGTAAATGCACAAATAATGAATAGCTTTTTTTTAAGGATAAGAAGAAGGATTTTTAATAAGGATCTCATTGAGAGTTTCTAGGAAGCTGATGCCCTCAAGAGTCAAATTGAAAGGACACAGATATGGCACAGGCATTGTCATATCCGGCAGGGATATCTCATATATCCTAGAGCATATCACATGGCACTAAATTCCTATGCTTGAGCATCCAAGTTGAACTCTATTAGTCCTAAACTTGGTCAGTGCCTCCTGGGATTATATGCATCCTTTTATGCAATTTTTCCAATGCTATGATCGAGTACAAGATGCTTCCCCTAAATTGCTTCACTTGATGTGCTACTTCTGGGGGTTACCCAAAGTGTCTTTCCTGAGTATTGAGTCAAAGAAATCAACTTAACAGCATGATACTGTTTAGAAAGCATTCCTTTATTACAACACTGGGGCTGTGGAGGGGTGTCCCTCCATGGTTATGTGCACCTCAAAAGTTTTCTTGTGAGTTTATATATCCTTTACATAATGAGACTCCCTGAATTCCCCCTCCAAGTCCTGCCCACTCAGTAAGTCCACATGTACTGTCCATTGTCCAGAACCACAGCTCTTTTTGGGGGTCATTTCCGTGTTGTGGCTCTTAACGTGTGCACTGTTCACATGTGCTGCCTTAAGGGTCTCTTATCGTTATGGGGCCCTGGCATTCCTCTTTAGGTAGGCGCTGTCCCATCTCCCTCTTATCTAAGCAGTTCCTCCTGTTCTTCCTTGATTTGGTGTTCTGGAAGGGTAGGGGTCTTTGTAACTGGACCCCAGATATGTAGTTTTCCCTTATCTTCACGGCCCCTTGTTGTCTTTGTCCTCAAGCAGTTTCCTCTTGCAGAGTAGTACTTAAACAGCTAAGCAAAAATGTTAAACTTATATTTATGAATTTACAGAGTTTAAACAGAACTACAAAATTGAGCATAACTACAAAATTCTTTGTATAGCACCTTCAATATTTCCCCTGCCTCTTATGCCCAGTACACTTCTTTTGGCAGCAGCAAAGGCCTCGCTCGGTTATATAAAACTTCTAAAACATACTAACTCAAGTTCTATTCAGAATCCTTTTGAAGCACAATGAGTGAGATATTGAATAACTGTCTCTAACAGGCAGAAATTCATTGGAGAAGGAAGAAGAAAAAGAAATCAACTATAATTATGGGAATCTGAATGGCTGATGACAGGGAAGATAACCAGAATCTTTGCTCTTTTTCCTCACTGTGCTGGAGAGCTTTGCTGTTTGGTGTGCTCAGCACCGACTGCATCCACCCTTAGTTGTGCCACCTAATGTTCCTCACCGGCTCTCTGTCCTTGTTCACTGTTCTGTTCTTTCTCACTGTTCTCTGTCTGAATGTTCTATTCTTTCTCAAACAGAATTCCACACCCAGAAATGAGACAAGATACCTAATTGCCTTTGGTTTCCAATCGGTTTCAGTGCCAGTTGGACACACAGACAGAAATTAGATTCTCACGTACCTTCCATGAATGTGGATCTTCCTATTCTTTAAAGACCAAGTTGAGGAGAACAGAAAATGGAGGGGAATAATAAGGGTTTGAAATGTGTTTTCCAGGTTATTTTGAAATGTGTTTTGAGGCATTTCAGTCTCTGCCTAAGGAAATATTCTAAGAGGCTAGTGCAAGTTCTATTATTCCAGTCATAGATGGGAGAGGCAGTATGGAAGATGCTATGCCTCTCATAATTTAAATCTTAGTGTCAGGTTCCTAGGGATTTAGAAGTGGCTGGGTTTGATCTTGAAATGGGAGGTTTTAATGTTCTGTGTGTAGATGTTATAGGTAATTTATAAAGATATATATTTTTAATTGATTGCTAAATTGGGGCTTTATAGAACAGTTCTGCCATTATTGTTGAGTGACATTGAATAATTATGTAACTTTGATTTCAGAAGGACAAAGTCTTCTTTTTCTTTTGATAACAATGTATTTAACAGGTGTGTTGTAGACTATTACTTCTTCCACAAAATATGCCTTATAGCTTTACCTAGTAGTTTTTCGGTCAAACTGAAAATGAATGCCTAAAACTTGATAGGGGTGAAGGAGAATGTTCATAATTCTGCAAATACAACTTTGCAGTGAAAGGAGGAGATTTTGCTCTCTAGTGCGATCTGACAGGAGTTTCTGTAGCAGAGCTTTGTGAGACTGTGTAGATAAACGATGATGATATACAGCCTTCAATATTTAAATCAGCAGCTCATCCATTTTAACAGGACTCTTTGGAGAGAGAACTCTTTTCAGACCTTTGTTTGGAGTGCAAAAAGTTGAACCTATGATTGAGCCAAGGTGTCCCTCTGAGCTACAGATAGGCCATTTTTCTGTGACTGACAGCATTGCCACATGCAGCTGCCTGTGATGCCTCAAGTCTATTTACTTTGTATGATTTATACCATCATAGAGCAGGAGTTTGCTTTGTCACGAGTCTGGTAAGAGGTCTGAACTCTTGCTTCTTGGTCTGTAATAAAAACAGTTAAAGTGCATTGTCACAATATCTTATTGCTTTGGGGTTAGTGTGTAACTGTATATATATTCTGTGTATGCAATATTATCAGTGTGCACATTGATAATTTTATGTACCATGGTCTTGCTTGAAAAGACCATGTGTTGTGATGTAGGAATCCTGGAAGGTTTGTGTTTTGTATGTCATCATAAAATTAAAAATTATTGTGATCAATGAGGACAGATTTTACTACTTCAATTCTTGATATATATGAATGTATATTATTGCAAAAAGTTCAATGGGCACTAAAAAGAAGGACAAATCCAGTCTTTTGAGGAAGACTGACAGGAATGGTGTATCTAGAGAAGAGTTAGTGAACTGAGTTTAAAGCTGTCAATGTATAAGATCCTCCCAGTGGACCTTTTCTTTGCAAAAAGAAAGCAGAGGATCAGATTCCTTGGGCTGCTCTGGCAGCTTTGCACTGTGTCAGCAACACGAAGTAATAACAAAGCTTGTTTAACAGGCCTGTTAAACCTGGTTTACAGCTGCTTTGCATCACTGGAGTGGTACAAAGCAGCTGGCATCCACTGGTGAATCTGGCTCTACGTAGTTAGCAGTCTGCTGCTAGTGCTGGTAGCAGCAAGACGGTTGTGAATGACCCCAGCATGACCTGCTTGAGTGATGTTCGGTAATGGTAGGGTTGGACTGCTGGCATGGAAGCCAGAAAGGCGTCAAAAGGCAGAGAAAACCTTTTCTGGTGATAGAGCTAAACTGACCTGCAGTGAAAATTCAAGTAATTTTTTTCTCCTATTGTTTCTTATGTCCAGTGTTTCTCTGCTTCACAGAGCCCTTTTCTAGGAATCCCTTTGGAACAACATTCTTTTGAGGTGGAGGATTTTTCAATAAAAGGAGAAAGCCTCTGTCTCCAGTGTCTCTGCCTTCTTTTCATTGCTTCACTGGTTTGAAGTGGCTGACACAGCATCACTGTGGGCATCAGTCCTTATCAAAGTGCTGTTTTGTTCTTCTGCAGCATTTTCCTGACCTGAGATCACAGGCATGCCAAAGCTGTGTTTGACTTGTGGGGAAACCCGTGGATTTGGCTTTCGGCAAGGACAGGTCACCTTGCATGCCTTCCCTGGAGATTTTTTTTCTGAAAATATTTGCTTCCTAATATAAACCTATGGGGTCTGTGTTTTTGAATTTTTGTGCAGTGCATGTGTCCTCCTTACAGGCAAGGTTGGAGACAAAATCTTTAAGTTCATGCTGCTGAACCTCTCTCATGCATTTTTAAAACTGCTTTGTTAAATTTACCATTGTTAAATGTTAAATAATGGCTTTAATGGGCTTCCCCTGGGTGGAGGGTACTGGCAGTTGGCGACCATGCCCCAGGCTGGAGGCTGGTGTCACCTCTGAAAATCTTTTGCAGGGATGTCCCACCCCAGAAAGTGCATTGGTTTGTTTACAGACTGGATGAATTGCAATGAATTTAACGTCCACTAATGCTGTCAACCTTCAGCTATTTGCATGCTCAGTAATGAGGCAGCTAAAAAGTTACTTTGAAAAGAAAGTAAGTCTCTAAGCTCTTAGAAATCATCTTTTGGCTGAGCAGTGACTGCTTCAACTAAACTGAACTAAAATGGAGAGAGAAGGCACTGGAAATCTACCTGCGACCTTGTTTCTTGTCCTCTGAAGCTCCCATTTGTCAAAGTGCATACCAGCTTGTTGGCCTCCTTGCTAAGCCGGGACAACCAGGATACGACAGAGTTTAAAACTGCCTTTTCTCACCTCCAGCTTCTCAAGAAACAGCCCTTCTTTTCAAGCAAAGAGCTATCCACAGCAAATACTGAATGAGCACATTCGTCACAGCGAGCCATTTGTCAGCTCCAGTTGGGATTACTGTATAATGCTCTTCCTGCTGGTACACAATATGGCCTAGGCTACCCCATACTCCAGTGCCCATAGTGATTGCTGGACTCCTGGTGACTGTTTAGTGCCCTGGTTCACTCTTCAGAGCTATCACTGCAACAAACCTTGGTTATATTAAAGGGTCTTTTCCAGTACGATTTTTTAACTGTCCTAACTGTCATGACCAAGAAATAAAGACAGGGTCTACAAGTACCTGAATCAAAATTTTCTCTTCTGAAAAACAAAAAAAAATTAGCTATTAAACCAAATTTTAGAACAGAATAGTTGAATTAAGCATCCTACTGTTCCCATTATGTGGCCATATAATGGCCTTCTCTTTAACATGATGAGAATGATGCTCTCAACCTCTAAGCACCAGCAATTCTTTTCATTGCAAATCCTCTCTAACAAGAGAAAAGAAAACATGGCAAATAACAAGAAAAATCCAACACAAAAAGCAACATACAAGGATACTCTTAACAGCATTTTGGCAACGGAAACAGAAAAAAGGCTGAATAGCCCACAAAGTCACCTGGATACCTTAGGCATAGATACAGAGTGCAAGATAATTAGACAGGATGATGATGGGTAGCATACAGTGCAATAGGTTGAAAATTCTGGTATCTCTTTTGTAGCTTCCCTGCAATGGTCTCTCCTGACTGTTAGGATCTTCGTGTGGGTATATACATGGGCAAGAAAGAAAGAGAACAGAGTAAAGTGAGTGGCCAAATCTCTCAAGTTAGAACAAGTTTGCTGACAAGGCACAGAAATGTGTGAAAAGCCCTGCAGCAAATATTCAGTATGCTCCATTTTTCACCAGAGGACAGCTGGTACACAGATGGCCTGGTATCAGAGGAGTACAAAGCTGATTTAAGCCATGCACATTTCCCCTTGTGAGTCGGTGTGTACACAGTGTAGCTGTAAGCAAAGTTTTCTCCTGCCATCCCAGCCAAAACAGGTGGGATGAGGCAGATTATGAGGAAAGGATTGGATTGCTGCCTAACAGTCTTTTTGACCTTCTTGGTTAATTATATCAGGTTTTGGAATACAGTTTCATCTTGGAAGGTTGGTTTGGGCTATCAGCATTTCAGAAGAGTTTTGTCTTCTGCAGTGCAGTGCTTTCTGAAATAGGTTGGA
The DNA here is from genome assembly GCA_013397115.1 of Edolisoma coerulescens. Classification (NCBI taxonomy): domain Eukaryota; kingdom Metazoa; phylum Chordata; class Aves; order Passeriformes; family Campephagidae; genus Edolisoma; species Edolisoma coerulescens. Next base: position 374,545 of record VWZW01002015.1, read on the forward strand.
ATGCAAATGGTTTTGCTTACTATATATTTTTTCTAAAAATCCCAAATGCAAAATGAATATTTCAGATGAAGGGTTCTAGCTGAATAAAGCTGTCACCAGTCTGACTCTTCAAAGATTCTTCCAAAAGCAAAGGACTCTGTTTATTTTCCTTGTCCATAAATGTGGCACATTCTTTGTGTATTGAGATTCTCTGTAGAGACCACTAATCCTGAGAGACTGCAATGAGAGGGAGCAGATTTCCACATCCTATTTATGTGCAAAAGATGGATAAGGCTAAACAGTTTTCTCTGTCTTTGGTTTTCTTGTAGGGACACAATTACCTGACATATAGTGAAGTTTGTAGGGCAGGGTGTCCTGTTCACTTCTAACTTTACCTGAAAATGAATGGCCTGCCTGGTTCTTTGTGCTTTCTTGTTATCATCCTTGCATATTTTGGGGAATTTATCTTTTTTTAGTGATTAGATGCACTGGAGGGTGGAAGGATGGATGGTAAGTAGTCAGAAGGGTGCCTCTGAGCAGGGATCATTGACTCAGTGTGGTAACAGGCTTTCACATCCGTGAGTTGAAAGGCTTATGAGTTTTACAGGGGATAGTGATGGCCAGTGATGCGATCCAGATTCCCATCATAAAATCCCATGCTCTGTGTTTCTGTTGCTTTCTACTGGCCTCTGTATTCCAAGAAATGCCTACAGACAATCCTGACTCTAAGTAAAAAATAGCTGAAGTGTCATTTTCCATGTACTCAAAAAACCAAATGAATGCAATGGCACTTTCTGTGGGTAACAGCTGATTTTTATCAAATAACCTTGTATTATTGAAGTGTGTTTCTGACATGTATGAGGAACTCTTAAAAAAATTGCAACCTTCATCTGAAATTCATATTTTTTTCCAAAATGCTGCAGTAGAAAACAGATTATCTGGGATATGTTTCACAGATTTGTTATCCATGCCACAAAAGAAAAAAATTTCACATTTTGCTTGTTTACTTGTTTGTTTTTTAAAAAAATATTTGTGATTTGTGCAATCAAAAGAGAGGAAAAGACTCTCTCTGATCTTAATTCCTTGTTTATTGTGAGTCAGGTACCACCCTGGAGACTTACAATTGTTGAGATGAAAAATTTGTGTAGAATACAGGTCATTTGTATAATTAATTCTGTGCATCTCTCCCAATTAATGAAAATATTAATGATCTCATAATTATGTTCCTGTCTTTCTTTTTAAAGCATTCAAGAATTTTTCTCCCATTATTCCTAGCAGCCAAAGCGCACTAGAGTCACAGTTTGCTTTACGAGTGTCACTTAGTGGATGAACTGCAGCACTCTTTGGAGTCATTAATATCAAGTGCTTTGTGCTTTATCAGCCCTTTTGGTTCATTTCCCTATAAGGTACCTCTAAGGTCATAAACCACTTGATATTTAAACAGCTAAGGATACACTTGCATGTATTTTTATGACAATTCTGTCCGAAATTATGGTAAATGTATTTTCCAGTATAGGCAGAAGTAATATTTCATACAAAAAGAGCCCTAGTCATACCTGAAGTAATGTAGTTTATAATATTATTCTGAATAATGTATCTCTAGCACATGTATAGCTTTTACAGTTTATGGTACAACAGGACTCCCTTAGCTGATTAGAGTAGCTATGGTGATTGAAACATGCAGAAGTGAAAATGGAGAAACTATTCTTCTTACCTTGTGAAAAATTTAACCAAAAGGAAAATCATCTGTCAGACTGCAGATTGAGAAGATGTGGCTATATATTACCAAAATCACAGCAAGCTTTTTTTCCCTGCTTCCTGGAATAAATTTGTAAATGAAGTAGTTTATATCTTCATTTTGTGCCCCTAGAATTTTAAAAGGATCTGCAGGTTTTAATTTATAGTTCACCTTCCCTCACTGAAAACAGAAGCCTTTCTCTTACTTTTGTTCTCTGCTTCTAAAACTAATAATTCATCTATGGATAAGAGCTATCAGAAATATTCCTATCACTGACTAATTTAGTCACTTTCAGCCAAAATTTTGCCAACAAAAAGAGGAGTGTTTAAAGAAACATTGGGGAAACAAGTGTTAAACTTGAATTGTAGTAAATGTTTGAATGTTCCAAATGGAATCACTCTTGCCTAAGATATCTACACGAGAAATGTTTGTTCCAAGTAGTCCGTGGAGAGTAATGAATATTTCTGGGGTATGTTTTACCTGACCTGGTTTAGATTTCTTAGGGTCTTCCCTTGAAATGAATTTCAATCCAAATACTGTTTCACACTGAAAAGGAATCTGATCTACAGGTTTGGAAGTGAATGAAAGCCAGACAGTTGCATTGAATACATTTACATTTGGGGGCAGGAGTCCCACTCTACCTCACACATTTTACTTCCATTTTGAGTACCCATCCTGTTACACACTTCTGTGTTATATTGCACAAACTATGACTTTTATCAAGCCAAGTAGTGGGAATACTTGTAATGTTTTAGGCAAGGCTTAACATGTAACTAAAATACCAGGGCTGATTGTCTGGAGTTGTGTACAGCCTTTTAAAAAATACTGCCATTGAAAAGATCTTTTCTAAAAAAACTTTTTTTCAGAAATATAGCTATAGGTTTAAAATTGGCATTTAAACATTTGGGAAGTAGAAAGTAAGGCTTTGGTTCTTTATACCCATGGGCCATTAACCTTAGAATCAATAACACTGATTTCTCACGGGATCTGCAAAACAAACTCGGGCTGCAAACTGCAACATAATAACTGACTTCCGAAGAGTGGTAGATGTGAGCATTTTTATGTAGAACTTTCCCTTAACTGTAACATCGTTTGAGATATTCATATTAGCTTCATTAAGCTTGGCAGACACTGCTGACTGCAACAATTTAATGAGCCAATGAGTATTTAATTGTGTTCTAGCGTCAAAGCATGTGTGATGAAGTCCACAAAAATTAATGGCCATATACAATCTCTGAATCAGTGCAATAGAGAATATCTGTGATAAACAGAATATTAAATACTAATGTCAAAGCTTTGGTAAGGGAAAATATGGCGAAACCTGACTACATTTTAGATGGGTCTGAAAGTAAAATTTTTATGCATTCCCTCTCTTATAAACAACACATTCTTTTAATCCCTCTGCCACATTTCAAAATGAAATGTTCAGGAAAAAAGTTATATAGATCCCTTGCTGAATGTTATCAGATCTTGATAACATTGAATCCTATGGAAACTATTCTTACATTGTTGTAACGTGTCTGGTATGTAAAAGCATTGAGCTGTCTCTTGTCGATAAGAAATATATTGTTCTTGGAGAAGTAATCCCTAAAATTTTGCATTCTCAGGAAAATGAGAAAACTTCTGTCCAACTAATTAGAAGAGCCGTTTCATTTTTTATACTTTCCTACTTGTAGTAGATAGAGTTTCCTTAGCAGAAAAAAAAGAGGGATGTGCTAGATAAGTATGACAAATGAAGTGCATATGGAATAAAAAGCAGAAAGGCAAAAATCAAAATGTTAAACAATCTGTCTAGAAAACAAAGGGACAAAACATATATTTCATCAAATATGAGAAAACAAGTAACAAATGTGAGCAAACTGGAAAACGAGTGAAAAATTACATGACATAAAAATGTATTGACCAAGCTAAAAAAGTCTGAGATGACCCCAGAAACAAGTTTATAAGTGGCTGAGCCACAGGTTTATAACACTAACAGGTCGACAGATTTCTTGTTCATATTCTTGAATGTGAAACTGATGTCCAATTTCATGTTAAATTATTCTAAGTTGTTTCATTAATTGAGATGTTGCTCTAATAATGCTTCCATCATTCAACTTGAATGTACAGATTTCCCCAGAATGGTAATTTACTTGATTAAATTGCAGATAATACCAGAGAAAAGGCTATTAAGTATTTATAAAATGGTAGCTTGAGCTGACAAGAATAAATCTGATTGTGTATGTTTTTCTTAAACCTGAGTGTCTGTACTTTCTGTCACTAATGAATTCTGGTTTTGAAACAGGAGTACTGCTTTTCATATTGGGCAAAAAATAATGAATGCTAAATCCTCTTGTAAGGAGAACCCATTTTACCTTCTGGATTTTAATTCAGTGGTAAGATTTAATTGTTAGAAGAATTTGGATCAATGTAAAAAAATTCAGAAAATGCAACATATGGATGATAAAGAAATGGACTTACTGCAACAGAATTACCTTGCCCAAATGTATCCAAGTCTTACCAACATTTCTTTTGCAGTGCCTGTATAGAAAATACCATAGAATAACAGTATGATTTTTGTTGTAAAAATCCCCTCATGGACTTGAAGTTCAGTCATGTCTCAAAGCAGGGCAAAATTTAAATCCAGATCAGGATGCTCTGGGGCAATCCAGTAGAGGTTTAAAAGTCTCCAGGGATGGCAGTTCCATGGCTTGTCCGATCAACCTGTTCCAGAGGTTTAGCCATTCCTATGTTAAAGAATACTTTCCTATGTGTAATCAGAGGTTCTTTGTTGCAGCTTCTAACCATTGCCTCTTGTCCTTTAGGTGTGCACCACAGTGGAATTCTTTGTGTCTTCTCTGTAACACTCTTTCATGTTGTGAATGACTACAACTAGATTTCTCTTTCAGCCTTCTCTTCTCAAAGCTTAACAAAACCTGATTTTACAAACTGTTCCAGGAATTTTGATCTACAGGAAATTATATGGAATTCAGTTTCATATAAAGTACCCTCAGAAAAATCTCTGCAGTGGCCACCCGAGTTCATGGGAGTGTAGACACGCAGTAGACAGCCTCTTTTGACCCTGTCCCTGTGCACCTGCATTTGCCCCGTGACACAGGTTGTGCCTGGTTGCTTCATTCCAGGAATTCATTCTAATCATTCACCAAGTGCTCTTGCGAAGGAGGGTTCCTGATGTGTGTGTAAGAGAGAGATGCAGTATCTTTGATTGGAGAGGCTGGTAAAGGACTCCTGTCTAAGCACAAATAGCATTCACTTATAGGTTATTAACTGTGAGAAAATGTGGCTGTGCAATGTGGCATTGCATCACAGCATAGTAATTGAGGTTGGAAGGGACCTCTGGAGCATCTGGTCCAGTGCCTGGTATAACACAGCCCACACCATCCTGTTAAAACTAGGCTTGATGAAGGCACGTTGGCTTTGCCCAAGAGCCTTGGGATTAGAGCACTCTGGAGAGTCAAGGTCTGTCTCCGCTTGCATCCAGGGTGGCTTTGACCCACAAATTTCCCTGCAGACAGGTTTACAATGACCAGGCTATGGGCAACAGAGACATAGGGTCACCCTCTTGTGTGGAAACTATGCTGCTGGCAAAAAGGAATCAAGCTGCATATTTTGTATAAGTGGATTAAACTCCAGGAAATGCTGCCAGGTGTTGGAAAGGCAGTGTTTACTCTTAAATCCCCTAAATGGGCAACTGTGTGGCTTTGACCTCCTCTTTTCCTGAACAGTTCTCCTACTTAATTTGGGAGCAAGTGCAGACCAAGGACCTTTCCCAGCTGTCAGTTTGCATGTAGATCTCATTTTGGAAGTTAGAAAAGTTTAGATGTGTTGTTCTCTGCCACATGACCTCAGGGCTGGGCAATGGCCAAGTTTGCTTACATACTGTCTTAGAGAAAGATGGTGTGCATGGGAAGAAGCATGATTCAGTCCTGGGGCTCACTGTTAGGATTGTCCTAGACTCTTGTCTCTCTCTCCTGAGTGGTTCCTACATTTTACGTTAAATGGTTCGGTGTTGAACTGTAGCAGTAGAAGCTGTGACCACTCACACAGACGTGCTAGTCTGGGCTAAATGCCACAAACTCTGGGTTACAAAGTCAAACATTTGCCATCGCCATTGCTTCCTCTGTCTCCGATTCTGTAAAGCCTCAGTTCATCTGCAATAGGATCTATGTTCCCATTCATAAATGCTTAGAATTGACAGTTTGAGTGTTTTCCTGTAAGTGGTAATTGCCTTATCTCTTAGGCAGAGAAGCTTATTGAACCCTTGCTTCCTCACTGCCAAGATGAGCACAGGAACAAGTAGGAGTCTATATGAAAGCAACAAATGGTGTATCCTTCTCTGTGGCATTTTTAAGGAAAGTTGAGAACACTCCACTTGGTGTGCTGGAAATACCTGCTAGATTACTTATCAAAGGGACTTAAATAGGGAGATGACAGTCATCTGAACCAAGCCAGGTGTAGATAATGAAGTTATCTGCTGCTCAGCTCTACAGGCTTGCTGGTCTGCACAAAGTTACAAATCCAGGGAGACAGCTGGGTGTCTGTCAGCTGAATGTGGAGTTATTGTCTGTTTGGGCACAGACACTAATGCAGGCATGTCTCTGGTTCTCTGTTCTTAAGTATTTCCCCAACCCACTCCTGCCAAAGAAAGGGCACCTGTGTACCTTCAGTGTCCAGGAGGGTACGTGTGTCTGGCATTGTGCCTGGCTTGTGCATGACACAGCCTGCAGTGTCTAATCTTGTGGCTGGGAGACTGTATGGCAATTCTGTGAGCCATGAAGCTAGCCGGGATTTGGAACTTTAGGTTCTTAAAAAGTAAGGAGGCTATATCTACATCTATATCTAATAACCAAAAAATCTACTTGATTTTAAAGTATTTGTTTAGGCCCTAGCAAATGGAAATGATTGCCTAACTCTTCTTAGGATTTTACCTTTCAAAATCTTGGCTGGAGTCCCAAATACATGTGAAAGAACAAACTGAGCCTTCTAAACATGGCCATCAGCCATTACCAGCTGCTGAGAACCCATGTGACAAAAGCAGTGCCAAGTCCGGAGCGGTGAAGCAGTTCAGCTCAGTGGCAGTCATCACCTGCAGCTGCTTGCTAACTTGTTGAACCTAATGTGATAATGAGAAATGCATTGAACTTGGCATTAAATACTTGTGCAGACATCCAGAGAAAGGATGTTTAAGAAGTTTTGGGATCAGAAAACAGAGATGAGGGATGGAAGCTTGTGTTCTTTGTCCTCATGGCAAACTTCAGTGAAATGTAAGGAATGGACAAGGTAGCAGTTGGGTAACAGATGATAATGAGTCTATTTGGTATTACTGAGCTGAACAGGCTAAAAAAACCACTTTCATTTGAGAGAGAGTTGCAACTTCATAAGAGTGTTAAAAAGTATCACTCTTTGGCATGTAGGCCAAGTTGTGCTATTGAAACAGAAGTTTTTGTAATCCAGATCTAACATCCTCCCCTTAGGAATATGTGAAGTGTGATAGTATCTGTTTGAGACCTTTTGATTTAAGCTACCATCCAATCAACTAAGATGAAATGGTAGAACAATATTGATGAAAATTTAGGTTTTTTTCACCAACAGAACATCTTTTTCTGACTTTTATATTTCTTAAAGTCACACTGTTGTGTAGTTAAATTTTCTTTTTGAATGAATAAAATAATTCAAGTAAATTCTCTCAGTGAACGGTGATAACAAAAAAAAATAATACTTTCGGGCAGAAAGCTCTCATACGTTATAGAATTATTAAAGTGTAGCATCAACTCTTCATATCTAAACACATGTATTAACACTTCTTTGTCTAGTTTAAAAGGAACTGGAAAATATAGTAATTTTCCAAGTTTTATTTTGTATTTTAATGTTAATACAGTCAAGCAAAACCAGCTGGTACTGCACTATCTCTGCTTTTCAGGATGCTGAAAATCTTTGAAAGTGTTTGTTTTGAGATTTCCAAAGTTCATGCTGTAAAGAGCAAGAAATCTTATAAGATTTACTAAAGAGGTTTTGAACACAGATATTATGGACTGGATTCACTCTCACCCACAGAAAATTGCATACATGAGTAGAATTAACACGCACTTATCTCTGAACACTCTCCTAAGTGGCTGAAACCTGCTTCTGATAAAATTTCTAACAGGAAGATTTTTGGCATTGACATTCTAAAACTTTTCGTAATACTTTCTACTAGACAGCTATATACACCTCCTTTTAATCTCTTTATTGTGCACCTAATAGCTTTATTTTTCAGATCTTTTGTCCAAAAGCCACAGATGTAGATTGTTAACAACATCTTGGAAAGACATGGTTGCTAAACACTATTTAGTCTGTCTGGTCTATCCTCATAGTATTGAATTTAATTGCTTTGGGTTTATATTAAATAATTAAGCAAGAAGTAAAATTATTTAAATTCTTGTGCATTTTATGGATGTTCTATGAATTCAAAAAACTATTATGGATACTGCATTTACGGTAGATACTATATTTTAGCTGTTGTGTAGCAGGATTATTAGTACCAATAACATAATTTTTATGATATATTTTCTGGAGGTGTTCATAATACACTGTTAGTTTGCAAGCAGAATAAGGAATGCTGCAGTTTCAGGTACAGCCCTTGAAAATCTCTTGGTCTCAGGATGTTGCTAACAAACTACAATTCTAACTGGTGGAAATAAAAAAGCATGTTTGATATTTGGTGTGAGAAAGAATCCAAAGCAAACAGGTAATTTATTGGCTTCTGTTCACATTGGCTCATACTCTGGCATTTCTGATTTGCTTAGGATTTAAACAAATCTCCACATGTAAACTAGAATTCCATTGGATCCATAAAGTTGTTTTTAAAATATGTTTTCAAGTCCTTGAAGCTTTTGATCTGCATTCATGTGAAATTTGAGCCAGCTTTGACATGTGGCTTCCAAACCCTTGGGTGAACATGAGCTTACGTTCTGGAACCTGATAGCAGAGCTGCAGCACTATGAAAACTTGCTTGGGACTATTTCACAACAGGTAAAGTTAAGCATGGCTTGAGGCCAAGGTGCACTGCAGTTGATTTCATCAACAAATTCTTCTGAGTTTATTTATTTTTTTAAAATTTTACTGTTTAGGAGAGAGCACTAAAACATTGGACTAAATGGGTTGTCTCAAAAATAACCAAACATCAGTTGTCTGAAACAGGAGTTGAATAGTCAGTGTTTGATCTACTCCAGTTTGGAACTGGATAAAGCTTTTGCTCATATGCACTGATTGCTATCAACAGACAAGAAAAGAATTGCATCACAGGGAAATAAAAAGGAGATTTAAAGAAAATGTGAAGGAAAGCAGTTTCTTAACTGTACTGTAGCTATTCAGTTTACCTCCAAGCCTTGTTAATTCACCCTAGATCAAGCACTAAACATATGGTATGCACAGATGGTTCATGCAGCTGCTCCGGCCTAGAATCCAGGTGGGTGTTTCTTTGCAGTTTTATCATATTTTGTTTCAAAATTGTGTTCCAGTTTTTAATGAGAAAGTTTATGAGAAAGCAGCAATAAAAAATGTCTCAGGTTATGAATGCTGGGAATAGACAGTATTCTCATTTGGGGCTAACTTGCATTATGCCTTGGCATCAGGCCCTGGATCTGAAATAGGGACCCTCAGGGTACTTTTCTCAGTTGGTATTTCAGCATTTGCTTAATGTATACCCTGTTCATAGGTGCTGAGATTCCTGTACCAGCTCACCACCACACAAGAAACAACACTAGAATTATTTCCCTAAAAGAGAAGATAACAGTGAGGAAGGACTCCCAGTAGAGCAGGTGGCCAGTGGGAGTTATTGGAATCAGATAAAAGTTATTTAGAGAGTTTGTAATTGCTAAGTGTTCATACCAAGACTAAGTGATGCTTCTGGGTAGTGTTTTTCCCCTTTGTAGAGCAACAGACTTAATCAAATACGTCCTAAGGAACACATGATCACACTGGATTGTTTTGTCCTTTCTCTGTTGTAGATTCTGTTCTATTCTCAGCCAGTAAATTACTCAATATAAATTGTGGATGTTAGGAGAATTTAGTACTGATACGTCCTGCATCAACACCCTAACTTGATTCTTGCCTTCTCTGCAGCGCTCTCTTTCACATTTAGAAATGTATCAGAAGGAGATCTGCAATTGTTCTCTCTCTAGATCCTTGTATCTTTCTCATTACATTGGTATTGCCTATTTTATTACCCTTCCTTGGGTTATGTGAAAGAGTCACTCGTGCTGTGCTGTCTGAAGGATCAGTCTCACAGAGCTGGAACCAAAGTGCTCTGCTTACAGTGGATTCCAGCAGACCTGTCTGGAGGGATGCTGCATCCCAGTTCACTGAGACACTGTGGTTTTAGAGAGGTGGCTGGCTAAAGGCTTCAGAAACACAATTAAATTAAATATAATTTCTGATATTATCATTATTGAAATAAAGTTGCAGCTTTTACTGACTATGAGATTATATTTTGTTCTCAAGATTAAAGAATCAAAGTCCAAAAATTGCAGTCCTCAGGATCTCACTAATCAGCTGCTTAATTCTAGAGCTGTCTGAATAACACACACAAAATCACTAGTAAAAATGTGTAATACAGCTAGTTAAACAACCATTTTCACCCTACTCTCCAGACTTGATCAAAGGAAGGTTTCTTCCAGAAGTTCAGAAAATGATGAGCCAAGCCGAGTTGATCTAATAATTTGGTGAAATAAAAGGGGTCATTCTGCTTCTCCTTCCCTCACCTGCTCTATGTGCACCCTCCAAACTGTACCTTGCACTAGTTCTGGAGTTTGTCAAAGCATGGATTCATTTCCCAGAATTTGGCAGATAACTAACCTAGCAATAAAATGAGTATTTTCCCAATTTCAGCTGATCACTGGGGGACTGTATAACTGTCAGAATTGGAAGAGGAGAGGAGAAGAGGAAAGGGAGGAGGGTTAGGACCATCAGCCACAGGAGCAGCTGCCAAGTAAATCTGAAGTTGGTTCAGCTGCCTCACTGAAGCTCATCTTACAGAGATGATGTCTCATAGATGGATGGCATGAGGACCTGTGCCTTAGTAAAGTGTTTCTCTGTTAGCTGACTTGGATTACTTCACATTGTGTTTTTAAACATTTAAATCTCAGGTGCTTTTCTCCCTCTACTCATCGATTGTATATAGGACTGTGAATTTTAGCATTTAAATTACTGCTAGGCAATATGTTGCTCAACTTTGCAGTTCTCAACTCCATCCCAGATCTACACCTACCTTTTCTGAGGAGGTTGACATTGAAATCATCTTTGGGCTTTTCTGAGGCAAAATTCATGTAGATTAAAATTCAATTCATGCTTTTCCTGTACAAAAAGGGCAGACAAAACAGAGAGGAGATTGCTTGGTATAAATTAAAAAAAAAATTACCTAAAGCAATGAAGTTATTCAGCAGCTGATGATCTTGTCTGGTTTTTATCATTTTTGGCTCAAACCAGTCATTGGGATTTTTATTTACCTGTTTTTAAACAGGCTTATCTCCACTGCAATTTTAAACATTTTTTGTATTGATAACTAAAGGAGGACCTGTAGATCTGGGCTTTTTTAAAATTTAATGTAAGTCCTTTTAGATGAAATTGCTTCAAGATATGGTTCCTTTCTGCTCTTTGGTAAAATTTCATTAAGTGGCTCAATCTAAAATATTGAATGGATTTATCTCAGAGTAAATGTTTTTACTATTCCCTTCAAAATAAAACACTTCTCAGAAAAAGATGGAAAGATTGCTCTCTGCTGACATGACTACAGTGCAATAATAATTGAGGAGACTCCTAGATTCTTTGTCAGGAATGGCATTTTTCTGCCTGGAAGGTTTCGTGTAAATACACTGCCATTGCTGTAACAGAAACCCTCCCCAGTCTAACCTAGTTGATCAGAAACCAGGGGTATACACATTATAGGAAATCTGAACCTGGATTTGTTAGTTTTGAAAGAAGTAAAAGATACAGGGAGGCACTTTAGGTGAAATGTTTTGCTGCAGAATAATAAAATCTAGATTCTGTTGAGTGTGTATGACTCATAAGGGGTCCTGTTAAATTAGAAAATAGAAGTTTTATTGTTTGTTTTTACAATAATATTGAAATGTATCTTGGTGCAATATTGATCACAAAATTTTATCTCAAGTAAATATTGTCCTTATTGGTTTACTTCTATTTACACCACTTTTTTTTTTTCTTTTTTAAGTTGAGTTGACAGTTTTTCATGAATTTGTCTGTGAAAATCGGCTGTTTGTAGGAGAAATTAGGGGCGTGTATGTATTAAGCATTTATATATCCATGGTGAGATGAAAGGATACTAAAGTTATTTAGAACCTTATAACCCAAGAATTATTTTTTATTCTTGTTTGCTCAATTCCTAATTCACATTTTAGGATTATTAAAGAAGTAACTTTCAGCACAAGACTCATATACACTTTAATGTCTAACATTGCATCAGAAATACATTGAGATTTTTTCATCTTCTTTGTACAGATTTGAGAAGAAAAAGCCATAAGTATTAGTTCAAAGCCTCGCAAATATGTCCATGTGATAGTGCTTTAGGTGTTTGCTGATGAAGCACCTATGCATACTGAGTTTCAGGTCAAAATATCTCGAAACATACCAATACTGAACATGAAATAAAAGCTTTCATCTCAAAAGTAAGGTAATTCTTTTTGAACGTCTGCAACAACTTGGCTGACTTCTCCTCATTATATTTGCCTTTCTATATATCTGCTTTTGGACTATTTCCAAACAACTAGAAGTATAAAATACAATACTTTCTCTCCTGAGATTTCAGTCCAAGTTTTCTCACTTCAGACTATAACAGACTTGATTTTTAAGATGAATAATAGTTTAGATGAGAAAAATGTTCTTGTGTGCCTATATAAACCAAATTTTAGTTTAGGACACTAAACACATTTATTCATCCAGAATATGGACAGAATATAAAGTGGTGATTGTACAAAAGCTTCAGGAATCAGTGATTCTAGGCACACCAGTGGATTTAGACTAGCTTTTTAATCTCTCATTTCTGATTTAACAATAAACCAGAAAGAAACAATTATAGATTAGTTTTTAATTTTCTATATGCTATTTAGTTGCATTTTATATGTTAATGGTGGTTTCAAAGCCCTAGGCAGAGCTGCAGACCTTTTGGATTTACTCCCCAGAAATCAGTTGTTGAGCTGAGATGGCAGTGAATGGCTTAGCATTTTGGTTTTTTTATGGTCACTGAACGAAGCCTGATGAAACTTTGCAAATAGGAGTACACGACAAGAAGGTGCAGAGGGGCAGTCAGCATTAGTGCCAAAGCTTGGATGCTGTCATACGCGTGCATAAAAGCAATGCTTCCAAGTGCTGCTGTTGGGTACAAAGGAATTTCTAATCCCATCTGAAGTTCATCCAGGACTGTATAGTAGAATAACAAAGTAACCTTCTAGTAAAATTGCTAATCACCTTTGGGACAATAAAATGTAAACAAAGAAATGATCTTAAAAATGATGATTGAAGCCCGTAGCATTTTAACGACTTGGCAGCTCTCACTGTGTTTCTTTACAAACAAACAGAAACCAATACCAATTTGTCTCTTGGGCAAGGAAGTAATTGTATAATGGCTCAGATTAAGCCCTTTGCTTTTAATACGGATCTCAAGACAACGTAATAAGGTATACTTAGAATCATGGAGTTTAAGTTGGAAAAGGCCTCTTAGATCATATAGTCCAACTGACAAACCAGGACTGCCAAGTCCATCACTAAACCATGTCCCTAAGTGCAGGGGTGGTGACTCAACCACTTCCCTGGCAGCCTGTTCAATGCTTGACAGCCCTTTCCATGAAGAAGTTTTTCCTAATATCCAATCTAACTCAAGCTGCAGTGCAGCTGCAGTGGAGCAATTTTTTGAGTCACTTTGCTGAAGAGTTAATGAGCAGGCAGGATATCTTCCATGCAGAAAACCATTATGTTTTCTACCTCACTAGCTACTTCAGACCGTCTGATGTCTGAAAAAGTATTAGGAAATGAGCAGAGGCTTATTAAACAGGAAACACACTGGAGTGAAGGACAATATTGCTGAATTCCCTATTTCTGCCATAAGAGAGACATAAATTGAATGGTTCTATGAAATTTGAGGTTGCCTCTCATAAAATACATATAAGCAAATAAAATTTCTTTTAGGCTATGATGCGCATGTCTGTTGATTTCCCCAGTGGAGTTAATGTTAGATCCTGTGACTGGAGGAAGAGACAAAGAATTCCAGCTGAATGCAGAAGGAAGATACCTGGCATCAAATGCCAAATTCCCTGTTCTGGCTTTGAATCAGACATGCCTTGCTCCAAGGAAGGAATTGGAGCATCATAGGTTTCTAAGAGCATAGGAAAGGATACTGGGGTAAGAGGAAAGTGAAAACACAGAAAAGCTGCGTGAGAATGTGTATTAAAAGTGAAGAAAGTAATTTTCTGGAGATGTGTCCTGTGGCACATTTGTATAGCATTGAACAGTACTTTCCAGAAACGTAATAAAAGCCTTCAGGAATTACACAAAATACTTACTCATGGAATGCTTCTCTCTTGTGCTGTCTTTCAAGACTTTTATACAATTCCTTAGTGACAACATCAGACCAAGACCTATCAAGTTAATGGAGTTAAGGTGTGCTTGTTTCTCATCATGTGTAAAAGAACAGATGGCATGATGTCTGGCCACCTTTGATTCCTTAGCTCAGCAAGCCAGCGCACACTTGCTTCCTTGGAGATAGCCCTTTGCAGGAATTCAGAGCAGGTCTTGGACCTGTGCTGCAGTTTTTTAGTGAGACCCTTTGACCATTTTACTCTACCAGTTACCTGATTTTTGAGCACATAAATTATAGTAGAATTATATAGAAATGCAGGCATTACAAAGATGCATGTATGTATGCACATATAATCATAACATACAGTATACACAGAGTTGATATCCTTCCCCCCAGTATTCTAGAGGATGTCTCTGTAAAAGGATAGCTATTTCAAATTTGTGGTCATGGTGGGATTCAGAAGGCAGCAAAACCAACGGAGGATGTACTGCATACAGTATTGGGGCTCTGCTGCAGGGAAATACTAAGCAAAATATGAGTAATTAGTTACTATTAAACTCCTGTCCACTCTAATGGTCAGGTTTGGAACAGAAAAATACGCGGCAGGAAACTTCTGCTCTTGGGAGGGGAAAAAGAGAGCTTTCATTTTTTGAAATGCTTTAGAGAGCAATGCTAAAACAATGTTCGGAATAAGTGACTTTGAAAAATTGCTTTTAAAGTCAAATCATAAATATTTTTAATGCATGAAATAAGATGGAAGTCTGTGACCTACTTCCTGAAGTGGCTTAGATGTAATTTACACCTAGGAAATGCAAGTTACATGCAGAATTGTAGGATTTTTGATTTGCATCATTAAGTGGGTAAAATTCCTTAGGGAGACACTTTCAACATTAGAGAGGTAGAAGTGTAGCCACTTTCATGTGAGCCTAGTTGCACTTCTGGGTGAGAGGTGTAGGGGTTGCTCAGGTAAGCTTGGTGATATAAAGGAGAACAAAGTTTTAATGTAGGCATGAGAACCTACTGTCACCCTACTTTCAATGGGTGAATTGAAACACACTCAAAAAGTTGAACTGTGACACCTTATTTTCAAAAAGTAGTTTAACTCTTACATGAGCTGAATCATTTCCATGTTCCTGTGATGTCCAGATGTGCTACATATCTAAGAAAGCCACTACAGGTAAATGCCTAAACCAACATGGATTATGTCTAGACCCTCTTCACAGCGAGGTCCAGCCCTAGCATTTCTGTGTAGGTTTGTTAACAGTTTGGCTAACATTCCTCTGTAACTTGTTCCTGCTTATCATGGACCACCTTCCCAGAATACCGAAAGACACAGATATTGGATAAATATTTGACATGGAAGGTAAATGGCACAGAGTCCCCTTAGAGTATGCAAAAATTTGACTTCTATTACACTCATCTTGCTACAACTGACACAAGCTATCTGTTCCTTGAATCCCCAGTGATTCTTTTCTTTCATGTTAGAATTTTAAGGACTGCTACAAAAGCTGAATTTTTAGAAACTGACTTGTATTAAAAGGAAATCTAGACTTTAGACATTTGCTGTGGCTATACACTGTGGAACTCAAAACCCAACTCTGCCTGTCTCAGCTGCTTGCACATGCAGCAGTTGTAAATGTGGCATTATGTGGGACAAATCCTCTGTGCTTTGAGCTGAGGGAGCAGTTGGTTTCATTTTATTTAAGCCAGTGATCTCATAAAGCCTTTCCTCTTGATGAAATGACTGATAAATAGTATTTTATTTTTAATAAAGCTATTGTTTAATAAAGTCAGTTTAATCTGGAATCATATCCACATGAAGTAGGTAAGCTAGAATAGTTAAGGTAAAGAAGGAGAATAAATTATTCTGTTAAACTAGACTGTTATTATGTCAATCAATTTCCCTAAGTTGATGTGTTCTAATGGCCAGATTCCATGAGACTGGAAATGTATCCTGCAAATCTTACTTGCAGCAGTTCATATGACTTTATTTTTTTAAATTGCTTTTATATTTATTTACTTCATTGCTTGCCAGATGATAGAGATTTCTGGACATGGACAGTAATATTCTGTGCTTGCACCTCTCCTCTGATTTATGTATTCTGTTCTCAAAGGCAAATTTTCGAGATAAAAAAATCTGCAGCAAAAATTACTCTATCCAGACCTAATATTTTTAAGCTGAATTCAGCTTAGTGAAGTTATGTACCTTTCTAGATGTGCCATGATAATGGAATAGAAAGCATACTCTTGAAGTAGAATGAACTTTGGTGACAGGTGTTTTGGCAATGACTTACAGATTCCTTTAGAATGGCATAAAAAGTCTTTATTTTCCTGTTATAATTAGAGGAGTGTGTGTCCCTTTTTTTCTGATTGCTGCTGGGATTTTTCCATTAAGAATGAAAACAAGCATCTGCCTTGTAGGGCCTTATTAACCACAATCCCAGATGACATGCTGGTGGGAAGGCAGCGTGTCCACAGATTTATTGCATCTGCCAGTTCCTTCTTGGTACCTCTTGTGTCAGATGGAGGAGATCAGAAGCACGGAGATGATGGTGTTTGAAGCCACCCTTCTTCTGCCTTGGAAAGCTGATGTCACATTATTGGGAGATGTAGTTCCCTTTTCCCAAATGGCTAGGACTTAAAACCTTCTGTCAAATGCAGCTGGAATTGCCCACCATTTCAAAAGCTGTGGGTGGAAGCTGAAACAGATGGGGTCTGACAGACAGGCAGAGTGACTGACAGGTGACCACACACCGACTCTGTGCTCCCTTTTCCACCTGAAAGCAGCATGAGCGTCTTCCCTCACCTTTTGGGGGTGAAGGAAGAGGCACTCAGCAGGTTTGGAGTGACCCTGTGGTACCTCCTGCCTCCTCCAACAGTTGACATAAGGTGCTTTTAGCCCTGAGGGAAAGCGGGTATAAAATGCTAAACTTTACAAGGACATAACAAGTTCTGACAATTTTTTTTGCCCTTGTGGTTTTCCTTAAAATTAATTACTGTCACTGTAAGTGCCCCTTTTATTCATGTTTTTCTCCTGCTTGTCTCTGGATCTTGGCTAACAAACTCTTGGCTGCTCAGCTAAAAGTCTTCTCAAACCTCTCAGAGATAGATTTTCATGCTGTTTTCCATCTCTGGAGTATCTGCTCAGCATCCATGAAAAAATAATTATAGTAAAGCTAATTGGGTTACTATAGATTTATATGGTGTAGAAAATACAGTCACCTTTTATTTCCCAGGTTTCACTTTTTTATAATCTGGTGGGGAGTTATGAACCTTAGTCACTGATCCAGAGCACATTCCTTCTGTCTCTAGCCTTGCTTGTGTTAGATAGTTTTTCTTAAAAGAAATATTAGTTTGTTGTCAAAACAGAGTCAAGTCAGTGAAAAGTGGGAACGAGATATGAAAAAAAGTCAAAATCAATAAAAAAAGCAACTTTAAGTGACATTGGAGTCACTAGTAGAAGCTTTATTTGTTACTGTATTTGCCAAGGCACCTCTGTAAGTGGCTGTGATCCCCTAGTTCCTGGTAATCGGAGAAGCTGCAAGCAGAAAGAAGCTGTTTGGAATTGTAATGAGAATATGTTTGTTCAGAGTGGTTTTTTTTTTTTTTTTTCTCCTTTTGTATTAGTCAACTTTATTGGCCCCTATTCTATGCCCAAAAGTTTGTATTTTTTTCCAGAACTCCTGAATCTGTGATGTAGAGATCATCCTCAGTTTCTGTAGAATCTGAAGGAAACTGAAGGGCTCTCCAGGCCAGCAGCCATACCATGGGTTTATGTCCTGTATTTCCTTTTTCCCTCACCCAAGAGCAGTGAAGAAATCATCCAAAGTGGCTGCATGTTTGGTGCTGCAGGCAATACCATGTCTCTAAAAGCTTCTGAAAGCACAAGAGTAAACATGATAGCTTCTGGGCGTGTTCCAAGGCTGAAAAAACCCCCTTCTGCATCTCTTCAACCTCCTTCTGTTTGTAGACATGAACACTGTCAACAGCATTTGCTTCACTCAGGGGAGCATATGCATCACAATATGGCCTTTAATTACTCAGTCATAAACTATTCCTCAAGTAATACGGGACTGTATCCATATTGCTCTGTAACCTCAGATCACTGTTTGCTGCTTTGCATGGGCCCCTTGTGTGAGAAGTACGTGGAATTGCACGTAATATGTTATAAAATATTTACACGTTTTAATGCTATCTGTAGTCAGTGTTAATTTTTAGTTTTAGAAAAGCTCGCTCTTGTGAGGCTGCTGTTTGCAGTGTCCCCACAAACTCAGCGCAGCTTTGGTGTGTGCTGGCCTTGGAGGACAGATCCTCACTCACCTCTCAAGCTGCAGCTGGTGTTGTGTGACCTCAGAAAGGTTCTGGGTAGCAGTCATGAATATGAATGTGTTTTTCAATTGTGATGAGCATACACTTCATTGTGGGTTTATGTTGAAAAGCTGCAAACCTTAGCTTAAGATTGACTTCTTCTGGAATTCCTAATGATTGAAGTTTCTATTAGTCTGTTGTTTTTAGTGGTATTTGGAGCACAGGCCTTAATTCTTCCGCCTAGACATGCTTGCACAGATGTACTTATGTAGAATTCTGCAGGACTTAAATCTTACACTGCAATAGGCTGTGTTTTTTTCTTTCTTTTTTTTTCTTCTTTTTTCTTTTTTTTTTCTTTTTTAATGCCTGCACTGTAAGTCAAGAATAGACACATTTACATTTTTCAGAATCAAATGCATGACCTAATATTTCATGCTGAGTGTCAAGACATTGCAGAGGGTAATTTTAAGGATGAAAATGGATATTGGTAAAAGGAAATGCTGATGTATCCAAAACTCTGCAGTCCCAAAGGATGCCACTGTAATGTAATTTGCTAGAGATTAAAGCAAAAGGGGAAGGGTCTCTACTGCCTGCCATACTGCACTAACAACAAACACAGCACATTTTAAAATGATTAATGGTGAGAGGATAAAAAACCTATTAATTTTAACAGATGTTAATAAACAGTATTTAATAGGAAGAAGGCTGTACAGGATGTCTGAGATTTATTTATGTCTAGTCAGGGGTACAAAAAGAGAAGAGTATAAATTATTCCTGACATCTCGATTCTCAACAGAATTCTGTTGCATGTAGAAAAGCTGTGCAATATCTTTAGTTTATTATAAACTGTGTGACCTGTGCGTGTGGTTATGAAATGAAGTGTTGACAAATGCTTTCCTCTAAGCAAAAACAGTGTTGTCAGTTTGGAAATGTGGAATTGCTGTGCTTCAGCTAGCACTAACTCTTGGGCTCTGTTCTGTCATTTTGAGGTGTTGGCTGTAATGTACAAAATGCAAGTTTAAAGAGAGATGTTTTTGTCAAACCTGGGAGTAGGGCACTGGAAATAGTGTGCATGGCTGAGGATAAATAAAAGGGGTAAGAAAGGCAGGGAGGGAATGGTTATGACACTGTTTTTCCTTCAGAACCTTTGTGCTGCTATGGAAAATGTGTGGTGTCCCAAGAAGGAAACCAGTTAAATAGAAAAACTAAAAATATGAGGACTCCATTATACATGAACACAAGGAGAAATGCTGCAAATGAATTGCTGTGTGTAAAAGGAGGAGAAACCAGATCCTTAGTGGTGTAAGTCTACACAGCCCTGTGCGAATCAATGAATAAACACCGAAGGAACAAATTGAGGGAGGAAGGTGCCTGGTTGGGCGGCATTCACTCAGAACTGTGAGGCAGGGAGGACACTGCATGCACTGAGGGGGTGTGTGCAGAAAGAAGGGACAGAACCAAAGAAAAGTGTTGAAATTCCCTCTTTCCCCTTCCCTGTGTGCACAAGACACTTGCTCTGAGATTTTTTGGAGCAGACCTGGCTGTGGAGCTGTGGGCTGGAGTCCGGCCTGGTGACTGCACAGAGCCAGCTACTGCTCAGTGGGAATCTGGTACTGAATAGGTAATTTTTAGATGCTTCGTTCTTGCCACCCTCCATAGTTGCTATAGAAGGAAGCTTTGATTTTCTTAACTCAAGTACCTCTTGCCAATTGACTTCTTTATGGTTTGAATTTACTTGCAATAAATCTCCCACTCACAATAAATGTGCAATCCTTGCCCAACAACTGGCATGCTCAGTGTAAAGACACGACACATATTAATGGAATGAAGAGACTAGCACATTCTACTGCATTATTAAAACCTGAACTTGCTGTGAGAAGTAAAATGTATATATTAAGTAGCAAAAGCAGGAAGAGACTGAGATGGGGACCAGGGGAGTACGGGGCAGGGGTCCTAAGGAGGAGAAGCCTTATATAATACCAGACAGGCTACTGAAGGCTCCTAGAGGGGCTATTTCCCTACTATAGAACAGATTTCCGTGAAAAAGCACCTAAGGAGGAAGATGTTCTGTATTACGTCCCATGTTTTACATTACAAAACCTTCAGCACTTCCTAATGCAGGCAGGGCCCCAAGTTATCATCCTTTCTGTCTCAAAAATTAAGTCTAGTTTCCGCTACAGTTTCACCACCACAATTTTTCTATAAGCTGCTCTCAGACTTTCGCTGCTCTTTTCTCTCCAGAACTGTGGTCTTCTCCTCAATAATGTATTTCAGAGCACCTTATCTCCTCCTGATCCTTCCTGGTTCTTCATGATGCTCCTATTGCCCCCAAACATCCTCCTACTGAAGCCCTTTTGTCCTGTTTTTTCTCACAGGCTTCTCACTCCAGGCACTCTATCACTGCCACTGTGGTGGCTGGCAGCTCCTGCTGCCACACCTGTTGCTGGTATTGTGGGGTTTTGGGGGGAAAGGAATAAGGACTTAAAATCCCCCTCTTCTTCCGACCCAGAGGCAGATGCCAATTATTAAAACAAAAACTATCCTGTAGTAGAGACCTCAGGGAAGAGTAGACATACTGTAGTCTCAGATGCAGCTGTGAAGTCCCCAGATCTTGCCAAAGTGCACTGAAGCCTGAGAGCAGAACAGTTCTTGGAGAGAGGAGGATGGTAACAGGAAGGTAACTGATGTGAGGACCACCTTCTTACCCATTTCTCTCACTGTTAGCAGCTGAGCTTCCTGGAGTGAATCACAGTACTGTTAAGAATGTTAGGATCTTAGACTTGCTTATTTTTAATTTGTCAGGAAAGAAAAATCTCAAAGATTGGTCGAGCACTCATCCAAAGGAGCAGCTCATAACACTTGAGTTAGTTTGCTGCTGCAGTCTTCCAGTATTCATTCAAGTTCCAAAAGAAGCCCTTTTTTTAAAAATTTCTCCTTGTCGTCTCTTCTGTGACACTGCCAAGCCCTGGGACCATACATAATGCAGTCCATCTATTAAATATCTCAATTCACCTCAGTTCCTTAGTTGTCCCTCAGTTGTCTATGGGAAGCAAAATAGCTGGGACCAAACTGCAGCTGCCCAAAGTAGATAGAAGGCCAGCTCACGTAGACATAAAAAACTCATCGATCAATATTTAGGTTTAGGTTTTATTTCCTGTGGATAGGTCTTCAGTCCTTGGTATTGTCCCAGGCACCTCAGCTTAATATCCCAGCACGAACAGGGCCCAGAGAGGATGACTGTATTTTTTTCAAATCTAAGGGCAGCCTGGTACTCTGTTACACACACTTCCGAACCCCTTTTATTCCATGCAGATTTTGAAGTGTCTATGGAAGTTCCCTGGTACCTTGCTCCTGAGCAAAGCTCTAAGCTCAGCTCTGGGACGAGGCATATGCCATTCATTAGCCATGAGCTACATTTGCATAGCAGAGTATTCTAAAATTCTCTTGGAATAGCAAGGAACAGACAATCACTATTAGCCTGGGGTCAGAGAGAAACTTCCTCTCAAGGGTATGTCATTCTATGTTTGTCTTGTATTTTCCTCCAAAGCAGGTGGTGAAGCACTGTTAGAGCAGGATATCAGATTAGACAGCCCAGGGCAATGTGTGCTCCTTTGTTCTCCTTCTTTCTGCCTCTGAGGCAGCTGGAGGTGGAGTACCTGTTTTCCATTCTCTCTGAGAGTCCAGGAAAGGTCTGTAGCACATAGAATATTGCTTTTCACTGTAGCAGGGTTCCTTATTTCTGTTGCACAGCAGTCTTGAATTCTTTAGTGAAAAGTGCTGTAGGAGTTTGTAGTGCAAAGTGATCACCTAAACAGAGACTTAAAATCTGTGTGACATTATGCTTCTCAATGCTTGTGCACTGCAACCTGCAGGGAAGAGCGACCACACTCACAAAAACAGTTGAGACAGAACATTTGAGGAAGGAGGATTCTGTTTTAATGGGAAGAGGACAGACATCATGGTCTCCCAGGTGGGAAGGGGAAGGGTGGGCAGCAAGAGGGGACTGTGCTTCTGCAAAAAGTTTAACATTCAGGCTTTCATCTTCACGTATGTATGAACATGTGGATGGTCTTCCAGCCAAATACATGAACTTCCCAGCTGCCAGAACTTGTGTGGCCCTCCTCAAAGAGGCCAGTGCTGGGGTGCTGATGCCATGTCACTGGGGTCCTGTACAGAACAAGGCCATCAGATCTGAGGCCACATGCAGATTTTGTCCATAATTCCCTCCAGAGTACAAAACGGCATTACTGAGCTTTAATTCTATTTTCACTTATCATCTCCAGCTGTTTCAGCCTGCAGTACTAGTTCTTTTATTAGTAACAGCTGTACCAAATTTCAGAGGCAATGCTCTTGTTAATTTTGCCTGAAGCAGATTCTGAATGTCTTGAAATATCCCTAATCTAATCGTGCGTTTAATATTCAACAGCAAACGTGAAGACGAGAATCATACCCAAATATAGAAAAAGAAAAAATATTATTAAGTGAGTAGGCTACCTCTAGCTTTTATCTTTCTGCTACTATATTTGTTTTGGGGTTCATGAACATAATAAATTTCAGGGACTAAGTGGAGTCTATTCAGTCTATTAAGGCTCATTTTCTTTTAATACTCTAATCCCCTTAGGATACTATTTGCCCTAATTGTTTCTTGAATGAACCTCCAGTGTTTAAGCTTCAGTCTCTGACTCATAAGCTATTCTGCATACACTTGTGGCTCTGTGCGAAGAAAAATGGGACACACAACATCTGTTTCAAATTTGTTTTTCTTTACTTCGCAATTACGCCCCTTGTCCTCTTATCTGTCTCCCAGAAAAAAAAGGGTATGTGCGTTTGACATTAACAATGCTGTTTAAGATTTTATATACCAAAATTAAATCTCCTCAGACTGCTTTTTCATAGCCTATAAATTCAGATTTGATGGTCTCTTCTCATACCTTTTTGTCCTTGTATCAATCGGGCTGGTCTTCTGAAGTTTACAAACATTACAAACATTAGGCGGGCCCATGAAGCTGAGTGAGCTGGAAGGATAGATGGCATTGAAGGGAGAGTGCAGCCAGACTGCACTTTTCCTACTCACAACTGGTTTTGACTTGTGACTTCAATTCCATGTATATTTTCACATTATTTAAAAAAAAAAAAATTAAAAAAAATTTAAAATTCTTTTGCATTATTTGGATTAATCTCATTCACAAGGAAATATTTATTTTTAACTTCAATATTTTTAGACCAATACCTATTATTCTCAATATTAGAATTTTATTTCTGTAGAAGTCTTACCAGAAAGTGACAAAAGAACTTTTAAAAAAGTCCAGTCTATGGTCCTGGTAAAGCAGCTTATTTCTCTGCATTTTCTAAGTGTTTTGCCCATCCTGGTTTGAAGAGTCTCAGAGTTCTGTGATTTTGCTTCGAAGCTATTTGAGTCTTACAGATCTTCATTTCAGGAAGGATATTTGTCTGACATTCAGTCTGAATTTTCTGTTCTTACATTCATGTCATTGCTGATATGTGTGTTTTCATGTGTTGTACCAAAGGATGACTCACAACCCATAGAAGGAGCCCCTTCCCTCGCCCTTTAATCCTGTAGTAAGACAAGCTGCACACACACCGTTCTTTTCATTTCTGTTTAATTCAGCCCCACTGTGCCCTGAGCATTCCTGTTCCTGCTTTCTGAGCTTCCCCAGGTGCCCCTGGGGGACTGAGCGCTCACAGCTGAGCCTGTCCTACAGCCATGCCAGCTGCCAGTGAAAAAGGCAATGGAGCCACCACAATTTACATTAACTATAGATTTGCTCCCCTGCCTCGTCTCGTGCATCCCTGGTATTGTATTGCAATGTGATGCCTTCACTTGGGCACTCTAAAACTGCTCAAGTATTTTCTCTAGTTACATCTCCTTCCTTGCGAGTAGGTCTTACAAACAACACTCTTGCCAGTCACATTTCGGATACAGCATTGACACTTCCCATATTCCTCACTGACATTATTTCATATATAAGATTAATGTCTTCTCAACAGCCATACAAGAGCATGTGTTTATTTTAAATGTATCTACTTATGGGAATTTTAAAATGTATTTCTGTGATTTCCAGATCTGTTCTGTGTTATTTCCTTACCACAATCAGTTTCTCATGCACTTTCCAGGTTACTAAAAGCAAATTTTGTACTATACAATATTATGTATAATATGCATGTTCTAAATGTTTAAAATATATATCATATTTATACTTTACATTTCAATGTAATGCTGTGTCTTAACCTTCACATTTCCTTCCCTTAAATTTCTTTCCTATTCTAGATGATCGATAAAAAAACTTCACCTGGTTGTGAACTGTTGTTTTTATCACCAGTTTGTATTTTTTGGTGCAGAAATTTTAAATTACAGTAGGTTTTTATATTCAAGCTGCTGATTTTAATCTAGATAAGCCTTAGTCAGACACTATATTTACTGTAGGCAAATACAGACTGCAAGCTTTAAAATGTAATCAAGAACTTTTCTAAAGTGATACAAAAATTCCTATGTTTTAATTTTTTTTTTCACAGAAGAAGAAGAAGGAAGAGAGAGCATTAAATGCTGAGTGGTGGAGGAACCAGTCTGTCATCAGTTTATATTTTCTTATTCAGGAGAGATAAAAAAATAAGAAAAAGGCAGAGTATTTGGAAAACACGACTATTTTATTCTTTCTTCTTTTCCTCATAAAGAAATGAGGAAAATGAGGAGGAAATAAGAAGAGTAAATTTTTATATTTTTTTAAAACATATATCTGCTTCTTCATGTTAAAATAGAAGGTTTTAAAATGGTGTTCTTACTGATGATTTTTTGAGGGCAGTATGGAAAACACTGATGTTTTTTCAGTAGCTCCTACTGAAACCATGTGTCAAACACTACTTAAGATCTGGGGGTATTTATGTAAAGTGTATCTGTATGTCTGGGTTGGCCCTTTCTCAGGCTCTTTCGTACTTCCCACCCTCTTTTCCTGAAATGTCACTGTGACTGTTGATGCCTGCAATCCTTCATTGACATAGTTACCAAAAAAAGGAGAGGTTCTGTGCCGGCTTGCACAGGGAGGGCTGGTCAAGCACTGTGTGTCAGCCTGCAAGCCATGCAACAACCATGGATGTTCCATCAGTGGAATGTACAGCAGAGAGTTAGTGGAGTGGAAAATATGGTGATAGGTTCTGGGACATTGCTTTTGCAGCCACACGACTTAGTCTTGAACCGTTCTGTTTGCTGAGCCTATGGGGAGGTCTCCAGCTCCAGGATGTGTAATTTTCTCCCTGCTGCTTTTCGTTGACAAATGTCTCTGGTGGTGAGTGTATGAAACCTGATAGACCAACTGGCCTTAACGGGAATGCTCTGCTGCCTAGAGACTGCTCCTGGACTTTCCAGCAACTGCAGCAGCATGCTTCAGCTGAGTACTACACTTGGCTCTGTGTCTCTGCCAAAGTGCAGGATTCAACCAAAGCTCATGTCTCAGAATCCCTAAGCCTTTTTCTTTATTACACTAGAGAAAATCGATTGTAGTTGCACAAAAATGTAGGTCATGAAGGCATGTCCTCTTTTCCTCTCCTTGACATGAAAAATTTAGATGATTAATCTCTATGCAATCTATTTCCAGCTTTGGCTTCCAAGCAGAGACTGTAAGGGAGAGTGGTACATATATTCTTTACACTAAGTGGCATGAGGCAGAAAACAGAAAAAAATATCTTCTAGGTTCAGAACTCTGAGTAACAATAACAGTATAACAACAAGAGGTCTATGAGCTCACGTGGATTAAATTATAGTGAGTAAATGTGAGCAAATGCTGTGAAAGCTTTGTGAATAATGGGAAGAGATTGTCTGGGTGTATGTACAAAATTAACGGCAGCCCTTTGTGGCGTGTATGTGCCTTGTTATGGAGGGCTGTGGGGGAACACAGGTAAAGAAAATAAGGAGTGCACCTAAGTGATAGGGAAAGGTCATTTGCAGACATTCTACTGAAGGTAAACTAGTGAAAGAAGACCAGAGAGCTGAAAAAAACCTTTTTCTCATCAAAAGGCAATGATCAAAGAAGGAAAACAGCTGGTAAGGGGGAGGCCAATATCACTGGTGATCAATTGCTTTACAAAAGAGAGGTTAACCATCACATACTGGGGTGTTTAGTATATTAGGGGAGGATAGCTGGTGAGTGAAAGCACCTCAGATATATCCAACATTTTATCCCAGCTGCTGTAAAGCTTGAAAACCTTCCACCCTTTGACCGTTGTGCAGTAATGCAGGGAACTTGAAATTCAAGTCTACTCAGGAATTTTCAGATACTCCTTGGAAATTCAATGAGACCATAAAAGTTTGTTTTCAGAAGCAGCTTTTCCAAGACACTAATGGGATTAAATGCTCAACTCCTATTGACTCTTAATGTAAGTTAGGCATCTGACTTCCCTTTATGCCTTTGAAAAACTCCTTGTTAATCTTCACAGTTTACAATTTGCCCTCTGAGACTTCTCTCTCTTAAAATAAATAGACTCTGATCCTCCTGAGAGTTTGAAGGGCTGCACATACTGAAAAATTATCCCAGGAATGCAGTATATGTGGTGAGGGAGAAGTCTTGTTCATTATTTTGCCCAGAATTGTTTATGCAGTTTCATGCACAAATAAGAGAACCTAAACATCCGCCACTTCAACTAATAAATGAAAGTAAAGGTGCTGAGCAAAGCATCTCAGTCTTGTGGTGCAGAGTTGTAAGAGCAAAGCTAAATCACTGTGGTGGTATATGATGCATATTTAATAAAGTCTGATGTTATTTAATGGTACTACTTAGACAGGAAATCTGCACCACATCCTACAAACTGATCTCCTGTTTGAGTCCTGCTTGAGCAGAAGGTAAGCAGAGAGGTATCGTTGCCCAGATGTCATATATTATGAAGAAACTCTTCCATTGCCTCTTTCTAGACTTACAAAGCCACAAAGGCTTCTATAGTTTTGAAATAAGCTGCACTACTTGACCTAATGCTCTGAAAGTATCATCTGCAAACATTTTTGCTGCTTTAATAATGCATGTGGTTTTACGTTCTCCAAGGTTTATTACTCATGACTTGATTAGCAGCCATGTCACATCCTGAACTAGCATCATCCTTCACTAAACCGTAAACAGACGTTTGTGCTCCACACTTAGTAGATATTTCTCTGTTGACATTCCTAAAAAGAGAAAGTGCAAGATAGAGGCAGTGTATGGGAGCAGAATGAAGAACATGGAAGCACCAATCAGGAAAAGACATGGAAAAGTAAATGTGTATTCCCCGTGTCAATCAAATACCAGCTGAACCAAAGGTAATCTGAGCTTCTGAACTTAATGATCTCTGAAGCCAGTGAAGCAAGCTTAGATAATCTCTACAAAGTGTGAGTGATAACAAAAAGCAGTGAAGCCACAAACATTTCAGATTCAGTCAAAGAGATTCACTGAGATTGTCCTCAGGTTTCGCAAACCTTAACACAGACAGACCAACTCTGAGATAAGATTAAGGATGCCTTTTTACAAAACATAATGAAACTGGTTACTAAACAGAAAGAGCATGTGCACCTTGGAGAAAAAGAGCAATGTCTCTTCCCAAAGACAACAGCCACTTACTGAGATGCTCAGCAAGAAATGAATTCAAGTCCTCATATTTTATTTAAAATCAAACAATTATGTTTCTCTTTTTCAGAATTTAGAAACAGAAAATATTTTACAGTGACTGAGATTGTGTCACTTACTTAGACTTATGTAGACTTTGTGAGAGAGGATAATTTGGGAGACAGTGCTCTTGCTGGTAGACCAGAGCTGTCAGCCTCTCATAGCCTGAAATTGGCACCTGAGAAGTGAGTGATTCATTGGAAGCCAAATTTACCTTTGTAACATGCTTGAATTTCCATGGAAATCTGAACGAAATGGATTTTGCACAATTTTGCATAAAAGTTTAGAAAGATTCCTTAAATGTGATTATTCTTCTGGATATCATATAAAAAACCCAACTTTACAAACACTGACCAATTTATATAGTTATTTCTATTTCTGATTAGTTATTCCACAATGAAGGTGAGGCCTTCATTGCATACTTCTGAAGTTATGAATCTCTCTTAGCAGTCAGTGCTGTTTTGCTTTCAAGCATGCAGCTGAGTCCCTGGGGTGATTGTTTCTGACTTGGGTGCCTGCCAGCCTAACAACAAAAGCAGTTGTTCTCAGAAAAAGAAGACACTGTGCTTATTTAGCTATATTTAGCACAACCACAAGATTTGCAAGTCTTTTCATTACTTGTGAAATAATTATTCCTGTGTCATCATTCATACATTAATGGATGGTTTTGGCAAACCATATTAAAAAAATGCAGCAGTGCACAGTGCCAAGATACTTGAGTTAACTCTGAGCTTGTTATTTAGGGCCCTATAAGCTGTGTAGGTACTTCAGAACTTGGCTTTATGCGGGTTTCCCAGCAAATCCAGCACCCTGCAAGGTGTGCTCTCACTATACTGTTTCTCACAGCACAGTAACTCTGTGTGTCCTGGATGGGTAAGTATCCCCCTACGCCTGCACAGCTCAAGTTGGTGAGATGCGTTTACTTATCCTTATGAAACAGCGCTGCTATGGCAACATTTCTGAAACAGATGTGGTATTCTCAATGGCAGCTGGTTTCCACCGCTGAAGCAACAATTGGTCTACACGAGATCTGGAAAATGTACGGTGATGATGAGTCCTTCCTACAGTGGTTGCCATCAAAAAAGTCGTCATCATCTATTAGCAACTCTGCCAGAGCAAGGCAGCTAGACTGCCTGACTCTGTGGGCTGTAGCAATAGTGGCTGTAATAACTGCTCTACTGCATGGTTAATTTAATGTAATCTCTAGCACTGAATACATCTGACTAGCTGTGAAGTTGTAGCAAACTTTGCTAAAGTGAAGAAATAGAGGAGAGTGGAGAAATATTTTACTGCAGTGGGATAGAAAAGGACTATGTATGTCAGGGGAACATCTTTCAACTAATTATTCTCACCCTTGCTAGTTCATTTTTGCCCTTCAAGGAAAGTGTTACTGACGTTTATTTTGGCTTTAAATGTTACTAGGAAGTGTTAATGGCTTCTGAAAGTGCTTGCTGCAGTACTGCTAAGCTGCAGTTAGAATGAAGATTGAAAATTATTTTGGTCAAAGAAGGGAAGGATCTTTCTTTTGCTTCCTGAGATATATGCTGAGTGTATGGTTACTAGCTTACTGAAACTCATGTTTCACTTAACAGCTGGACTCAGGTACTTTCTGCCAATAGCTGTTTTCATAGGGCCCAGATATGGGGTTCAGATCACCATGGAGACTTTATTATACCTTTCTTTTTGCACACTCACAGCCTCATTTTACTCCCCAGCAAGGAAGACTTTATTTTGGATTAGGGTCCTGTGTGATATTTCAAAAGCCTCAAGCTTGGGGTTCTAGCTTACACAAAGAACACAAAATAATACTGATGGGGAGTGATAATGTACTGAAATGATCAAACATCCATTACTACACAATTCACATAAAATATATTTTACGAAAATGAAATACTTTCCTCATTAAATCTGTTCTCCTTAAACAGTGTATATCTTTTATGGCTTTCTTGAAAACCTTTGAGAAATGTGTGTATGCTATTTGCCTCAGTGTAGGTGCTCTGTTAACTTTTAAAATTAACTCTGTTAATTTTATTGTGTGTTAAGAGAACCAGTGATGACCACTGTATCTGTGTTTAAGGACATGCAGACTAAAAGGATTAACTAATTTCCACCAAAGGATGTATTATAATACTCTACAAAATACTGTACACAACCAGAAAATACTAGAAAACATAGTGTGCAGTACAATTACCGCATGACTGTAAGTAGTTTCCAGCACTATTTTTTCTGGGAAATTAATCTACTGGCATATAAAGTTCCATATATTTAAATTGACTATAGAAAGCCTGGCAACAAAAAATATGACTCTTAAAAGAAAGATTGCCTGACATAAATCAGAATGCAGCCTCTAATGGCTCTTCATGAACTGTAGGTAACTTATCAACAATTTCCATTATAATTTCAGTTTCAAGATTGGTAGTCCAGAGGCAGATGTTTCCCTGTACTAAATACAAAGTATTTCCTCTAATGGAGGGCACTTCCAGAGAGCAGGAAGTTGTGTCAGGGGAGGTTTCGGTTGGATGTTAGAAAAATGTTCCTCCCCCCGAGGGTGACTGGGCACTGGGACAGCTCCCCAGGGCAGTGGTCACAGCACCAAGCCTGACAGAGTTCAAGAAGTGTTTGGGCAATGCTCTCAGGCACGTGGTGTGACTTTTGGGAGGGTGCTGTGCAGGGCTGGGAGTTGGACTCAGGGATCCTTTTGGGTCCCTTCGAACTCAGCTTATTCTGTGATTCTGTGAATATTATGAACTACTGCCACATTAGTACTCATTTTCTACTAGTATTTCCAGGGTATCACATTCCATATATTTTGAGTTTTTAATTGAAAAAAAATTCATTATACTTTGTTGTTTTTGTTATCTAGACTTCTCCCTCTCAGAGATCTGTCTGAGATGCAGTTCCTCTCCCATGGTTGCCTCAGCACGCCTTAAGTCCTTGCTTTTCACCCCTGCAGCAGCCACAGTGGTAACCAAACCCAACCAATCAGCATAAGGTGAAACAAAAGGAAAATGTTCCATCCCAGAAGGATCTGGAGTCTGAAGCTGCCCTATACCTGAGCTCAGCAGGCTTTGGAAGTCACTCTGGCTCTATGCTAATTCCCAGAATCAGGAAGTGAGTCTATATCAGTGTTTCACATTTGATAAAAAATGATCTTCTCTAATTTGTCACCCACTCAGCCCTCTAAGAGTCCCTCTGAAACTTAGCTTCCTGTAGTCTATGTGCAGCTGGGAACACGTTGGCCCAGTTTGTTCTGAGATGAATGAAGGCTGGATGATGATTTGATGCATGGAGGTGAGATTTTTTCCCTTTCTGGGCACCGTGGCATCTGTAAACTCACAGAAGGATTCACACCGGGTTCCAGCAAACAATAGAATACTTATCCCTTGAAAGCTGGTATGTGTCTGTCTTAAGAAATACAAGTGAGCAAGCAGAACAACAGAACAAAAAGGTAAATATCCTTCTGGATGCTTTTGCTCTTCAAATGCTGCCAGTGACACATAGCCTTTTAAAAGAAAAGTATTGCTTGGTTAGAACCAAAGACTGACTGAGAAATCATATGATAAGCTACTAATCTATCTATACGATTTCTGTCTCCTCCTAAGTCTCACTTTTTCTTAGTTCAGAGAAAGCCTCTGCTCCTCTCCACTCTTCACTCTTGGCAGCTTTTGGTCTGTTTTATTTCACCAGCCCTCTCTTTTGAGCACTATTTTGAGTATTTTTAGTGTCTCTCTCCTTGTAAGATTGTCTACAGAAATTTGGAATGGGATATGATGCTTATGGACAAGCATTTTAGCTATCATCATTCAGGTTGTATGCTGATTATTTATATTTGAGAAAATGTTGCATTTTCTTCTTTTTTGCACTTTCTAAAGCTGTCATGAATAAACAATGCTGAGGCATATAGGAAATATTGCTGTGTAAATAATAGCTAAGCAGATTTCTTAATTTATTGAATATTTGATATTTATTGGATAGTCCTATCTGCTACTGTATTATCCTATGAAATATGAATTAAATTCTTGAAAAAGGAAAAAGAACAGATGTATAATGTTTATCTATGCTGTTCCATTTCAGCTTCTTTATTTAAGATGTTGGATCATCATTCCACATACAATGTGAAATGTGAATTTAATTAGTTAGTTTATAGTAATTGTAGCCTGCTAGTAATAGAATTTTTGTTGAATATGGTACAGCATAAAGCAATGACAGCTGGGCGCTGTATAGAAAACAGGATGTGAGGTATTCTGTTATTAGGATCTGTTGTTCATTATTTCCAACAGAATTTCCTGAGTTGATTGTTCATAGTCTCTGTAGCATATAGGATTCTTTGACCTGGTCTTCCTTGTTTTTTTTTTTTTTTTATTTTAATTGAAAAGTTTTATATTTAGACATACTTTGAGGCCAGGGCTCTGTGACATAACACTGGAGGCGAGGCACCTGTTTCCTCATGTCATGTTCCCAGAATGGGTGCATTTCCCTCAGGTGTCACATGGTGAATATACAGACTTGAGTCATTCCTGGGACCATGAGGCAGGCATGTAGCAGGTACATGCCAGGATGACACTTCCTCTTCTCCAAGATTTTATTATAACCACATTTACGAAAATGAAAACAGTGCAACAAGGAGGCACCCCTGTGAAATGATATTCTAAAGCTGAGACAACTGAGAAAAATTTGTAGGTAATCCCAGAGTATCCACCCTAAACATGCTTTCTGGAACCTAAACCTGTGGAGCTGTATTTAATGAGTCACTGAAAATCTTGACATCTTTGCTGGGTAGCATGTTTTAACGCTTCAGCCTGTATGCAAAGCCCTGATGTTTTGTTGTTATCTTGAAATCTGAAGGTCTCAGTTCTACTCCTTAAACATAGTGGTTTAAGTGTGTCCTTGAGATGCCCCAAAGATCTGAAATCTCAGTTTGTGGTGAGGAGGTATCACGCCTTTGGACGACTTTCAGTGCCTATATTTGAGCAACAGGATGGAGTTTGGAGTGCCTCTTGTAAGCTGGCTGGGCTCAAAGCATAGCAGTAGCAGAGTCTTCTCAAAACAGCAGAAACAAGAAGAGGTGGAACGGCATGAGAAATCCAAACTGAATCAAATGGAATAGGAGAGACCATTTCAGTTGGAAGAGACCTGTAATGACCGTCTAGTCCAACTGCCTGACCAATTCAGGGCTGACCAAAAGTTAAAGCACATCGTTAAGAGCATGGTCCAAATTCCTCTTAAACAGACAGACTGGGTCCATCAACCAACTTTCTAGGAAGCCTGTTCCACTGTTTGACCACCCTCTCAATAAAGAAATGCTTCCTGATGTCCAGTAGAAACCTTTACTCGTGCAACTTTGAACCATTCCCATGTGTCCTATCACTTGATACCAGGGAGAAGAGATCAGCACCTTCCTCTCCACTTCCCCTCCTTGGGAAGCTGTAGAGAGCAATGGGGTCACCCCTCATACTCCTTTTCTCCATATCAGACAAGCCCAAAGTCCTTACTGCTCCTCATAGGACATTCCTCACAGCCCTTTCACCAGCTTTGTTGCCCTCTTCTAGATATGTTGAAGGACTTACACATTCTTCTTGTATTGTGGGGCCCAGAACTGCACACAGGGCTCGAGGTGAGGCCACACCATCACTGAATACAGCAGGATAATCACCTTTTGAGAAGCTGGTTATCTTTTATGCACTCTAGGATGAAGTTTGCCCTCTGGATTGCCAGGGCATGACAATATAAGCAAACTAAGAATAAAGGAATTACTTCCAAACTACTTCTCTCCTCAAGTTCTTCTCCTTAGAACAGAAGGCGGCCAGAAGTAGCATCAATGGAGTAAGGATAATGGATGTCTATTGCCCATTTGAACTCTTGCATCAGCATTATGTTTTCTGACTTCTGCTTTCATTTAAGGAGGTATATCTCAGCAGCTTGTCTAGAATATTTTGGCTCTATTCATATCAAAAGGAACTGAGAATAAATTACAGAAAATGAAATATAATAAGAAACTTTACAGATCTGATTCCAGGATGTAATGCCATGTATTGATAAATTAAAAAACAGGAGCAGGCAATACTCTGGGGCAGCAGGACTCTGTTGTCTATACTAGTAAGCTCCTAGTGCGGTCTCATATATGGTTGTGGTTGTTCTGAAAGGTGGTTTGGGTGAAGACACTGGTCTGTAGGGTGGAAACTTTACCCGGGTCTCCAAAGCTGTTCTGCTTTGGCTGGTCTTGGTGCTAGAGAAAAAATTCTGGCCATGTGTAATTTGCTAACGTAGACATAGGCTAAGAGATGTCAAAATGACCAAGTTCCAGCCCATTTTCTTGACATCATCTATTCGACAAAATAGATGATCCCATGGTAAGTGGTAAAATTCTTCACAGAATTTAATAAAGCCTGCAACCTTAAACTCATCACCAGCTACCTCCCTTACCTCCAGGAGGAAAATCTAGTAGATTTAACTCTAAATCTTTGTTAAATCCCCAGTTTTTTAACAATGCCTGGTTTTGTAGTTGCATTTTCAATATGGAGAAAAAGAAGAACAGAGATCATGTTTATTTTTCATATAAACCTCAGCTGCGAAAAAAAAAAATCAATCTTTTTCAGCACTCTTGGAGATGAGTGGAAAATGTGGTATCTTCCCATAGAAAAGCTCTTAATGTTGTTTTAAATATAATTTTCCTTTCAAATTAGCTTAATTATAGAGTTATCAATATGGTTCATCAAATACCTATAATATTCCTGACCCAACAACAAATTTAGGATGTAGTATTTCACTGGCTTGCATCCACTTGCAAAATATTACATTATACATTAAATTACAGCATCACCTATACTTAACCTTGTGTACACGTGTGCACACACACATTTTACTTGGTTAAAATAGGTTTCTCATAAAACATAATTTATAATTATCAAAATGATTTTTCCTTCTAGTTAATAAAAAGATACTCTGATTTTACCAAATTATGCCTCATATAAATATAAAAAACCAAATTAATTAATGAAGAGACACACTTCATATGAATGCTAAATTATATTTCCCTCTATTCATTAACAGCTTATGGTTCATTAGGCCATTAAATTTTTAAACTTCAGTCCTTATCTGTTTCAACAAAACCACTAAAATTAATCTTTAGATGAGTGCCACAGCTCTCCCCTTTGA
Organism: Edolisoma coerulescens; assembly: GCA_013397115.1. Classification (NCBI taxonomy): domain Eukaryota; kingdom Metazoa; phylum Chordata; class Aves; order Passeriformes; family Campephagidae; genus Edolisoma; species Edolisoma coerulescens. The sequence goes on from VWZW01002015.1 coordinate 409,934, forward strand.
AATCAGTAGTATAATTATGAATAGTCATTACCTGGTTAATTTCTATTACACAAAATCTTTGCATTTCACTAGTGGTCTACGATGGAAATATAGAAATGTCTGCTTTTAAAATTCAAGGATAGTTGCTTCAAGCAAAACTTATTAGTCATATTTAATTTTTAAAATCAGAAACAGGGAAATGTTTGTTTAAGCACTTACATTAGGTTTAGAGGGAAAAAAAATAAAGTGGCTTAAACTGCAGCCATGGTAAAATGTTACAATACTATAACCCACATGGTACTGAACATTTCTGTTGGCTATAGCCCTGCTGTCAGAGCCTGTTGAGCAACGTGGTGACCTTCACTGCATGTGTGACAAATGAAGGTGAGCGAGATGGTTGTTGGTGTCCATGAAAATTTACATGTACTTGGTAATGGAACTGCTGAAAAAAGCTTAACTATATTAGTATCAAGCTTATGCACACATGTTGTTATTAAAGCTCTCTGATTTTATTCCAAGAGAAATTCCTATATTCCTCTGGTGCACTTTTCTTGTTGTGTCAAAGTACTGAACGATTTGCTGTGGTCATGACATGTACATGCTGCCCCAGGCTGATGGATCTCTGCTTGAGATTTTATAAAGGAGCTAGAAATGAAAGTGGTAACCACCTCCCATAAGCACCTCAGAATATGACAGACACTGGGGATTGCCTGAAAGTATGCTCAGATTAGTGAGACAACTTCAGCAAGAATCTTCACATGGGCTCAATTTTGGCTTGGAGAAGTGGCAAAACCAGTGATTAACTGTCTATTATAAAAAACAGCTGGAACAGTATTGTGAAGAACAAGAAAGGTATAACTTTCTGTAAAGTCCAGACTTTAGGAGCATATTTGAAAATTGTGTTTGCTTGCAATAATACCATGTCTTGGCAACTCTTGTTGTAGCATAGCTTCCAGCACGTCCGGGATTTGCGCATGTGTGATGCACAGTTAGTGAACCCCAGGCAGTGTACATGCCCCTCAGCCAGAATTCTGTCACTTCTTCTTGAATAATTTCTCCCTACATGCTACCTCAAATACAGGTCTTTAAAGTGGTAGGAGAAGAGTGACATCTGAGGAGGAGTGCTTTGTGGTGTCAAAAAACTGTGTTTCTGTTACTAAAGAGGGTGTTATGGTCTAATGTTCATGACAGACACAGAAATAGAGCACTTTTATGTATTAGGCCTCAGAAAGCCAAAAGTTGTACTACCATTGGGCAGAGATCTTTCTCATGAATGCTACATAGTAGGAAAGGTATAAGCAGAAGGCACATTATAAACCCACTTTATTACTAACCCGTGGTAGTACCAAGTTTGCAGTCATGCTACAAGTAGCTTTACTCTCTGGCTCCAAGGGCGAGTGAAGGAAAAGTTTGGTTGGCAGTAACTAGCAGCAGGTATTGAGATGTGTATGATGGGCATGGTTGCCCTTCTTAGTCACCAAATCCAGGTAACAATCTTGTCTTTAGTATCACCTGTATTACAAAACATAGAATGATTCACCTCCTGCTTCGTTATCAATTTGGAGTGACATAGCTGGTGATAAGACCCTTTTCGGTGCATTTACACTCAGCTGAGCACACCTACGTGTTACTGCCAGTATTCCTCTCAGCTTTGTCTCCTCTGGCCAAGTCATGGGTGTGGAGAACTGCTTTTTTTAAAGGCTCAGTCTTCTGTGGAACACCATTTCTGTCTAAAGAAATCCCTCAAACAATTGGGGGGAACTTTATTACAAACTTCTTTAACTAGGGAAGGTATTGGCCTAGCTGCTAAGTGTAAATAGACAAGCAGTAAAAATATTTGATATAGCAGGACTTGTGGCTAAGGACAAGAATGCCAATATGTCACAGTTCAGCCACAACCCATATGTTTTATGTACTCCCAAGGTATTCCCACTGCTAAAGAGCAATTACTGCACAGGTTTTTGGTTCTTCTGCTGTAGACTCTTTTTTTTTTGTTAGCCAAGAGTATCAAGTTTCCTATGTTCGCTGCTGGAGAAGACTGTGTGATGTGGGTGGAAATAGTTTCCCATGAGGGAATGAAAAAATAATCCAGAGAAGTGGGATTATTGGCACGGGGGAGCACCAGTGCAATTTTAAGACTTGGTGCCACTGAACTCAGATGCCGGTGTTTCAGGTAGAGCAGGCCTTCTAGAGCGCGTTAGGCTGTGCGTGCACAAGGATGCACTGCCAGCTGGTCCGGATTTACCCCTCTATCCAGTTTATGTTACTGAAAGGAGTACATCTGACATGGTGAATCCTCTTTTATTGATTAGACAGTGTAAAATAATTTTGTTTTGGTGAGCAAGTCTAACGTATTGGACTGATGTGTTGACTTAGGCAAAAACTATGTCCAGTGTGCTTAAAACCCTAAAAATGGCTCTAGAAATAAATTCCATCTGTTTCACATCAACAGAAAAACAAAATACTGAACATTCCACCTCCACCAAGAACCTGGAACATGTAGGAGTGCAATTTTCCTCACTCCCTGGGAGTGCTGATTCCTGGATGAAGGCGTAGAGCTCCCAAGCCTGTGCTAGCCATTACAACAAAATCTGTGAGTAAAACTAAGCATAGAGAGTGGTGGGGGTTTTGTAGCAACTAAAGCACAAGTAACTTGAAAAAACTGGAGCCTTTTTTTCTAAGTTAGAAAATGTTCAGACACTTGGTGACAAGGACATGCAAAAACAAACGGCCTGGAAAAATGAAGAAGTGGTGATAGGCTTCTTCTTATTAAAACAGAATAAAAATAACAATAGTAGAAAGGACATATAAAAGCATGGAAGATTTTCAATTTAATGCAAATGGTAAGAATATGAAACAAGTTCAGGATGCGCAGTAGTATCTTATACATGTGTTTTCAGAGATAGTAGGAAGTGAAAATCTTTCCCTGAATTCTAGTGGAAAAAGTGACATTTATATCACGAAGAGATTTAAATTTCCTTCAGACACTGGGTGAATTTCACTATGAAGATTTAGCAAAAAACCATATAGGTAAAATGTTGATTTTATTTAATAAAATAACTGAGAGAAAAGTGAGACACTCTAGCCATTTTTAACAAACCCCAAGAGCTCCTTTCCCTGTTGAATTGGTTTCTGTGGAAAAAGTGAGAAAATATTTTGCTTAATCAGGTGTGAGAGCCTGAGAGCAGAGAGGTGGTCAATCAAGAAACAAGCTGCACTATTTGATTTGAAATAAAAGCCCGCTTTTCACATTTTGAAAAAGGTTTCTTTACCTTTCATTATATAGGAATAAAGACTATCGTTCAGTATAGAAGAGATAATAATTTATAAATTGTGCAAGTTAAATGTTTATTTAGGGACATTGGGCTTTTATGCTCCTTAATAAGTCTGAATATGATAACAAAGTGGTCTGTTGAATACAGTCATGCTGAGGAAAAAACTTTAAACATGGAGATTAGACTATTTATTGCACTTTAAGGGAGTGTTTCTCCATCTGAGGCAGACGTGACAGATGTAGGGATTGTACCTTAGATTTAAACACTGTCTTAAAACAGTACATTATACTTTGTTCTCATCATCATATTAAGTGGCAAAAGAGATTCTTCACTGTGGTCATACGAATTTTAATACATTAAGATGCTGGTTGAGTTAGAATATTTTGTACTTTGAAAACAAACAATAATATCCTTTAAATTTTTTTTCAGCAGTATATTGACTGTATTTGAGTTGCCTGTATTTACAGAGATATCTTGACCATACTTGAACACTATACTTGAATGAATTATTTAGGAACCACCAAATAGGTTAGAGCCTGTTTCTTCTCACCCGAGATTGCTTAATTGAGTTTGGGGTGGCCAGGCACAATCCACTTTTTAAGTACTTCAGCTGCTGAGGTGAGCTGAGACATAGTCTTTTGCTGCTTATGAGTTACCTGAACAGATTATTTCAGGTAAAGGTCCTCAGTCTGTTCCTGAAGAGTTTCAAATACTCCCTAGGAGAAATTAAGTAAAGCACACTCCAGCTATTGCTTATGAGCTAACAGCATCAGATAGGTTATCAGAATGCTTTTGCAGACACTTTCAAAGGGCTCTAGGAAAGAAAAAGTAAGTCAATAGTCTGCCATACAGAAAATTTCATCAAAATTATTTCTCAAATGTCAGATATGAATTAGGTTTGATTTATTGGATTGTGTTATTGCAAAAATGTAAGGAAACAGTACAGTAGATGTATTTGCAAAGCCTGAGTACACATGCCTTTACTAAGAGTCAGTTCAGGGAGGAATATCTTGTGGGGGATGTTGCAGTCTGTATTTTCTGTAGTGGGATTACAATGACAGGTAATGAAGACACGGGAAGACTGTGTACTTCAACACAGAAACTTCCAGAAAGGGAACAGACTTGCCAGTAGTGAGGAAGTTTTTAGAAAGGGAAAAGTGAGGTACGTTTATTGCCACAGAAACATGGGGCAAATAATCACATTTTGATCTGGAGGACAGTAAAGATATGTCTGGACCAGGCATCTATGTTCACAATGATATATTATGCCTTCAAGTTCAATTATAAAAATACTTAGAAATTTATTTGCACATAGCTCTTCAGTGCTATTCTAGTGTAATTATACAAAGTATATATAATTCATACATAGCACAGTGGGTAAATACAGTAGACATGAAACATACAACCTCAGTGGTTTTGATTTTCACGCATGTCATCACTGTTGCAGAAGGAGCCACTCGGTGAGGAAGCCCTGTTACAATGAACATCAGAGGAGAAACACCCTGCTGCCTCCAAGGACCTGACATTTATTCTTCCTTACCTCGCTGCTTCACTTCATCTAGAATGAATATTATCGTGACTTATTGCACATGACATTCCCTCTGTACATGAACTGTAGCCCATCCCGTTGGCAATCTTATAAGTGAAGCAGTCATCACTTTACTTGTGAGAACTTTCAGAACCTATAAAGTGAGTTTGCTTTGGGAAATAGCTGAGTTTCATTTTTCATTAAGGACCAGTCACAAAGGAAACCAGAGGCATCAGTATGTCATCTCCAATTTTAAAAAATGCTGAGCAGACAACATTTGACATTTAAAAAGAAAAATAAAAAGGCATATCCTAAACTGGAAGACTTAAATGTCATCCTTTTGGTTTTTACCTTGAAGTGGTAGGAATCATATCTTCCAAAGACTAACCAAGCTTGCAGCAGGCAAACAAGTAAGGTAGAGTGCTAGAGGGCTTTTGTTGTTGTTATTAGTGGCATCTTACATTTTCTGTAACATCTTTGATCCATCTCCAAGATTGATCTGTGCTATTACTGAACATGATTTGGTTTTTTAATTCTGTTTTTGTGATGCTTGCTTGAATATTAAGTTGTGTCAAAGATAAATTGCATTTAATAATTTTGCTAAACAAGCATTCTAATCTGTCACACAACAAGCACAATAATCTAAGAAGCATTTTAAAGCTCCATATTAATTTATTCTAAAACATGGTCATGTCTTACATTACGTTAAACATATTGTATTGAGTGACCTGTAAGATTTACTGAACCAAGGGAAAAGGTTTTAAAATGATGAGATTTAGGAATAAAAGAAATTTTAGCTTTGCACTCCAGATTGCTGTATATGAGACCCTTTGTAACAGAGATATGAGCACCAAATCATTTCATGTACCCAGTTGAATGAAATGAGCCATGTGATCAAATTAAAATTTGAAGAAGTAAATATGAATATTTATGAGATATCTGGAAGTAAGAAATAGCCTTGTGATGAAAAATATTTTTACTTGCTACTTCAGTGGAGTAGGTTTTGTAGGTGGTTGTCACTTTTGTGGGTACCTACTTACCTGCTGAATGCACAGGACAAATCCTCCCTAGCACAAGAACAGGAGGATCTGATGCCTTTGCAAGGACTTTTCTTACAAATGAACCCTGTGATACCTACACTGGCATGCTTTAATGGCCACAACCCTCAGAAGCAGAGAAAATTTTCAGACCAACTGCTGGAACTTGGGAGTAGAAAGAAATGCTTTATCTCTTATATGACAACATCAAAATTGGATCAGAAAGTAAGTAAAAAATCCTTAACAAGGGTAAGTATGGCCTGAAAGGGCTTTTCTCTTTGTAGTATGATAGAAATCAGCAGTGTGGAACTGGGTTCCTGCCTGCAACTTTCCTCTCCGTGACAGATCCCAGATTTGCTATTCTCAAGACAGCATTTCTCTAACCACTACTATGGAGAACGCTGTGTCTTGAAAGGCTCTCAGCGGAGTGTGTTTTAACAAAATGTTCATGTGTCCAGTCTCTTGTTTGGCCCTTCACACAAGAGGAACAACCTGGCACAAGAGAGGTCTCATGTGGTGGCGGTAAGACTGATGGTAAGCAAACAGGCAAGTTTTTTTCCTATGCGTAGGCATATTATTGTGGTATTAACAGACATTATAAATGTTTCCATTTGAGTCTATCAGTGTATTAAATCAGGGTCTGAGCTATCAAAATTGCTGATTGCTAGTACAGAAAATGAAATATTGTAGAATTACCTTGAATTAGGGAAACAAGTCTTGAGCAGTGAGGAAATCCAAAAATAATGTTTACACTCAAGTCCTGGATCTGAGATTTCCCCTCAAAGTTTGCAAGTTCTTGTCAGAACTCTTATAACTCTTGTTAGAATTATATGTAAGGTGTTTTAGAAACCTGCTGTGGGATATTGGATGCTGGCAGTAGCCTGAAGATGATAATTTATAGTGGAGAAGTGAAGAGCTCCACAGTCCTGAGTGTGCTTATGATCTACTCACAGCCTCATCTCGGGCCTCCCTCACCAGCCATTGCCCCACAGTAATGACCCATTCTTCTCCTGGAGGTGATAATTTACTGTCAACACCAGATATTGTCTCACCTAAGGAACATGAGTAACTCCAAAATTTCTGTACTTCTATATTTTATGGCTCTGTAAAGGTTAATCTGATCCTTGCTCTAAGAATAAGAAAATTTCTTCACTAAAATTTTTGCTTATCATGTTATTTATATTCCATTTTTATAGCCGGGAGATCAAGTCAATGCCATAAAATAAAAAATTGAAGTTGAACATTGTTTCAATTTCCTTTGGCTATTTCAATAGGTAATATGAGCAAAGGGTGACAGCACTTTATTTGCAACAAAACCAGAAAATTTAAGAGGATAGCAGAGAGATTCTAGATTAATGAGTTGTGTCAGCAGGTTTAAAGCTTCACTGATAAAAACAATTCATAGTGCCACTTTATGGATAGATTCATTGTAGGAATCCACAGGGTTAGTCATGGGACTAAGCTTGATATTAAGAAACTCCACTCCAGAACAGATTATATTTCAGTCTGTACTGTCATGTTAAATTAGGGTTCCAGTTTGCACTTTCATCCACATCTGATTGTCTACACTGCTTGATTATTGATTTATACTCCAACTAATATCTGGAGCAAACCAGCCAATTTACCAGATGAAGAAACATAGTCACAGAAAATTGAATCTTGGCTTTCCAGGCTGGGGCAACTCCAGTCTCTCAAGGCATAGGGCACAAAATGTGGTTTATTCTTTGTCATAATTAAATAAATACAGATTAGAAGAGCATAGCAAATCGCCCTGAAAATCTCCACTGAATGAGTCTGGTATTGTGATTTCTCCTGGGACCATATCTGAACAAAACTCCTTTTTTCTTTTCATTCTTTCTCTGCACACAAATGCTTCTGATTTTTACCAAGACAGCAAAAAGTGACAGAACAGAAAAAAAATGAGGCTGAAATGTTGCCTTGCTTAACTTCTTTAGAGTGCTCAGGATTATGCAGGAGACAAATAAAAGCAACCCTCAAGAATTTTAAAACCAGTGTTGATATCTTTCCAGACGTTTCTAAGATCATAACATCTGATTCTAAACAGAGCCTGAGGTCAGCAGTGCTTTTTTCACTTCAACTAATTTCCTGTATTCCAGTAATTTTGCTTCTTATTCCAGTTAATGCCAGAAAATACAATTGCACAATCTGCAAACATGAATTTAACTGTACTTTTTCTGACCCTACAATAGAGTTTCTCAGTCAAGTACATGAATATTTTGTCACACAGGTCGATGGGCCTTGAGACAATTTTTTCCAGCTTTCATAGAAAACTGTCACTTTCTTTTGCATCTCCAAGTAATCATTGCCTTTTATTTTAGATTGCCATGGAATTATTGATTTTCTAATGCAGAATCTCTTATTAAACTCATTATACCTTCACTTTTACTAAACCATGGGGACTGAGAAATGCTTGAAATGCAGCCCCATTTCCCAACAATTGCTCAATTGGAGAGGATGTTAGCAGTACAGGGTGACAAATTGCTCAGACTGCCCAGATTATGTGTTGTATCCAAAAGAATTAAGGATTAAAATTACTTCTACTTCCACAGTTATTAAAAAAGGTTTCCACAAATATATTTGTAAGAAATTTTCTGTTCACTGACAATAAAAATATTTTCCAGGCATTATGTGTGGTTTTTTAGTTTGTTTTTTTGGGTTTTTTTGTGTGTATGACCTCTTTATTAAGGGATTCTACCTCTGAAAATATGTAAAATGAAACAAGCTCTGTGCATGTGTAAGATGTGACTAGAGATTACTGGTTTTTTAAATTTAAAGTCTGATCTCCCTGACCTTTCAACAGGAATGAGTTACTCACAATGCCTATATGACTCCAGAGTCTAAAAATACAACTGTAATGTAGATCTGAATTGCAGAATATGTGGTGTCAAACAGAAAAGTATTGTCCCCTTCAGACTCCATTCTGGGAATAATAACCGGGTAAGAGTTCTTTAACATCCTTGTTAGGAATCTCTGTTAGGATCAGAGCTTTGTTTCCCCCTATGAACAAAATTCTCTCAGTGGAAGAAAGGGAGTATGATCCTGCGTTCTTTAAAAACTCACCTCTTCTAAATATTTTAAAAGTTAGTGAATTCAGAAAACTATGGATACATTCTTGTATTTATGGAAATGCTTGCTTTAAGAGGGGAAGAACATTGTCTGTTTTCAGCTTCTCATGTCCTGAGAAAGTATGGAAGTGAGAATGCAACTTCCATTTCTTAAAATGATACCTTTCACAATATAACTTTCTCTTTAATTGGAGAATTATGAAGATATTTTTCCTATCTGAAAATTGAAAAATAAATATATGGAATTTAATCTGGATTTTTTCTCCTTACTTACTGCTGGAAGTCAGATTTTTAAAGAGAATTAGATGAGAATACACCCCAAAAAACCGAAAAAATTCTTGGGGTTTTTTTTTCCAATTACATTATAATTTGTTATGATTAAAACAAAAAGGTGCATATTTCTGTGGGGAAAATTGCCATTTTCTGTTCAAATTCAATGTGTATATTTACATTATAACTTTAGACCTATTTTAGAAGTCACTGAGCACTGAAAAAAATACATTCTTTCAAAATTACCAGATTCAAATGGGTAAATTCAGCCTTAGTTCCTGTATCCAAGTATTTCTTCTCTTTCGAAAAACAGCTGAACTTTAGTGTCAGCCAGCAGCAATCACCAGGAATAAAACACCTGTATTCATATCAATTAGCTGATGTGGATTGAAAAGTCTTCTTAGGAGAAGGGAGCAGGTGGAAATGGTCTGGGCAAAGTTACTCCTGGAGTAACTTTGGGTGGGAGCCTAAAATCAAGGATTAGAGGATCTGAAACTTTTATGTCATCTGGTAAACCAAAGTTATTTGTTATTCTAAAAACAAGAAAAATGTTTACATGAAAATTACATTTGAAACTTTAGCAATTATTTTTTTAACTTGAAATATTTTTGTTTTCTGGGGCTATAGTTTTCCAGAGTATTTTAAAAATATTTTGAATTTGCGTGAGTATTAAATCTTTTCATGGATTGTGTATTCAAATGTTATAAATTGTATTTCAATTAAACAACAATCTTTAGTGCCAATGGTCTTCTTTCATCATTATCCCTAAAAATGAAGTGCAACCAGTCACTCGTGACTTTGTGCCATTTAGTCCAATATGTCTAATATATTTTGTATTCCAGATCTATTAAACTGTTCTTGTCTATTTGTATTGTAAGTTACATTAAAACCTTGCTTCCTGTTGTGGATAATGATTTATTAAAATGTGTTAGTTCAGCAACATCCAAAAGGATAAACTACCTAATTTTGTGATTATTTTTAAAACTTGAGTTGAAAAAGCATCAAATGCCCCTTTGAATTATACCTGCTTAAAAACTGTAGGAGATAAAAACCTTCCCATGCTCTTTGTAGGGAAATTTTAAGTCTGTAATTTAGGCTAAAGGAATTAAGCTGAGTTCAAATACCGGAATTGCAGATGTGCTTAGGATAAGTAAACCTCAGTTGTCGAGCAAGAAAGCAAAAAACAGATCAGAAGAGAAGACATAGGAGCAGGAATAAATTAAAAAATATTTTTCTTTGTTTGGTTTGTTTCTTTTTACCTGAAAATAAGTTTCTGTTTCAAAGATCTTGCAGTTGGAAAAAAACCTTTTGGCCCTCAAAGTTATCAGTAGGTTTTGAATTTTGTGTGCCCCGTGCACCTAAGGTGCTGGAGTGCAAGCTGCAGGCTGCTGGGGTCTTATGGGTATTTATGTAAGGGGTACAACTGGGAATCCTGGATGTGCCTTTTGGACTTTCCTTCTGTGTGCCTCATGCTCTGTTAGGTAGAAGCATGTGCCAAGATCAGTGCTTGGCTCAAGGTGGAATGACCAAAAAGTTGTCTTCATTGTTAAGGTAGTCCTCTATCTACCAAACTCTGCGAACAGTAGCTCTGACCATGTTGCAGTTGACAGCATTAGTTCCTAATCTTTTGTATAATAACCTCAACTAGGCTCCTGTGGAAGCAGCCTGGACACTGAGGTGTGAGCTGGGGTGGAGAAGAGGACCAGGCAAGCCGGGCATCCTGCAGCAGGCACAGTGCCAGGAGGCAAGGGCAGGAGATCTGTGCTGCAGGCTGAGCCACGCCCTCGTACCAAAGCTTTTTGTGACTATTGCAATTTGCTCGGCCCCACAACCGTGTCACCTCAGTGCTTTGGTGAGGTGAAACGTGTAAGTGGTGTTCTAGGAGAGGTAACAGTGACTCTTGAGCCAGCCCTGTGTTGGGTTTCTGAGCTCCCAAGAGAGCCAGAGCTCAGCCACGTCCTGCCCGGTAGAGCAGGGTTTGGAACATCCCTTGTGTAGTACCAGATTTTTTCAGGGAATCTACAGATACATCAGTTCCTGGCTTTCGGTTTTGGCTTCTCACTCTGAAACACAAGTATATTAAATAGCCACAAAAAACCAAATACACTGTTTAGAGGCCAGACTGTGGGCTCGACAAACTCCTGGGCTTTGAATTCAGGATGTCTTGACTCAAACTGCCCAACTTGATGACATGGTGTTGTGAAACTTAGGTGGTTACACTGCAAATATAATATTACTGTGAGCTACTATGTGTGTAAATCACAATGACAGAACCCATTTGTTTAAAAAAAGAATTGCTGGAGGGCATAAAAGAAAACTTTGCAAAGAGCTGCTGATTTGATTAATATTTTTGTGGGGAGAATCCCTGCTATATCAGCACCAGAGAAGTCTATCAAGACAGCTTGATTAATAGGAACAAATATTACTTGAATGTAGAATTGCAGAAATAAGATGAATTTTTATAATTCTGGAGTTTTATGAAATAGCAGCTAGAAGATTCAAAATACATGGTATTAGTTTCATTCAAAAAATTCTATAGAAGGAAGATTTATAGTAAGTCATTTCAGTTCTGAGCAAGATGAGAGTAAAATTAAGATGGAGTCATGTAATATGAGATTCAGGAAAGATAGCATTTTTTTACCATGCATATAATGTCTTAAACAGTGTGTAAGTCTGTACACAATTCAACAGGAATTATTGATAAATTACCTTGTTTGAGCAAATTTATCTTCTGTGACTAAATTCTCATCTTTTACTTATTACTTCCTGCTTAAAGAGGCCTCATTAAACAGCAAAAAACATAGAAAGCATGACATAGCAGGAACATTTTCATGCCTTTACAGGGCAAAACCTTTCTACTGGATTTCTTGGTTTGTCTGGGTTTGGTTCTATGTTAAAAAACATAAAATAAAAATTCATTAGCTAAACTTACAAGATTATGGGGCTCATCTGAATTTATTTCTATGAACAAATGGCAAATTTGGAAGTGAAATATTTCATGGTGTTTTGAAGTGGATAATTTCTGTTCTGGGCATAAAAAGTTTTACAATATAACAATTATTTTTGCTTGCTATTAAATAAAGAAAATATAGGGAGGTGTTAACTACTTTAAATATTGCCATATAAGCAATAAAGCTGTACAATATCAGTCTATATTCAGATAATGAATTATGACAAGATCCTGAGTTTTTAGCTCCCACATCTGTTTGCTGTTGCCATGGATTGCACACCATCTGCATAATTAGTGATTCCCAGCTCCTGGTCTTAGTTTCGGTATGAGATGAGGCACAAATAGAAATGTGTGCACTGTCAGTAGCAACTGAGACAGATGGGAAAGCTGCACATCAAATGCTGTAAAAAACATACATAATTTGGTGTGAGTGTAACAGTTTGGGGGAAAATGAATACATTTATTAACTCTTTTGAGAAGCTCATCAATAAGGTGGTCAATGCACCTGGAGGAGACTAATTGGCTCGCACCTGCACCTGCTGCTGGTTATGTATCAATAATTCTGTTTACAGGAATTCAAAACATATTAAAACTTTCCCTGTCACGGGTCTGGCTTGACTCTTACAGCTGTCACTGCAGATCTTGCTTAACTGTCCCACAGCCCCTGAGACTATCCCAGGCACACGCCTGGTGTGAGCAGAGGTTGCCTTTCCCTTTCACCGGATGCCTGGAATCCTGCTGTGACTTGGCATGTAGTAGTGAGAGCCCTTCCACACCCCCTGCCAAACACACATGGTCTGAGCTTAAGAGTCTCACCCATATTGCAGCCATATTGCTATGGTAGTACAGAGAGTATTGTTAAGGAATATGGATAACTACCTAAATCTGGGAGCTGTGTGCACCAAGATGAACTGGCTGGATAATTTAGGATGCACATTGCATAGCCAACACTTTTATTCAGTCAGCACTCTGTACGTTTCTTCTGGGTTGTTTTGGCACAGGACAGACTGTCAGGTTTAATCACCTTGAAAGTTTCAGGGAGGATGTTCAAGAATTTTAGGGTAACACTTTTGCAAAAAAAGTGTCCTGAGAGGAAAGATTTTTGTTTTTAAGGCTTGCATACTATGGCTAAAAATGGGAAATATTTTTACCAGAAAATACTCCCACTTAAAAAAGAATCTGAGCTCTCCTTAGAAAAACTGCATGTCTAAATTTGTAGAAATCTCTGTTGGAGTCCAAATCTCACAGTTCAAACCAGTCACAATTGATTGCAGGAAGAATTTCAGCGCGTTCAATCACTTTCATGTGCTGTGTGACACCTGGGTAGGTGGTTTTTTTACATTGTCCCTGCTTGCTTTTGACATAGTTATGAAAGGCATGACAGGTATTTCAGAAGTATAGGAGTATTTTGGTTTTTTATATAATAAAAAATATATTTGTGTGATTTCTGTGTGGGTGGTGGTGTGTATGATGGAGGGCTGAGCAGTGATAAGCAGCTTGTGAATGCAGCCTGTAAGGGATGTTCAGACTTAAGCCAGCAAGAGCTCCCTGGTGAAGAAAACCATGGCTGGAAAGCAAGTGAGAAACACAAAGCATTTTCAGCCTCTCACTCTTTTGGGAATGGTGTGTGTGTGTATCTGAAACCACAGCTTGGTCTGCTGTTTGAAAAGGTTGCTCGGGGTTAAGTTCTGCCATATGATTTTGGCATCTGGCTATGATTGGAGCTGATGGGGGTCCTCTGTATGCATCTGAGGGCACAGTATGATCCCTCCTGCTTGTTTTCACTTGCTGTATTTTTGTGCTTTGATATGTGCTATGATATTTTGTGCTGTACGTCTGAGCAGGGACAATCTCAACTGCTCATTCACGTTAAAGGCCATCTGTAAGGAAAATTCTTCTTGTGTTTCCTTTCATTCTCTGAGCAGTCCTTAGCCTTCTTTCATGACTTCCTTTCTTGTTGATTTATTAAGCTACTAATGTTCAGATCCCAGTCTATAAAAATTAAAGCTTCAGTCTGAAAGAAAAAATAACCAAGTAGATAATGTAACTACAAGATAATAGCACAAGCAGCCACGAGCAGACATAGCGTATTTCATTTTCAGACATCTTCTAAAAGATAAAGAGCAGTTCAATCAAATTAAAAATGTGGAGAGATTTTCCTTCAAGCCACATTGAGCAATCAAGTCTAAAAAACAAGCCATACTGTGCTTCTGAAGCAGATAGTAGCATCAGTGATGAGGTATTACTATTAGGAGTAAATGGCTCCTGTAAAATAATAAACTGATTGAATGAGCCATATAATGATAAGGTACTTTTCATGGATATACCAGAGGCAGAATTTTTTTCATCAGGATGGGTGTCCTAACTTGACATTCTGACTGCAAAAATCTAGCAGGCTTGAGACTTATGGTAAGTAGTGTTGTGATTACCATGATGGAAACTGAAGTGAGACACCAGAATTTGTTGCACAGTAGAGGAAGAATTAGACACCTAGGAAAAGTTATCTATGGGAAGCATGTTTTTGCCTGCAGGTAGTGATAAACAGAAAAGGAGTATCTGTCCATCTCTGTCAATGGAGCATACATGAAAAGTTAAGGAGTCAGGGAAGGACCTCCATATAAAAGGACAGAGAGAAAAATTAAGACCCTTGAATGGAGAAAGATTCTCTGCTGCCTTGTGGACAAATAAGGCTGGTGTTGGTGAGCTGTGTACTCTTCCTTAATCTTGTATTTCTTGTTCCTATACACAGTGGAGTGAATTCCTGATTTCCAGGAGGCAGGAGGCTGTCTGCTCTGAAGAATCAGAACCCCTTGTTGTCTCCAAAATCCTGTGATTTCCCCATAGTTGAAACTGCCACAGGAGTTTCTTGTCCTTTTTCCCAAATAGAAAATGCTCTAAATGAAGTAACCTCAACACTTAGATGATCTGCTGGAGTGAGACGCAGGAAGAAGTCACAGTTTGTAGAGGGAATTGCTGAACAGCCTGGTCTGACCTTGTAGCTAATCCTGTTCTGAAGAGGAGTTTGGACTAAAGACCTTCAGAGGTCCCTTCCAGCTTGAACTACTTGATGATTTTATGAGAATAGGATTCCAAGTACCTTTTCACCTAGGTAGGTTTTCAGGCAGATTCAGGAAAAGTCATCATGTGACTGCTAAGGCAGTCNCATATAACTGAAGATCATTTTTTTTGGTAAATTTTAGTAAATAGATAAAAAGATGCAATCTTTACAGTGAGCTTTTATATTATTGTATTTTACTATTATCTGTATCACACTCCTGAAGAGAATTGAGTTCTATTTCCTTTGTCTCCTTGAAAACATTCATGTCTGACAGGTAGAAGTTCCTATCAAGAACATGAAAGGAATTTGGGAGTTTTGTAATTATCCGGGGCTGCTTTATGTTGGCTTAGTTTTTTTTTTTCAATACAAGTGAAAGAAGGAAATAGTCGCAGTAGAAAACTTCCCTAGTATTATTTTTAAGGAAACTTGCCTCTCAGGATACAACACTCCGATTCTAGATGACACCAATGGCACTTTCTAGTTGTTGGGTCCCCAATGTACACGAAATATGAAGGAGACTTTGGTTCACAAATTACATGGTCCTTGTGAGTTTTTCCTTTGCCTGGAATTCCCTAGTAGCTGATGACTTGAATGTAACATTGATTTTAAGTAAAAATGTCATGTCAAAACAACTCTGATCCTAGTCTAAGAAAAAGAAATAAAGCACTAAATAAGTGTAAGTACAGATTTTTCCTATAGAGCCTATTCTGCAAATTGGAGTTTTTGACCTTTTTTGTTTTGTTTTTATTAATTGTCAGCTGTAGGAACACTTTAAAACAGTTTCTAGAGCCTTGATGAATATAGCAGAAGACTTATCAACATTTTTCTTTGGGGGAAATGCAAATATTTTAGTTGCAAAGTGTTTGTTTATGCAGAGATATCCCTGAGTTCAGCAATAATTCAAATAAAATGTTTTAATGTCCTAGGAATTTTTACTGAAGAGTCTTCTGAAACTTTTAAAAATGTCCTTATATGTCTTACTATAACAGTAATGAATTTGTGGAAGGAAAAGAAGAGATGAAAAAATACTGTTGAAGGAATTTGGAGAGTTCAAAATAGGTATAAAGGATAAACTTGCCTTCCATGTATTAGTAGGAGAGAGAGAAAGACAAAATGATTTACTCCCAGTTTCCAAAACACGAGATCCAAAGCACAAAACTATAAAGAACTTAAAGAAGGATCACCTCAACTTTTAATCTTCAACTTTATTTTCTCAGCATACATTTTTCAACAAAAAAAATTGCCCATGAGATAGGTAAAAAGCAGTTCCTGACACTTATACTAGCAATTTGTCTAATGTGGGATGCACTACGCATTTGTTATTGAGTTCTCTTTATAAGGAGTCGTGGTGTGGTTTTTTTTTGGTTTGGTTTGGTTTGGTTTTTTTTTGTTTGGTTTTCTTTTAGTTTTGGTTGGTGTTTTATTTTTTTTTTGCTTGGTTGGTTTTTTTTTTTGTGTTTAGGCGTATTCATTTGAACTGATTTCCCTGGTTTTCTGTTTCATATTAAAAAAATTGGCCTGTTGTTTCTGACTTCTTGTTTAGAGAAACGTGCCACAGAGATACGTATTCTCCCACAAGAATATGAAAAGTGTCGGCTGAAAAAAGCTTCATTATTGATAACATTCAGAGTATTATGTCATCTGAGAATACCTGATCTTTGCCTTTTTGGGTTCACATTTCAGGCATGTTTCTGTTAACAGTTTCCTGAATGTTTGTGCAAGGTTGTGCATTTTCTATGAAACTGGCCATGCACAATGTATTTTCCCTGCAAGTCACCACCTAAAAACTTATCACTGCTTAGTGGTTTTGTGATGGGCTCAATTATGTCTCACTGGCAGTGTTGAGCGTGTGTATAACATAATGTTGTCAGTAAAATCTATCTCTTTAGGCAAAGGCACAAGGGAACCATCAAATGCTATATTCTGACAAACAGATGTCAGTCAAAATGGCTCATAGCTCAACAGCTGTTGGGACTATTACATGGAGGACTAAGGTACAGGAGAAAGATACAGCCTTTGCTTGGTTAATCATTACTTGGAGAAAGAGAGCCTCCTTTTCTTTGGAGATTGCAGTGTCAGAAGGTTATGTTAACTGTTTAATCTGTTTTGACAAAACCCTGATTAAATCATGGAACAAGAGAGAAAACGTACATTTCGTGAATATTTATTAAGCTGAGTATATGGTCTAGTGGTCTCTAGTCTAGTAAAACCCCTCCATCTGCTTTTCTCTGCATAGCTGTAATTCTTGATCAGTGATTGTGGTGAGCTTTCAGTTCAGAGGCCCTACAGGGCTTCTAGGAGAGACTAGAAACACAGCATGTCTCCTTGGTACAGAGAAATACCTTTTACCTTTGAAGTTAATACTTTAGAAGCATCCTTGGATTCAGTGTGTTCAAGTGTGGTGGTTGGACCTTTTTTCTCCCTATATGTGTGAGGTCTGCTGGATGACTGATGAACATAGATTATCTGTAATGTGCTTTCGCCAGGTAACTTTTGAATATCTGTATCTGGTTCCCCTGCCCAGATTATCTGAAAAAAACCCCAACAAAACCATGTCGTGATACCCTTTTTTTCCCGTAGACCCATTGCCAACATTCCCACAGGAGAAAACGTATATTTTAGTGGTGTAAATACTTTTCCAGTGATCACTACATCTGACAGCATAGCAATATGATTTCCTTTTCATCCTTTCAATTTTTGTTGTTCCATTGGCACTGATAATAGTTGTCTCTGCATAGATAAATGGAATTCCCTACCCCAATCAATACATTGTTCAAACAAATGATATGTATGTTTCTACCTTTTAAAATTACATGAATTAAAAGAAGACATTTATTGTTAGAATACATAGTCAGACATCTTTCTGTGATTTTTTTCTCCCATTGGTTCATCTCCACTATGTATTTTGAATGATGCAACTTGAAAGCTTGTATTTTAAAGGCATGTGTTGAGGAAACATCCCTCTCTGACCATTCTCAAGACTCTCTGGCAGTATTGTGATGTCTGTAGCAAACTGCTACAATTCATGAATGGGAATAACATTAGTTTTAGATGACAATGCAATGCTGTCAGTTTGATTCTTGACACAGTCAGTGGGTTTGTTTTTATGCTTCCCCACAGTGATTCTACAGTTAGAAATTGCAATTAGAATGTGCAATTGAAATTGCAGTTAGAAAGTGAAATTATTCCATTAAGAGATTCAGAAAATAAAACATCTGATTTTTCTGAACACTAGTTCTTCAGTCTTAGCATCTATTTGTTGATTTGAATAAGAAAGGATGCAGTCTTTTACAAGAGTTTCATCCCAGCCCATTAAATGGGAACTCTTTCATTAACAGAAATGGAAGCAGCAGCAAGGTTGTGCAACACTCCCTGCATACAAATTACCTAAATTTTTTTGAAGAAAGATGAGGACAGGAAATTTTTAGAATAAAAAGTGTCAGTAAGGAACAAAAATTTTACTATTAATAGAAATTTCTTCCATGTTCCTTCCTTGGATTTGGCCATGGGGATGAAAGTTTCCTTGCACTCTGCTGTGTTTATGGCAGAGATGGGAGCTCTGCTTCAACTGACATTGTCCAATTCTGTTTTATGAGACAGTTAACAAGTGCTTAGAAATGTTGCCAAAACGTTACTCAATTAGGTTGATATATTCCATGTCAGATATCTGCATGAGCCAAAACACCTCTGCGTCAAGCAGTGGGGCTGAGAAAGTACACTGTTTTGCCACATTGCCTGTGAAGTGCGCTATCTGGATATCCAAAAATGAACAGGAATTTAAATATATTCCTTGTCATTACCTCCATACCTTCATAAGGAGAAGAGGACTAAATTTCTGCTACAGCTTGTCCACTTTCCCTCCACATCCCCAATATAATGCAGAGTAGTTTGATTTTGATTTTGATTTTATTGGTATAAATACCAGATTTCTGTATCAGTAACCTGATAATATGGTCCTGCGCTTTGCAGAAATATGAATTCCTTTAGAACAGGAAAAAGATTTTTCTTTCCTAAACTTTTCTTTTTTCTCATCAATAATTTTTCATTTCTTAAATGTAAAGAAATTAAAATAAACCACAATAGTGAGAAGCAATTCTGGGCCTATAAAAATTACTGCTGTAGCTTTAGGAAAATACTGACTGGACCACCTATTGAAGGGATCCTGCATTTGAAAGATGGATACTTTTTTTGTCCAATGACTGAAATTGATCATGTCACCAAGTTATCTTGTGAGGCTGGCTGTGCAGGGAGATTTCATCTCTGGAGATGACAATAGAAAGAAGGGGCAGGATTTCAGGACCACCATTTCCACAGTTCAGGGACTTTGGCTCAGGGGGCTTTCAGTGAGCTAAGATTGTGGGCTAGTAGGAAGTTAAACATGTTTACAACAACCCTCTAAAAAATCTGTCCAAACTGATTTTTTTTTCCCCAAAAGGTACTCTGTTTTCAACAATATAAAAAATTATAAGGGAAAATATTTTGTTGGATTTTTTTTCTCCCGCTAGCTCTAGAATATGAAATTACAATATGAAGGCTGGGTAGAAGATGATGCAATCATGAGGAATTCCAATTTATTTTTTAGGGGATAGAATTAACCTTAAATATTAAAAATTATTTAAGATATTGTGGGTGCTCTTCTGGCATGCAGAACCTAGTTAGCACTAACCAGAAAGTTATTTACTGGCTCAGACCCTTTAGATCCACAAACATGAATGAATTGGTGCTGGTTATGCTGAATGGGTTTCACAAAATTAATATTAAGAAAATGTATTGCCTTCAGTATGATCGATGTTGTGGCACGAAGAAAGGATGAGAAATGTATGGAGTAATTTGCTTTCACTTGCAGAAAAAACAGCTGCATTGAAAATCTATCAGGAGAAAATTAAAGTAAGGCTGAAATAAGCAGCCACGTTAGTCTTCAGTAGCAATGCAGAAACGGAAAAAGTGAAGGTTTTGAAAATTTGAAATGCTAATGAGCAATAGAAAAGAATAGCCAGTTTAATTTAATTTTGATACCGTATACAAAATGAAGTTCTATCTTAATAGAATAGACCATGTGACAAAATTTCTCTTTCTATTTGTATCACAAGATTGCTTCCATTCACTTTACAGAAGAGTGCTGTTTTGTTACACCTTAGTAACCATCCTTACTGAGATGCAAACATTGATCTCTATCCTGTTTCATGTATACTTTAATGAGTTTCAGAGGTTTTGCATTCAGGTCTTAATTACTTTCATATAGAATATTCTGCATACAAGAAGGGGGGAATCTGAGTGCACTGCCTCAGTAATTCTACTGCATAAATCTGCTACCCTTGAAGATCTAAATAGATTGCATTTTTAATTTGCCATGAAGTTAAGATGAAAACCAAACATGAAAATGATCTTTATATATTTGAAGACTAATATTAAAAAAAATTAGAGGCTTTCATTTCTCATGAAAAGGCAGTGATGGCTGTTTTTGGTATGAAAATGAATAGCAAATTGTTCTTCTGTAAGTTTAATAATTTTTATTTAAAATTATATAAATTAACAGGCTTTATCAAGCGCATGGCAGTCTGCCTGCTTCCAGAAAGAAAATGGATATTTAAATATTAGAGCACAGTGCTGAATTTATGAAAGAAACAGGGGACCAGATCCAGTAAACCTGAAGAACTGGGTCTGCAGAGACTGGGATGTGAGGATTGAGGCTGCTTAACCCACACTTTAGGCAACAGCTCTGTAGAGGAAAACTGCATGCTCTTCCAAGGCTCCCAGTTACAACACTTAGGAGAGCACACGTACCTCAGAAGAAGATGCAAACCCATCATCCTGTTTGGGTGGGAAGCTGCTGGAATCTGTGCAGACGTGCTTCAAGCCATACAGAATGGAAACACTGCTCACAGGCATGTTTCTGCAATGCCGTCTTCTTCCTCGGTATGGATGCCGCTGGTCCCTTGAAATCCAGAAGCCAGATGTCCACTTGAAGACAGGTATCTATAATTTTTCTTCCAAAGGAGTGAGCTCTCCTTACAGGAGGGTAAGTTAGTTATTTCCACAGCTGCGTATTTCTTCTGGGCATGCATCTTAGAGCAGTCGCCCCATTGGTGCTTCGGGCTATGGAGGTTCAAACTCACATCTCCTCTCCTGGACTCTTTTGGCAGGTGAGGACACTTCAACATGCCTTAGGACAGGGAAAAAGAGAAGGAGAAAATAAGCACAGATCTGTGGACTAATGCATATCACTCCCGTCTCCGACAATAGAGTAGAGGTTTTTAGGCTGTTTTCTGACATTAATCCCTCATTGTAAAGTTCTGGGTGCAAGTGGTGTCAAGTGGGAGGATACTTGCAGGAGAGAATCTCCAGAGGCAAACCAAAGAACCATCCAGTTCCTCCATCAGTGCCATAATGACTAATTAGCTGCACAAAAGAACAAGTTACAAGCTGTAGGGAACCACCTCCAATGGAATAGCAGACATGGCTAGTTTGAGTTCAGAAAATATTATTTTGAGCCTAGAAGTTCATATTTTTCATGCTTTTTTCATTACAGAAAGACTGGTAAGCTTTGGGATTGAGTCATGGGGTTCTGATATAAATTCTAGATAACACCATAGCAATTTTATCAATAAAATATTATTATACAAAATGTGATTACAAAAAAGGACCAGATTAGGCTGTAAAGGGGACATGTATAGAATTTGTGTTATGTCTTCTTTACAAATTATCCATTTATTCCTATACATATCTATATGAACATACAAGCCAGCCCACTCAATTCACTGTATATACAGTCTTCTTCAAGTTTCTGGATGTATGACAATATGAAATGTAAGGAAAAATAAGGAGAAACTGTATGAAAGTGTCTTTCAAATTTGCTACAAACAACACTGCAGTTTTGATCTCTGCTTCTTTGTATTAAAAAGTTCCTAATTCTCCAAATAATTTTCCTCAGAATTATCTTTGCATGAATGTGTTGTCTCATTGACATTAATAAGACAGCTTATGCACAGAAAATTAAGCACAGTAGGAATAAGTGCAGAATCAGTGCTCTATGTAGTTGCCTTTGGTCACTTGATAATATTGATGATTATTAATTCATGTACAAGAGACCTGGTACAACACAGCAGTGAAGCTGCAGAACAAGTCCCTCTTTCATGGGTGTTGTGGCATTTATCTAATTGTGTCATTTTTAACTGAATATTTTTATGTGGTCTGAAATGCTCTTCTATTTCACATTCTCTGGTTTTCTAGCCTTATAGTACTGTAAATGATAGTGATGGATTTCCTTGATTCAGCTTTTTTTTTTCCTGTGTATGAACTAAACACCTTGTGGTTCAAGTCCCTTAAGTGGTACAGCAAAAAATTTTGGAAAAACAGGAAAAAATCTTAGAAAAAAGTTAAATAAGATAATTCTCGGTAGCCAAGTAATCGAAATTCTTGTCCCCTGCAAATCCGATAGAGATATCTGCATAAAACAGATTAGACTTTACAGCAAAACTTGCCTGGACCTGAGGGGACAGTATGAAGCTGAGTTGGGGAGGTTTAGGTTGGGTATTAGGAAAATGTCTTCACCCATAGGGTGGTTGAGCACTGGAACAGGCTCCCCATGGAGGTGGTCAGAGCCCCAAGCCTTCCAAAGTGCAGGAAGTGCTTGTAAAATGCTCGCAGGCACATGGTGTGATGCTTTGGGCTGCCCTGTGCAGGGCCAGGAGCTGGACTTTGATGATCCTGGTAGGTGTCTTCCAGCCCAAGATATTCCATGATTCTATGAATGAGCCCTTGTTTCTAATTTTCCTATGGGCAATGGCTGCTCAGTTTTTGAATTTGCTGATCTAGACCTGTAGTGCCAACTGGCAAAGACCTCAGCTGTACCAATTTGTAATTAGACAGAAAAGAAACAATCCTACCTCTTGCAGAGGACTTGAAAAAACTTCTTAAAGATACCATGTGTCAGAAGAAATTCAAATGTGTCTTCAACTTGAGGCATCCAGTAAAGAGGTGAGAGATGATTTTCAAGTTCTTCTATCCCTACTATTTGGTGAGTTGAGCAGTAATTTGTTTATGAGTCAGGGAAATTTCATCAATGATTTTGTGTTAATCAAGTGAAATTTGGGCAGTCACTCTCATGACAGACACCACTTGGTCCAAAGGCTAACTGATAATGGTGCAGCTCACATCTATAGAGCTCAATTATTTTACCCTTAGCTCACCTGTTTTTGGTATTAACTTGGAGTTTGTGTCTAGGAGCTTTTTTCAGACTGTGCTAATTGGTAGGAGTTGAAAGTACAACAGGGACTGTGGTGAGGATGATGATAAGAGGGTGGCTATAGGTTTCCTTTGACAAAGTTTCCTTAGCTGTAGAACACAAAAGGTATTGAAGAGAAACCCAAAGCTTCAGTTGAACACTACGGCATGGGCAGGTTTCTTTGTTCTCGTCTATGTTCTAATCTGATCCATGCAATACAACAGAATAGGAGGTAGACAGAATTTGTGGGTCAGCCTGATTAATATAATTCTTAACCACTCCTTTTCTGCTCAATCAGAAAGTTTCTAACCAGCTTGTGCAGTGAATTCTCTTGTAGTTGAGCAGCTCCTGTGTCAGTGTACTTGATTTCTGTTTAATGGTTTGGAGGAGTGTCTCCTAAGTGCTGAATTCCTGAAACAACTGTCCTTTAACCCCTAGAGCTCTAAATTTTCACCCTCACTCAAACTGAAATGATATATCTACCCTTGACCATTTCCAGTCTTATCCTCCAATAAACACGATACATTTTCCACTGCAAACACAGTCCTATTAACTCACCGTATCTTGCAGAATTTAGCAATATACTGAAACCCACAGCCACTTCTGTCAGTAACATGACCCTAATCCTAGCCATATCTTTTCTCTGATTAGTATTCTTACTGTTGTGTAAATTCCCCAGTTCAAATCGGTTAATCAACCTCTCTGAGAACTCATTATGAAGCCCTGTAGACCTTGCTGTCTGAAGTAGTATAAAGAGACTTCTATCCAGATTCAAGGAGCATGTTATGCCAGAGGTGAAATTCATATATTAAGTTAGGCAGAGGTCACAGTGGTGGTGTAATGCTTAATTAGGGTTAGCTTAATGTAGCAGTGTGGGGGAAAAGTAACTACAACTTGGCTTGCTGGTGTGTCTTTAATGCTTGTTTAATCTAGGAAGATTGGTGATCAGTCAGGATAGTGTGTAAAAGATGAGAGGTAGAGGAGGGGTTTGGAGGAGAAGGACTGTAGAACTTGATTAATTCCTAAGTTCTTCTACTCTGATGGCATCAGGAAAAGGGCTGTTGCTGCCAGAAGCTTAAGATCTCATTGTACTGATGAGGTTGGAAAATCCTGCATAACTAAAATGCAATGCTTACAGAAATACATGAGCAGAAATATTCCATTAAACTTCAGATAATGGTGTTTTTGTAATGATTAAGACCAGCTTTAGCATTGGCAAGAGAGTCAAGGTTCAGAAAAACAGCATGTGAGGAACTGGCTTGTTGCTCTTTTCTGCAGAGGTCACCAAGCTGAGCTAAGTGTGGCAGAGACAGACATCGGTGTTGTCCGATGAAGAAGGTGGTGTTTTGTCATCGTACGCAGACTGCAGGTTGATAATGAAAATATGAGAATGAAGAATCTTTTCTTTCCAGTTCAAGGACTCCACCCGTTGTCTGGCTTTGTCCTGATTGCATTTTAGCAGGAGAGTTCTGTTGCGCCAAGAGGGAATACTTCCACCCAAAGATTTACTGTTTTAAAATTAGCTGTACCTTAACATGCATTAATTTATCACAAAATTTACTCCTAAGGTGGAAAGAGGAAAACAATGGCAGTGTAAATTGTTCTGTTGTAAGATTGTATTCCATTTCTGTGGGAACTGGAGGCACTGAATGTCTTGCAGGATCACTAGTTTAATGTCTGTAAGTTGGTTAGAAGTGAGCCAAGTAAAGTGTATCCTGTTCGTCGGAGAATTTCAGCCACACTGAAATCACTCATCCTAGGATGAGACCTGTGTTTTTACAGGAGAAGGAAGTCAATCCCATTGCTGAACCATTTTACACAAGGCCAGGCAGGACCTTCCTGAGAGCGAGAATCCTGCAGCAAAGGAAATGGAAAATGTTTCTTACCTTTTTCCTGCCTCCCAAGGAATGAAATATTGTCTGCTGGGTTAATGACATGTCAGTGACATTAGTGTATGACAGCTGTATAAGAAGGAAAGTACAGAAATGAAACTTGGCAAAGTTCTTTGGCCTGATCCTGCTGTTTACATAAAAGAAAGATTCCCAGAGTAGTATGAGCTCCTGTCTTTTGACTGAAAGCTCCACAGACCCATAAATTGCTCACACAGATTTATTATTAAACTGCTTATTTATATGGTCTTATTTATAAGCAAATAGTTGATAATACATTCATAAAGAGATTAATAATTTAACTGTTAATACATGGTTTGGTATGTTTTTTTTTTTTTGAAAGAACCTGTTTCACATGAGGTACTGAATGTATGAGATGGGAGTTACACTGTCACTAACTTTGTGCTCTTCCAAGCTGCATAATTCTGAAGTGTGAAAAGGCTAATCTGATATGCACTCCAGTTATTTTTAATGCAAGCATTACAAATCTCTCAGAGGGAAGCCATTATACAATATTTATGCAAAGCTATGTGAATACTCTGTTATCCCCCTGCAAGCTTTGCTTCCTCTTGCTGGACATTATGTGGTGACAATAACCAGGCAGCACTCACTTTTGGAATTTACAGAGAGATTATGTAGTCCCTAAATTGAGTGGACCGCAGGCAATGCTTGAATGCTGCTAGGGAAATAAAGCAAAAAAATGCTTTCTCTTTTGTTCCTTCAGTAATTGTTTAATATAAAATGCATTACTTTTGGTATTTAAATAAATTAACTGACAGCTGTAAGAGATCAGTTTTGTAACATTCATCAAGGTATCTGATATTTGCAAACGTAAAGGTCTTAGTAAAATATCCATTAAAAACCTGAAAAAATGAACGTGGTGCTTTGCAACCTGGGTTAAACAAGGTTCATGGGGAGATGTAAGACATTTTACTAGACCTGCTGATATAATTAGAAAAAACCAGACAACTTTAAAGGCATGAAAACCTTTCAGCCTTTGAAATAAGAGGCATCAACCTTCAAAACTCAGCACTAGTTAATTGCTCAGAACTCAACAAGAGACTGATACAAAAGCTGGTTAGTATCAATAGAGCAAGATGCTCCAAGGGAATATCACAACAAGGGAAGAGCCCAGGTGGAGCTGAGAGGGGAAGAAGAAGGAAATAATTTTTGATGATAGGTTGGATTAGTTAGAAGTTTAAAGGGTGGGGGGGGGAGAGGAAAGTAAATCACTGACAGAAAAGCAGAATCTTTTTTGTGTTTTTGATTTCTACTGTTCAGGGCAGGTACAAATTTGAGTTTCTATAGGGTACAACTGCACTGTAATACAGGTACCCTTTTCCTGTCCAACAAAATATGCAATGTGTATATAGCTAAAGAGGCATTTTTAAAAATCAGAAAAAGCTGTCATCTTTGATATAGTTAAGGAAACAAGCTAAGCACATGTCACATTATTTACTCCTGGAGGCTATGGCCTTTTGGCATAGGCATTTCTGCAGCCTAGAGCAATCAATGACATAGAGGATCACCAGGTTAAAAAAATATTTGTCCATCAATTTTATTAAAAAGCTGTGCATGGGATGGATGCCAGATAGAGTGCAGCTTGTCCTAGAGTCACTGAAGAAAAGTTTTTTCAAAGTGTGGATCCTGTCTAAAGGAGCTAGGGATTCTTGGAAAGATTTTTTTTTTCCTCTGGGTAACTCATCAACGACCATCAGATTTTGTATGTGAGAAAAATAATAATCCTGTAAGTATTAAATTCAAAAGTGGTCTCTGTTTCCACCCAGAAGAATTTTCACCTGAACTGAACTTTTGAACTGTTCTTTGCGATGTGAGGTAAAGAAACCAATAGCTCAGAACTCTAAGTCAGAAACCTAGATGGGGGATTATTTTTTATTTTGTGTATTGACATTTGTGTAGACAGTAAAAGGGAGTTTTGTTGCCCACCCCCTCCCCAGTTAGTTTTTCCAAGTCTACAAATAAAAGAAATGTTAGCCTGTGTGTATACATCATTGTCTATTGTAATACCACAACACTGTTCAGTATTTTTGTGTGTATGCAAGAAGAGGGTGCAGATGTTATTTAATGTGGGTATGGAAGAGGGTTCAGCAGAAAGCTGTGTGTTTAAAGGAAAAAAGGATCAGTCCTGAGGGACTGGCTCAGGAAGAAAGGATTTAAGCCTTAATCATGTCCACATTCTCCTCCTACAGAGCTAATATTTTTTTCTGATGTATTGAAGCTAGAGTTTTCAGGAGAAAGGAGCAATAGCTGAGAACTGTCTGAATTTTAAGCTCAGCTGAATAATCCCCTCTAACTCTCTAGCAATGGAATGTTAAGCACAGATAGAGTGGTGATATACTGGGCTGGGGGAGCTGCCCAGACTGTTTGTTATTCCAAGTATTTGATTTTGTGAATAGCAATAAAGCCTTTTTCATTGACCTCTGAAGGATTAATTTCTTAATTTAGCACTCAGAGGCAAAGAAGCCTAGAGAAAAAAAATATTGGATATGCATATAATGAATTGCAGTGTTTATAGTTTGTACAAGGCACAAATCCCATAATCTGCTGATTGCAGTTGAATTTGAGAAGTGCTAATTCATGAGCTTTGACATTCCAATTATTTTGTTATTAATACGTTCCGCATCCACCCTGTGCTGCTGTTTTAGCATCACTTCAATAGCTCTGCTAAACAACACTAAAGACAGACAATGGGAAAAACCATATAACTGCATTTTCCTAAAGGAGAGTGTGGGAAATTTAATGATACTTTGATTTAAGGTGGCTTCTTTTCAAAGCAGAAATACAGGGTGTTGTTAAATTATGCTCACAAAGGAAGGTAGAAAGTGAGCAAAAATTCAATTCAACTGAAATTTTAGACTTGTTCGAAAAATAATTTTTTTGCCTGACATATTTATTGGTCATCTGATGCAAATGGCTTAATATTTCTCACAAGTGTTGCATTCATTTTTAGTTATAAATTTTTCTTTTTCTTATTCTCTCTGTTGGATGGATTAAGCTACAATGATAATTATCCAAGTCACATTGCCCCATAATTAAAGCGTGTAAGAAGGGAAACAAATATAAAGGAATACAGACGATTACCTGAAAGTGCTTTGCAAGGAGTAAATTATTCCTGATTACAATGGAATTAGTATAGAAATAAAACAGTGACGTGACTTTAATGTTGTGACACAGACTGTGTAAAATGATAATTCCAGGCCACCTTTGTTAGAGCCACCAGAAAAGCCAAGGCATTTAAAACCAGATAGGAGTTAAGACCACACAATTGCCTGGGGCTGCACATGGTGGGGCAGTCAAAGAGAATACCTAATTCTCTTATGTGAGACTGAAAGCCCTTCTGGTGATGTGATTCAGCCAATCTGCCTGTGTCATGCTGGAGACCTGATGGTCCCAGGCCCTGGAATGCTGCTCTGTGGCATTAGAGTGCACCAGGAGCAGGACTGCAACACATGACCCTCCTCCAATAGGTCTGCAACCCCCTTAGGCAGGAG
The DNA here is from genome assembly GCA_013397115.1 of Edolisoma coerulescens. Classification (NCBI taxonomy): domain Eukaryota; kingdom Metazoa; phylum Chordata; class Aves; order Passeriformes; family Campephagidae; genus Edolisoma; species Edolisoma coerulescens. Next base: position 438,742 of record VWZW01002015.1, read on the forward strand.
TTTTTCAATCCTGACCATGACCTTATTGAATCTAGGTATTGGTTTTTCTGCTAGATAAACCTAGGAAGAGAAGAGATGATTTTTAAACCACCCCTAGCTTGCGCTATATCACTATCTGGCACATGAAGAAACAAGTGGGGGAAACTGCATTATACACCTAAGGGTAACACTGGAGGCCTTGGAGATCCAAATTTTCCCCTCTGAACAAAATGATAGAAGATATGAAGTTTCAACAACAAATGATATCATTCTTAGTACTGCTGATATTTCCCCTTGGTAGCATTAAAGATGCATTATTTGTGGAAATTTCTATTCTGAACACCTCGGAATTCAATGTATATACATGAACCAGCCAAGTGGCAATAAGCTAGAGTCCCGACTTCTGTTCTCTTAATAATATTCTTAAGCAATTTAGTGGCGTATTTTAAATTGTTCCAAGTAATGAAATCAGGTGCTTTATTCCAAGGATGTTTTCTTAGTGCACATAATGGTTACACAATTTTTATGGGGTTAGTTCTCAAGAAAGTGATTTGATGTTTTTCCATATCTAATGCAACATTAAAATAATTTATTTTTAGTGATGAAAGAATTTTCATATGGACAAATTTTTCATTAACAGGGGCTAAAAAATAGACTTTTTAAAGTCCATTGTAATGTGTTTAGTGAACACCTCAATGATTGTTTGGATTTTATTTTTGTTTTGCCAAATAAAAACCCCCTTCTTGAAGAACTTTGCTAATAATTTTTTATTGCAAGGACAGATGACCCCCTTCAGTGGCAGGAAAGAACTTTTTTCCTCTGGACATAATGTAGTAGAAATCAAATCATTAATATCAACATTCATGCATTTGTTACCGGCCTATTCTGCCTGTGAGTGACTGCAATAACCTCTTTTCTGGCATTTATGTGCATATTATGTCAGAAGCACATTTTAGAATTCATTTGACTTCTTCAGGAGCTGGAGATGGGGAAAGTAATTTTCACAGCTTTCTGAAAAACAGCCTTTTTCTGCAGCTGCTCAGCCTGGGAATACTTCTCAAGCTGATAACAATTTTAGCCCTAGTCTGAAAAAACAACAGAGCCTTACAATTAGCCAGAATTAATGCTAAATAGAAAACATGGTGGAAAAGTGTCATTAATGGATATTTTCTAGTCACCAAATCATAAAATTTTCTTGAAACTCTTGTAATTATTAGTTGTGAACTTCTATGGCATTTTAAAATAAGTAGAATGATGAATATTTCCTGACTATATGGAAATTGGCTATTATTAAATACAAGAAATTAATATTTTTCTGATCTCAATTTTGAAAACTGCAGGACAAGGTATTATTAAGTTGTGCCAATTTTGATAAGTGACATCCAAATTGAAAAAAAAAATAAATTGTGGAACCACTCGTGCACCACAGAACTTTCAATCAATAGCGGAAGATAAATTGACACAGATTATGGTAAGTCAATAGTTAAATGCTTCTGTACAGATGATACAGTTAAAAAAATTATTAAAGCACCTTGTGGTTTAGCCAGCCCAGTGAGAGCACACTCTCTCTGATTCAACTGAAGTATCCCAAGGTCCCCATCAGCTGCAAAGCCCTCAGGAGGACACTCCTTGCTGTGCAGCCGGGGGCCGATGCACTCACGGGTGGGAGAGGACAGGTGTGGATTGGCACCAGTGCTCCCCCAACACATGGAACTGGGGGGGCTTAACATTGGCTGCTGTTCCTTGGTGAGGATGTGGCTTCCTCCCTGCTCTTCTGCTCCCATTCCCCCAGCAGCTGAGAAAGATGAACCTTTTCTAACATGGCAGGATTGCATCCAGGGTTTCGGTGGACTGCAACCTGGTTAAGTTTAGCATATTTTTGACATAGGGATGCAGTCATTTTAAACTCTTGCTCTAGAAAATTACAAGAAATAGTTATGTCTCTGATGGCAATTTTCGCCTGTAGTTGCTGAATTGTCTTCTCCACTGAATAGAAGAGCTTGACTTTAGAAAGACTGAGATGCATTGAGTTGGGTTTTATTCTGACTTTCCAGCTCTCTTAAGAGGTATACCTGGAGGTAGAGTTGGTGAGTTTCAAACCACCACTTATGGGTGAATAAGAAACTTAGCTAAAGAATAGCACTGGAGGAAAAATGCTTTAACTGAGGAGAAATTAAGAAAAACTTTTAATTAGTTTTATTAGTTATCAAGCCCGTTAAATGAAGTTTAGAAGATAAAATAAAATACTGTATGTTAATGTTCAAACGACAGCATGGAATCTGTTAGAAGAAAGACTTGCAAAAGCATTAGTCACAGTAGAGATGATAATGTTTATACATTAAAAAATAAAAAAATTACCCAGACTCCTTTCAAACTAATTCTGAGCCAGAACAAGATGTACTTTTTCATCATTAAAATGAAGGAATATAGTTTTATGGAAATGAATTTTGAAAAGAAATTGAATGTACATTTGTACAAAATAAGTTTCCTCTGTGGATTACGTTAATTATGAGTCTCAGAGCAGCTAGATATAAAAATTCCTTTACAAACTAAGGATTAGCTGTACACTTGGTAAATAGCAGGCCTAAAATCATCCAAAGAAAAAGATATTTTTTGGGAAAACTTTTTATTTGTTGGGTAGTTTGAGACCTGCAGCCTTAAGCCCATGAGCTTGCCCGATGTTCCCTGGACCCCAGTTCTTCAAACAGTTTTGTACTGTAGGAAATGTCCCTGAAGCCTCACATGGTAAAAGTTGTACTTCAGTCTAGAAATACTCAGGATAAAGTACTAGTTTTCTGAAAGTCAATGGCAAAGCTTCTACTGGCTGTCAAGTGGCCTGGTTTTTAACAAACCTTCCTTAATAATTCCCATTTTCTTCATAAAACATCACCATGAAATATGTATGAAGAGTGGGCATTTTAATAGAAAAAAAGAATGTGAAGTTGTGTCTCCAGGAGAATGAAAGACAAAGTCACTTGAATATGGTCAGGCAGAAAACCACAATATACTTCAAGCCACAGTAAAACTGTAATTTTCTATACATCTTCCTCTCGAGGGAGGGGGTGGAGTGGTTGATGGATGGGCAATTGGATTTTTACTTCTTGTTTAATGGAGTTAAGACCATCTGCACATTTGTGCACATTCTGTTCTTTGCTAGAGAACCAATTAGAGGCCCACCAGACTCCTATTGAGCTATGTACAGTAGAAAACCAATCTCCTCATTTGTTAACTTATTGAAAAGGAAGGTCTCTAGCATGTGAAAGGTAGGCAGAAAAAAACCCTGAAGCATAAAGAAATTAAGAAAGCACAAATAGCATGCCATTTGCACCGAGTTCCCTGAACTGACAGGTTTCTGTCCAGTAAGTTGCACTTCTCTTCAAATGGGAATTTTTTCATTTTGGAAATGTAGTTCAGAGATGGCTACTGTGAATATGCTAGTAAAAATGGGAGTTTGAGGTACTGAGTTTTTCTGTGCCTTGAGATCCATTTGGGGAAAACTCTTGCACAAAAAGCCCTTCATTACATACCATGCTATCTTTTACTGAGACTCACTGACTGAGATAAACAAGGAAATCGAGATTGACAGCATTTGTTACCAGCAGACTTGAGCCAGCTTCTAATGTCTGGAATAGAAAATCAATCTGAGGATTGGGAAGAGAAAATGAAGCAATTAATGGGTAAATTGATTCCAACTGATCTACTTGGAAAAGTGGCTATCTCTTCTCAGACCTGGGAAGAGCTATGTGGTTGCAGCTCACTATTTACATTGTCCGATGTATTTATTTACTATATTTATAGGTAAAGAAAGTATGTAAATCTGATATCAGAGAAGAAGAAAGTAATTCTATTTTATTTTTCTTACTTGTTGTTTTTTGCACTTTTTTGCATGATAAGTGCAAGAAATTCCAACTGTCAGTGGTGCAAAAATGTCTATGTACTTGCCCTAAAAAGAATATTGCTGTGGTTTTATTCTGCACTTATACAGAAACTCACAGAAACACCATATAATCAGCTTGAAAAGGGACAACTCAAAATCAAATATCTTTTAGAAATACATATTTTTGAAAATTTGAGATCTAATCTGATGTATTTAATCTTGGTGCCCCTCTAATAGTAAGGGGCACCTTACTATTTTAGTTTATTTTCTGTACTAAACCGTTGTTTCAATAAAATAGATAAGCCTGAGGATTTCTTCAGCTTCTCTTCTGTAGAATTAAAAATGCTTTCATGGTAACTCACAATGGGTCTCAACTAAAAATTCCTCTGTGAAAAAAAAGGAATTTCTTGACAGCTTACGTTGATTTGTGAATGTCTGTCTTGAGGTCCAAATCAAGTCCAAACTGTCTAGGGTCCATAATTAAGTCTATCAGAGTCTGACGAAGCTTCAATAATGCTAATTGTCCCCAATGGCTTGTATGAGTTATGGCACTGCTGAATCTACATGTTCACAGAAAGATGCCACTTCATCTGTAGAAAAAGGTTAACCAGAACACTTTATGGTTGAAAGTCAATTCTTTAATCTTCCGTGCCATAATCTTCTCTGCTATATATAAATATCTGCTGCATTTGACAATGATATTGAAAGGGTAGAAATGATGGCTATGATAATCATATATTTCATATCATGTTTAGTTATGAGTTTGCAATGAGGGAAAGGGATATCTTCACTGAGCCTTCTCATAGCAGAAAAGCCTGTCAAATATGTTACAAAGTATGTGTTAATTTTGTGGATTTTTAAAAAAATTATGATATGAAAGATCACTGTCATTATATCTTTAATGCTGTAAGAATGACTGCCCTTTATGTGTTATAATAATCCTGCAGTAACTACTGGACCCATTCAGAAAGGCTTTTATGTAAATACATGTATCTTTTTTTCCTTGCTTTTAATTTTCTTATGGATCAGGAATTGTGGTGGTCATTCCAGCTGGTGCTATCCTTGTTAGTATAGGACTGCATTCACCATGAGGGTGTAGGAATACTGTTCTCACCAATCCTGTGAGATTATGGGTTGAGTTTGGTGCAGATAAGAGGTGGTGTAAATTACAATAGTGCCCAGTTACGAGAAAGTAAGAGCCTGTCATGCCCAGGGGTGTCCCATTCATGTGATATATAGATGTCCACAATTGGCTGTGCAGCATCCTAAGCACGTGCAGTACGGATAGAGATGGTGCTCCAGGCTGGGGTGTCCATACTGGCACCCAAGAAAGCAACGCATAGATGTGCAGCCTTCTGAGTAAATGCCCTGGATGAATATACAAGGATCTGGGACATGACACAGCCTGGAGATGGGAGAAATCACATTGTATACATTGAAGGTATATCTGATGAGAAAATTGTTCTTTTGTAAAGGGTTGTGTTTTTATGTGCCTTTTCAAGTCTGGAAAAGAGGAAATGAGAACTTTTAAGTGATGCCTTTTTTTTTTTTTCTGTGGATTATTTTTAACCAAGATCATTTAGTGAGCTTCTTTACTGTGTGGCCTCTGCAAACTGTTCTGTTTGTCCGTCTGTGAGGGTGTGATAAATGTCACCAGAGAAGGAAAATAAGTGAAGAAAAGTGGGAAAGCGAAAATCCCTTAGAGGTTCCTTAAGCCAGATTTCCTACCAAAGTCAGTACATTATGAAAATAATCTTATATTTGGGTAAATTTCTCTAAGTTAAAAAGAGTTCTGATGACATATAAATTATGTTTGTAAACTGGAACTGATCAATAAATGGAATTATTTTCTTCTGTTGTTGGTGGGTCCAGAATACAGTGTTCCTCAATGCAATAAGTCGAATATGGGCGTGAAAGTTTATTATACACAGACATGCATAACGTCATCCTAGTGTGCAAGGTGCTGAGAGACTGCTATGAGAAGCTGTTTTAATGAATTTTCTCATTTGTATTCCCACATAGTCTTTCATCCAGCAAAAGGGACCTGTTCCAGTTTCAAGCAGGTGGTGGAGGGTGCAGAATTGGAGTGTCTCAACTCAGTTAACATGCTTTTCACCTGGTATAGGGAATATCTAAGGCTGATAGTTGTCGGTCTGAAGCTCAAATTGTAACAAAGACATTTTCACAAGGGAAAATATATCCAGATTTAATTTTGAAAGGGCAATAGTTGTGGCAGAGCAAGAAAATGAGCTGACACTACATATGCTGATGGCTACCCTTTTCAAAACCCGTCTGTCAGAACAGGCCAGGTAATTTGTGATGCTGAACTCAAGCCCATCTGCCTTGAGGATGGGAAGAAGTGAAAGAAACCTGTAGCCATCCACACACCCACCTTTTTGTGGATGAACAGTGGGTTTAGGTGCCTGGCTCCCATCAGCCCTCTTTCATACGCTCCGCAGAGGGTGATGATGACCTTTGCTTCAGCATGTGCATGGTAAGTCTGAGACATTGCACAATGATGAACTCACTGTCTAGCCACTGTACAGCTCTCATGCATATATTTCAGTCTCAGAAATCCCAGACAGAAATATGAGCCCCCAGGGATGTAAATCACCATTTTCTCATTGAATCCTGGGGCTGATGAAGCTCAGGTTGGCTTCAAGCCTGTACAAGAACAATGGAAATATTTGAGCTATGATTTTAAACAAATCTCTTCAAAATCTTCAGATTGTGGAGGTTTCAGGTGTGAAAAAGGCATGACCAAAAAAGCTGGACAGATAATAGATTTTTATATTTGTAAATATTTTTTGTATTCCTCTTTCTTGAAACCATTTGCCAGATCTTAGCATGGAGTTCATCTTAAATGTTGAACTGCTAGTATTCCTAGGTAGGCAATCCCTTTCCTATCTCATTTTAGTTTGGTAAATAAGGATACCTTTTAATTTCATCTCCAAATCACAAGTCTTCTTGATTAAGTTCTTTCTCAAGCAGAAAAAACCCCATCTCCACTTTGGCATTTTTCAAATGCAGTGCCTTTCAGCCTACAAAAAAGAATAAGCCAACAATTCCTTTCTATCTCAGAGCACTTTACCTTTACTCTGTGTGCTCAGCGCATTCTTATACTGACTAAAGAGGGATGAAAGTGGCTCGGGTTGGTCTGTTTTGTTTGCCGTGAAAGAGCTGTACTGCCAACAACTTTTTTTTCTGAACATCATCTTTCTTTTTTTCCCCTGTGACTGTGTATTTTTCATTTTAAGGAAATATTTTTTGCTCACTATTCACAAGCATCAGAACTGAATATAAAACCATGGTCTACTTCCAAGAATGTAATGAAAATATCTGCTGTAATAAATTTTGTCTTTCATGCTTGTCAAAGAAATAGCTCATACCATTTAAGGGAGACCAAAAGAAAGAGCCATTAGCGGAAATTCACTAGAAGTTTTGTTCTGCATAGAAGCAATGTGGGGAAAAAACAAATGAAGTTCAATACCCAGGACGCTCTCCCTTCCACCACAGCATCACTCACCACCTCTGCCTGTGGGTCATGTTTGCCTAATAATTATTACTATCATGTGAGTTCTGCTTCAGAACTGCTGTGTATGAGCTAGAGCTGAGTGCTATCATGGAAATGAAGGGTAGTGGCAAAAGTATTAACAAGCTTCAAAGTTATGGATCCAGAAACCGTGCTTCAGTGCCATCTTCTGCTCTGCTCAAGTAGGCACCACTGCTCTGCAGCTGAGGAAACCTGCACGGGAGTTCTCTCCACCAGCAAATGGTCATTCGGAAAAAGTAAGAAAATGTGAAGTTTTTTATCTCAACGCATTTGAATATGTTGTCCATGGTGATTGTATTCAGCTGCTATAGCTCTTTGTCTTTTGTCTGTTATCAACTTTAGAAACATACTTGAAACATCTTAGCAGTTGCAAATCAAAGATGAATTTTTCTTGCAATTCTTATTTTTTCTCACGAAGGTTGCCATGTACCCTTAAAAAGGGGATTTTTCCTGGTACTGGGGAAGCTCAGGTTGATGCAGATCAGCTACATGCTTAACTGCTTGTGTTCAGGACTTGGATACTTTCCCACAGAACATATATTGTAGAGTCAGGTTTGCATTACAGCCTGAAAAATTAATCAAAACCAACCTAATCATTTTAGAAAACAAACAAAAAAAGATGGGCAGAAAATACTGTTTGTCTATAGTAAAGGTGTTTAAATGAGAGGCATTATTCATGTCCTTTGAGGTAGAAACTGGAGGAGTGGTTCATGATTTTCTTTTGTTGCTGGGTGAAACTGCTTAAATGGGCAAAATCTGTGTGTTTAAATTTAAAAGCTTCAGTAGAAATATTTGCCACATGTGAGAAAAGATCAATGTCTCTCAAACAGAAAGCTAGTCAGTAAGTGACTGCAACTCTTCTTTTACAATACGAATTCATCCACNAATGGGTCAGACTTGGTTTTGTCTCAGAATGGTTGTGTGGTGGTTCTGGTTATTAAAAAAAAAAAAAAAAAAGCAAGCAAGAAAACATGCAAGCCTGAAAAACTCCGCTATGGAAAATATTCATACTCACAGCATTTATTCTTAGGGTGCTCCTCATCCTGTGCACAGAACAAGACAGAGAACCCTCGGAAGAAGAGGGTGGAAGCTTGTATTTAAATACAGAATTGCATCTGAGGACTGAATCACAGCATGCAAACACAAATGTGCCACAGCAAGCCATATGTTTCAATTATTGATTTCTTCATTATAAGCAAATTGAAGAGTTGGTAAATACAAGTATGCTTCTACATATTGTCTGTCATTCTAGTCAATATCCATTTTTGAGGGGTATGTTAAATTCACCTAGAAAATACAGAGTAAGCCACAGTGCCATTTTCCCACCTAATTTTACATCTATAATTTTCCATTAGTGCATTAATAATGCATACGCAGATGACTCTACTCCACTGATCCTCCTCTTCCATTTTTTTTCTCAGCTTGAAATTAGTACAGTTTTAAATATTCTGTCAGATTAAATTTAGTATATACTCATAAGACACATTAAAGCAGTTAAGCTTTTTTTTATTGTCCCTTACAAATAGCTCAACACAACAGTGAATTTAATAACATTAGGTTTGGGCAGCAAGGACTAAGTAACAGGAAGTAATCTGTATTTCATTGCTCCAAGTATGAGGCAAATAATACATATTACTCAATTTCCCTGTTGCAGATAAAACATTTTTTGTAGGAATAAGAAATTAGAAAATTAAAAATTTCCTCTCTCATTTTAATTTGTTTCACTTATATGAAATTTGATCTTGTTGGATCATGTTTAGGAAAGGAGAAAAGAAAGATAAGCTACAGTTCACAGACAAGCAAGAAAAGCAAGCAAGCTATTCAGCACAGGAATACTTTGTCTCCTTAATGGATTTCTGCTGATTGTACAACTTCATCTGAAGAACAGTAATGAAAGAGCAATGTGATACATGTGTCTGGTGAGACTCAGGCAATGTAACAAATTATTTTATAGGTGACATTTTGTGCCTTTTAAAGAATATTTTTTGTTTGTTATTGCCTTAAGCTTGTTCAATGTGCTCTATTTACGTTTGACTTTTTTCTCATGTGTCTTCTATAATAGGGGTTCTTTCAAATAGAAAGTAGTGAAGATGCCAAAGCTTACAATAAAAGAGGGTTTAGAAACAAAGTTTTAATCCAAGGCAGACAGGTCCTCACTTTTTCCAGCACTGAATACCAAACGGTTCCTGCTTATTTCAGGGAATAAGAATCACAGTTAATTTTTCCTCTGCCACAGGGTAATTACAATTTTGTCCTAGCTTGGTGCACTGGGAGGACAGCTGGACTGCAAACACTGGAAACCACTTAACTGGAGGGTGACATCACTGTGACAGGACTGGACAACTGGTCATCACTAAACTCAAGATATTACAAGAAGCTTTACTTTTGAATTTATTTATTTTTACTGTTACCCTTTAAAACCAGCCCTTGCCACACAATTTCCATTGTTTTTCAGCCTTCTCCTGCTCCTTGTAATGGTGTACCCTGCAGAATGAGGCAAAGTTCAGTCAAACATGCAGGGCTGGTGCCTGCCAAGCCTTCATCAGGCTCAGCACAGGGCTCCTGCCTTGCTCTGCGGGGAGTTGGAGTGTGATGAAATGAGGATGAATTCCTTGCAGCACTTCTACTCAGAAAAACCATGCCTGAAACTTGTGTGTAATCCCTAATGTGAGAGAAGGGGTCTTCTCATTCATAAAACTTTTCCCAGCTTTGTTCCAGGAAGCATTATGTAGTACAGCACCAGACAGAGGTCAACTTAGCAGCCTGTAGCGTATATGCACTTAAACATCTTGCCTGCGCCCTTGCACCTCTGTTCCACTGAGCACATTTCCTCCTGCAGGAAGACACGTGGAATTTTGTTTGCAGTTTTTCAGTGGGGAAATTGCATGAGAGTCAAACATTTCTCACTTCTAGGTTTGAATTACACTGTTATCCTGCTGTCTGCTGTGAAGAGTTTTTAAGTGGAGCGTTTACCATTAGAGCCTCTCCATGTAAATTATTTACTATTGACAGTGGTAGCTAGTAGGGAACATTTTTGTGGGATATGAATTTATAATTACACTGTTAGTTTAAGGATTAAAGCTTTTTTTTTGATGGCTTACAGAGAGTGTTTTTTTGGTTTTGAAACCATTGGAGATGTACGAGAAATCTGACCTATCATGTTGTCTCTGGCTCAGGAGAGGCAATGTGGAATGAAAAATAATAGAAAAAAGGCAAAGAATTATTTTCTCTAAAAGCACTTTAATCTGAATCCATGGACAGATGGCCAAAGCAAAAATTGTTGTGTTATTTTGAAAGGTTTGTGTGGCTGCCTGGAAGCTATTGTCCCTGCAGCAGGGCAGGCAGGGGGAGCTGAGCAAATTCTCCTGGTGAGCTTCTCTGAGAAGTCAGCCAGATTCAGTCAGGAGCCAAAGCACAATAACTTAAAAGCACAGCAGAAATAGCTTCAACACATGCATCTCCCTGCCACCCTGGATTTACCATGTACGCAGTGCATGGAATGTTGGCCCGAGCTCTGGGCCAGGAGTGGAAGAACGGCTGCCATTCCAAAGGCACAGCTCCACGGGGTCCACGTGCAGGGTGTCTGTGGGACCTGGGCCACAGTGCAAGTTGCTGAGTGGAAAGCCAGAATGAGAGGTGCTTCGGGGGTGGAGGTTTGGCACTGGGCTGAGGAGCACTGCTGCCAGGATGCCCTGCTCAGCTCCTTCACCAGAGAGTGTTTGCTTTGTGTTTGGCTGGCCCTGGCTATGATCAGAGAGACGTTTGCCTGGAGTGCATATCAATACGTGTAAAACCCACAATAAACTTTTATACAAAGTTTTGACTCTAGCCTTGGCCCTCAGTATCCAAGTGAAGACTGTGAATAAGGAAGGTCTTAGTGACAGTGGAAGAAAGATTTAAAATATGCAACTCTATTAGGTCCTCCTAAATTTATTCTCTCTATTAAGTGTAGTACTTTTAAAGTATAGGGGTTTTTTATATTAATTTGGTACATTATGACAAGACAAAAAACTTCAAAGAAACCTTAGAAGGACCGCTTAATACTGTCCAGCACAGGGCGGATATGCATCTTGAAACAACTAGTCTGAAAGTGATTGCCTTCTAAAAGTGAAAAAAATCAGCTCTTCTCTGAATCAAAGTGCAAAGTTTTATTTCTATTTTACTCCCTAACTAAAACAGCAAAGAGTGATGAGTGCAAACGTATTTTTTTGAATTAAACAATTGCAATTTTCCTTGCGTTTGGAAACCAGTGCAGCTATGAAAAAATGAATTTCAGAACACCACAATGCAGAAAATGTGAAATTGCCTCTGGAGGAAGTCACTGTGCCAGAAATGTATTACATTAACTCACAAACAATTTGTTGTTGATTATGATGAAAATGACTGACTGTCTCTAGCCATGTTACAAGTGGGTGTAATGCAGCCACCAATGACGCAGCCTGGCAGTGAGGGGCTCTGCTGCAAGAGGCACCACTCATGGCTCAGGTGAAGCACCTGCTGGCACAGCTGCCACGTGCTGATTGCTAATCCATAACTAACCTGGTTGTTAATTTTACAGTAAATAATAATTTTCCTAGCTATGGTAAAATGGTTCTGATAAATCAGAGAATCACAGAATATGCTGAGTTGGAAGGGACCCACAAGGATCACTGAGTCCAACTCAGTCCTGCACAGGACCATCCCCAAGAATCACACCATGTGCCTGAACTCTGGAGACTTCATCAGGCTTGGTGCTGTGACCACTTCCCTGGGGAGCCTCTTCCAGTGCTCAGCCACCCTCTGGGGGAAGAACCTTTTTCTAATATCCAACCTAAACCTCCCCTGACAGGACCTCAGACCATTCCCTCAGGTCCTGTCACTGGTTACCACAGAGAACAGATCAGTGTCTGCCCCTCCTCTTCCCCTCATGAGGAAGTTGTAGATTGCCATGAGGTCTCTCCTCAGTCTCCTCTTCTCCAGGCTGAACAGACCAAGTGACCTCAGTCACTCCTCATACAGCTTCCCCTCAAGGCCCTTCACCATCCTCATGGCCCTCCTTTTGACCCTTTCTAATACCTTAATATCTTTCTTATATTGCAGTGACAATGCCAGACCAAAATCTCTGACGAATTCTATTTTTCTGCAAACCTTACTTTTTAAAGTGACATAAAATAATGGACTTCCTCTATTTTTGTATAAATGACTAAAGCATGTGTCATCACACTGTTGAGTAGATTGTAAGTACACGCACTTTTAATATTGTTTTTATTTTACAATGGCTTTCACAGTGAGCTGGGTGAAAAACACATACGAAATGTATGTTTTTGTTTAAATATTCAGATAAATCAAAAAGTGATTTTCCTAGGATGCTGTCTCAGGGCAGAAAGAAATGTGGCAACTGAATTACAAACCCTTGACAGTCATTTACTGAAAAATGTTGATACAGCAGGAAATGTAATGCTGTGACCAATTTTGTTGTAACATAAAGATTCTACTTTCCCTTTTTATTTTGCTTTTTCTTCTTAACAGCTTGTTATAAGCTTTAACTAATGCATTTGAAATAAGCCACAGTCACTTCTTGTTCTTGCCCTCCCAGAAAGAGAATTCCACAGGCAAAATGAAAACTTGCTGATCCAAACAAGATTGTGAACTGAGAAAATAATCTTGTCACAAACATTGCCTAACTCAGTTCTGGTAAGTTTGTGTCTGATTTACTGGGTTTTTACATCATGTACTTCACTTATGAAGAGATTACTTAGTAAAAAAATGCCCCAAAAGATACCAGAGCCAAGAAGATGATAAGCAAGTTTGTGTTTATAATTTGCCATGAAGCAGAAAGACAATGGGTGCTGTTTTGTGGGTGAACACACAGCAATACACTCTACAGATATTATATCTACACAGTATATTGACAACAGCAGATTAGAGTGATTCCAGATGCTGGGTTGCTTTTTACATGTGACTAGATCTACCAAGGAACTGAGCAGATTTTCTGTGGTTCAGGGGGAAATCTCATTTGGTTATTGGTGATCTAGTTTTGAGGTCTCTGTCACTGCCTTGACAGCAAATTTACAAAGAATTAATTCTGTAGGGTTTTTATGCCAATAAAGCAGTTTACTACCATTATGCACAGTGCCTTTTCCTGTTGCAAACACTATCATAGGAAAAATGCTACTCTCCCTGTTGTGGAAAAAAATTCAGATTGCCTTGATGTAGAAAGTCTTTGAAGTTCTTACAGCTGATCTCAAAACCCCTGTTATGTAATACTACAGCCTGAAAACCACTGCACACAGGGTGGACAGTAATTTCTTGAAGGATGAGATAATGCTGGGGACAAAACAATGGAGAAAATTGTGGCTGTGCTGATGAAATCTGGAAAACCACAGTTCATACAAACTGTCTCTGCAGAGAACAGGGGATCTGCTGAGCCACTCACCAGGATGCTGGGCAGCCTGCCTATTCTGCAGCTACCGTGGAAGTAAAGAGAGTTGAAAGTGCTCAGGGCTTCATGACCAGAGTATTAATCAGTGAAAATGGGTGATGCAGAGAAACTTCATCTTTGCATACAATTAGCTGGCATTCAAGTTGCTCTCTCTGTGGGATTAGTTTTAGACTCCACCGAGGCAGCTGAGCTGTGCATGGTAATTCAGCACAGTTGCATGTGCAGATAGTAGCTCTCAAATGCTGGCTTGAGTCCTGAAAGCAGTACAACAGTGTTGTCTATAAATAATACAGCAGGGAATATGCAGGCAATGCTGTTTTCAATATTCATGTTAATCCATTACAAGTTTGCTTTGGTATCTCTCTCTGACACCGCTTTATGCTGCTTAGACTCACCCTTCATGTGCAAGCAGTGAAGCTCATTGGTTTTTCTGTGCTCAGGCAACATGTGGCTCCAGAGTCACAGCTGTGTCTGGGAGGGGAAAGAACAGATGGGCTGAAAGTGAGCATGCCACGTTCAAAATTACAATTAAAATTTTATATTGCTTCCTAAGGAACACAAGTCCAAAGGAAAAAAAAAAATCTTAAGTTTATTTTTATTCAGATGATCATGTAAAAATGAAGGCTGGGGCGTGATCTCACTGAAAGACACTGGAAGGAGAATGCTGATGAACAGTAGAGAGGCACAGAGAACTTTGAAATACTGCAAACACTTTTTGTCATGGTAGTATTGGACAAAGAATGTCCTCTTTTGGGTTTATAGGCACACTGTATTCTGACATTGTGGACTGCCCAAGGAGCCTTGGCTGTGCTTGGAGACCTGAACTCTGGAAGCAAAAATCTTCTAACTCCCATGGCGGGTGAGATGCGAGTGACTGAACACAGGGCTAACAAACACTTACATTGTGCCCCTGTAGTTGCCATAGTAATAAACACTTTTTATTGTTCTCAGATTTCTGATAAATTACAAACAAGAAAGTCACAGTGACGCCAAGAGGGAGCATTTCTGTATATCTTTATTTTGTTTGTTTTATGCTATGTTGTGCCTGACTTGTGGAACTCAAAGTGCGGTAAGTCGCAGGTGAGTACATGCATACCTGCGTGCCCATGTATATGAAAGTAATTCCTTAGAGTTGGTCAAAAATCCTCTGATTTCTATAAAAAGAACATGCAGATGCATGTACTGCTGTACATTGTTGCAGTGGCGTTATGATAAAATGTAACAATACTAAAAAGAAAGCAATGCCTTTGCCTGAGTTTGTATGCAGTGCAAGAAGAGATAATGGTGACAACACTCATGTATGAGGTAGGTTGAAAATTGAAAGAATAAGAGTAATGTAAATTTGTTTGATCAGGCACGTCTATTTCACTAAAATTTTCAAATTTTTTTTTTCCTTTATCAGCCAAGTGTTGCAAATCACTTATTTCTACTCAGAAGCCTCTTTGCAGTCAATAACATCTTGTGGGAGCATGTTGTCAGGGAAGTCTGACACTTGAAGAAAAACAAGGGTGGAAGTAGGTAGGTCTGTGGGTTTTCAGGCTGCCGAGAAACCTGCTGGTAGCAGGAGAATGCTCCACAGGTTGCAGGAAATCACAGGGTTGTGTCCTGAGCCTTACAGGGACAGTGACTCTGTGTAGGCCTCTTAATACATCTGCATAATAGGCTTTTGCTTTTTCATATTAATGTTTTTGAAAGTGTTTCTGATCTGTATTTGAATGTGAGTGCCAGATGATGATGCATTAAGTCTGCAAGCTGAACTGAGCACAAAAACATGCTCAAATGAAGCAGGGCAATATTGCTGTGTCAAAGCCACAGATAATTTTACATATGCAAAATTTACCTAGCAAGTTGCTGGAAAGGAGCAATCTCTTGAGTATTGCAGCAATGGGCTTAGCATTTAAGTAAACCAGGAAAATGTATGATTGACAAAGAATACCTAAGGAAGTAATAGGACAGATCTTTAAAAGGACCTAAAATCTATCTAGCACTGGGAATCAGTTATGTAATGGATTTTGTCTAAAACCAAGTTATTATTATCATCCCATAAATCTATTTAGGAAAAAAAAAAGCAGCTTGAACATGTAACTCACACTGTTTCTCAGATTGCCTGAAACTTAAAGATCAGGAGTATGTTATGCAGGCCTTCTGATGATATAATACATGGGATGTGCCACATTCGATTCTGCTGTATCTGGCCATTCTTAAAGAACTGTTTCTAAGGTGTGTGTTATCATTTCCAGTACACAGCATTGCTCTAAACAGCAACGTGGGATGACTAGAGACTATGGTGTGCTGGAAATGGGATTTCAGTTATTAAAGACACCAAACAAGACTTGTCTGAAAAGTCTGTTTCCCAATTCTGCAAGGTTTTCATTAATAACTGCAATAAGAGATGCACAGTTTTTTGTCTTCTTCACAGAAACAAGAGCACAATGTGCCTTTCTGTTTTCAAAGAAAAAATTTGAAATTGTTTTTAATGTTTCATTCTGGGAACTCTGATTTAGCAAGATCTAGCTTAAGTGTCTTCACAACTTTAATACCAGAGAGAGCAAGCACGTTATTGCCTTATGAGGGACCAGTCTTCTTTAAGTATTAGTGAAATTGCAGGATGTCAGCAAAATGTGTGGAGCTGGGCTGCCTCACAGATCTTGGCTCTGTAAAAGCGCACTTTCTTTCAATGCCTCTTGGTTCCAAATTCAAAGCAGAAGACATCAGGACGTGGAAAAAGTCAGGCAAGTGTCATTTTCATATGTCCTTCCACTCATGACTCAGTACGTTTTCTCACACCATAAAGTTTGTGTTGTACATTATTCTTTCTTTGAGCCTGAATCTCTCCCTTTTCTGTGTGAGGTATTTCACTTGGTAAATGTAAGCTTACTGCAACTAAAATGGATTTAAATTGCTGCAAAGTTCTAAGGGAATGACACTTTCTGCTGAATAACTTTTTCAGCCTTACATAACAACCATCTGAAAGTCAAAGTTGTGTCTTTTCCCAAGGACATAGTTTCAAAGCTGTCGCCTGTAATTGTTACGCAAGGAAAGGAACTAATCAGATATATAGTGTTCATCATTTGATTTCATACTTGTTCTACAAGCTTTAAGCACAGGAAACCTATGAGAGATTTATTTCATTGCTCACTGATATCTTTACTGCACAGCATAAAGATAAATGTCTACAAAGAGATCTTTGAATTCTTTCTTTCAATTTCCTGCAAGGAAGGATACCGGAAAGGTTTGCAGCTCTCCAGGGACTTAATTTCTATATATACCCGAGGGTGACTTCTGATCAAAGACGCCTTTTAAAAAGAAGGCTTGTGAAGATCCTTTGAATAAATGCAAACTTCCTTCCCCAAGGGCTGGAGAGGGGCAAGAGCAAGTCTATGAAAAAGAAACTGGACAGTATTGTTGGTAGAAGTGCATTGAAAAAAAAAAAATTCCAAAATAACCTGTTTCCTAAGTGGAAAAGGGCTTTGTTTTAATAATCCAATACAAAATTTAGTAAAGCTTTGGGAAATGTCTCCATTTATAGATTTTTCTGTGACAAACATTCCCATCTAGCATGGTTATAGCTGAAGTTGGTTCTGCTTTTTAGCACAGTGGTGTTTGCAAAGTTTCCATTATGTTGATTTTTAAGGGAACATCAGTGTCTGGGAACTGGAAGCTCCTCCTGAGCTAAGTTTCCTGGGACCATGAATTCACCCATACGCTGAGTGGTTGTCTGATTTCACAATTTGCATGGGTATATAATGCTGACATAATAACATTATTTTGAAATTCAGTGTCAGTACTATCCCCTTTCCTTCATGAGAAGCCAATCCATTGCCCCTTGGCAGGAGGTGGCCTGGTAAGAGATAATAACACACCTTGGTGTGTAATACACCTTGATACATTAGTATCTTCCCCTCAATAATACAGTTAAAGTTTCTCCTTGATAATTACTGTCCCTCCTTTATTTCCTTGTAGTGTGAATAGTATAGACACATTTCTTAAACTATTGTCAGAAAATAGTGCAAGGATTTACTTTAAATACCTTTAAATAGTCTCAATTCATAGGAGCGGCATCATTCAGCCCTTAAGAAATACTGTAAAATTTAAGATATCCCAGAATTCCATATATTGGGCACAGATAGATTCCACTTGAAAACAAAAACACTGCATCAGCACTTCTTTCAAATACTATTTTCATTGAACCTTTGTGTGAACCTTTGGCATGGACATTTCCTTGTTTAAATGATTATTGAAGCAAAGTGTATGAAAAGTTGCAGGTAAGTCCTGAGTCTTGAGTTCTGCTCTTATTTGCTTTGTATATAACCCAATTTTCTTCTACTTAGGGTTATTCAGAAATCACCAACTGATCTCCTTGGCGTGACATGAGGCATTGCCAGATAGGATAGTGAACCTAGAAACAGATTTCTTGGTCATCTCTATAAACACGATGTCACTCCTGGGGCCTATTCTGGAGTCAGCCAGCCAGCTTGTTCCAGAGCCAAGCCCAGGATGGGTGCAGAGACCCCTTCCTCTGTTCAGGATGAGTGACACTGCACAAAGCTGGGCTCACAGGCCCCCTGTGCAGCTGCCCAGTGCTAGAACAGGTGACTTTCCAGCTTTGCCTACGTGTCTTCATGTGTCAGAACCCAAAAAGGTCTTTAATATTTTCCTATGGAACCATCATTTCTCCCTTGTAACATCATCCTGTAAATGCCCTTGGCTACATCTCAGCAGGGTCCCCCCCATCAGGCGATCTTCCTGCTGGTTTGAAGAAACCAGAACATTGGTCTCTACATACACCAAAATGTCCCAAAGATAGGAATGTTTTGCCTCTGTCTGGATCAGATTCCACCCAGTGCTTCTCCCTGCTCCCTGTTTTTCAGCATTCTTTACAACAAGAAGGGGTGTAAAGCAGAATGGTCTTCTTGGAGTTCTGTGGTGGTGGTGCTAGTCCTAAAGGGCTACAAATTTAATCTTACCTGAATATGTTTTTAAAATTAAGTTTCTCATAAGACATCGAAATGTTCCAGCTGTTTCAGTGTTTTGGGATGTGTATCTGGTGAAAACCCTTGGCTTACAGAGGGCTGCAGAGACATGCAGAGGCTCCAATTTTGAAGAGAATTTAATGCATTTAGGAAGTCAACAGAGGAAGACTTCTGGTTCCACTGGAGTTAGGGAGCCTGAAATATATCCTTTAATGCACTCTAGTTTTTAAAATAAGGAATACTTCAAATTACAGAGGAGAGTTGTTAAATCGTCTTGACATATCTTCCATCTCAGGAGATTATCCCAAAGAATTATTCAAAGTATTTAACAGCAGCAAGGTGCCTATGAACAGTTCTATTTAATTTTGCTGCTTTTTAACTACTCTCCCTGATTTTCCAAATTTGCAAAAGACACTTTTAGTGTCTGCCAAAAATTTTTCTAAAAATACATCCATTACTTTAAAATTAAATAAGAAAATTGACATTCTCCCTGTTTGAATAACACAGAACAAACACTTGTGTTTTCCACTAGAGGAACTGTTGGGAATAATAGCGTTAACCTTCATGCCACTTGATCTTTAGAAGGAAGGTAAAGAAATATTTTACTATTGGATTTTACTAGAAAGACCTGGGTGTGAGGAATTGAATGTGGTGAGCACAGAGCTAGAGAAGATCAGTTTGTGGAGCAGTTTCAGTGGTGGTGTGAGCTCCAGAAAACTTAGTGGCAGCCAATGTCACCTTTTTGATTTACCATACATGTATTTTTAGTGAAGTTTGGTTACAAAATCATCCCTGACATGAGGCTAGCCATATTCCTTTATCCAAAATCTCTGATCAAAATAATTTCAAGGATTCTATAAACTCCTCCAAATATACACAAACACCTTTGTTTTTCAATCTATGGTAATTTTTTCTTTTCCAGTTCCATAGCAAATAATGTATCCCTGTGGGTTTTATATCAACTTTTTAGTGATGTGAAAATGGAATCCACAGCCTATTTCTTTGCTTGTTGATGAATCACCCCCACTACCTCAGTTTTTCCAGAATGCCTGAAATATTTTACATTTTTAGCTTTCCTGTGAATTTTCTGTGTTCGTGTGCAGTGTTTAGTGATAGAGACATTGCTCAATATATGTAATAGACATATAGTCCCAGATACACTAAAATGATTAATCTATAAGCACCTTTTCTATAGGCTGGAAAGATATTTTCCTTTTTTTTTTTTTTGAAGTGGCAGTGTGATTTGCAGTATACTTCTAATCCTTTCCTGATGTATTTTTAAATTTTTTACTCCATATTTTGTATTTATGTGTTTGCTGGTTTCGATTCTCATGTGATTTAAATCATCTTTCTCTCAGATGAGTTATTGAAGTTGTTAAGATAATTTTTTATTTTATGTTTCTTGTCCAGAGAGCTTTCTATCTGCTTTTATCTGGTTTTTTCCCCCCAATATATTCTCTGTATAATATTTCACCTTAATGGAAATATTGAAGACTTAAAGATGTAGGACATATCTCTCTAAGAATCTTTTCATCTCCTTTTGGTAAAAAACAGACTTTGAACTATTCTTTATTCAACCTTCTGTATAGCAATTTTATCTAGAATATATTTCTCTTTTTGATTATGAGGGTATCTTGTTGGTCACTGTCAAAAGCCATAATAAAGACTAGGTGTTTTCATGCTTCCCACTCATCCACTTAGCCAATAATTTTATCCAAGAAGGAAGATGTGTTGAGCACATTTTTTTGAAAATACATGTTAAATGATTCTTATTACCCTCTTGTGTTAACAGATAGATTACTTTATAATTTATTCCACTATTCTTTGGGGTACTGAAGTTAGGTTGAACAGCCTCTAATTTCTTAGATAGACCTCTTTCCTCTTTGAGAAGGATTTTCTCTTTGTCCTCTTCCAGTCCTTTGGGATCTCATTGTCTTCTAAGCATATTCAGAAATCAGTGCTAATACTTCTGAGACTGCTCTGGCTACTGCTGTGAGTACTCACAGGGGGACATTTTGTCAGGCCCTGCTGAGTTCATTGTTTCTAACACTTAAATAATCTTCCATGCTTCTAGTTAATCTCCTTTCTCCTTGTTACTGGTTCCGCAATGATTTTGGTGTGAGTTACTGAGCGCTTGCACCAGTAGGTACTTTGGTTTGAAAGAGCTGCAGTTCCCTGCATGACTCCCCCCAAAGCCCAAGTGTTCACCAGAGAGCCACATCTGTGTCAGTGACTGGAAGCTCTAGGTTAGATCCATGCCCTACTCTCCATTGCTGTCCTGGGAAGAGAAGTACCAAGCTCCTCTCTGACATCCACAGGTGTCTGAGGAGCACTGGGCTCAGCACAATACCTCCTCCAAATCTAATCTCTTTTATATCTCAGAAGAGTGATGGAGGCTTTGGTTTTCCTTTAAAGCAAAATTAATCCAACAGCTGAGCTGGCACCCAGAGGGAGAAGTCCCAGTGCCCATGCTCTCCACAGCTCTGCAGCCCCTGTCGTTCCTTTGTGAGGGCCAGTGTCATGCCAGGGGCGCTCTGGGAGTGCACAGGAAGGAGGCAGAAAGGAATGGCCAGGACAAGGAGCGAGCTTGTGCTGCTCTAGTGGTGTGCCGGAAAAGGAAAGGTTAAGTCATGGTCTCTGCTCCAATGGTTATTCCCGATTCATCTGAAGACAGAGCTGTTAAAATTTAGGAAAGCTCCTTGTGGTAGAAAACATTGGCAAATTTTGTGAAAAACTCATTTTGCAAAGAAGTGTTAACGTGTAAAATGATGTTTTAAATAAAATAATTTTGTTATCTGGTAGCATGTAAGTACTCATTGTGTCATATTTGTCATGCCTTCTGGCATAACAAATTTAGCATTTGCTGCAAGACACATTGGCTGCTGTCACAGGAGGTAGCAAAATTGATATAAAAGAGGGACAGCATATGGCAAAAATATCACTTTGGGAAAGGACATAATGCTACAATTAATAACAAAAGAAAAAATAATCTTTTTGTGAAGAGAAATCTAATACATTTAAAGTGCATCCCTGGAGCTCTTTGCTGTGGTTCCAAGCCCAGGGGAATTCTCCTAGGTGCAGTAATCTTTCAGTGTAATTTGTTTTGTCAGGACTATGCCAAGCAGGAACACATAGTAGACATGACATAAAATACATAACAAGCTACAGCCTTCCCCCCCCTCTGAAATGTTTTGGCTTGATGAACTTTTGTACCAAAGACTTTATTCCTCGAAAAAGAAAGCAGTATATATGCTTAGGTTGGAATGTCAGGCTTCTTCCTTGCTGCTGCATCACAGTGACATATTTTTTTTTTATTTCTAGATTGGACTGGGTCTAATGGGATGTGTCAACCTCTCTGAATTCTGGCTTGTCTATAAGTGGAGCTGAAATGCGGACATCTCTGAAAAATTACTTCTTTTTGACCAGGGAAGAGGAAAAAATCCCAATGTACATGAATCCATTAAAAATTGTCTAACACTTCTCTCTCTAGAAGACCAGGTTGCTATTCCAGGTCCACATAGAAAGTTATTCTATAAGTTATAGCAAATGAAAATACAAAGCAAAGTCCTCTGAAGAGGTGTGTATTTCCTATTTCTCCAGAGGATAAGGAGAGGTTATTTCAGCTCAGGATGAGAAGGAAGTTGACCTGCTAGATCCTTGCAACTGTTTTCAAGGACTTTTACTTCTTAGAGAACAAAGAATGTGGGATAGGACAGGAGTGGATGTTTCACATCTTAAAGCTCAGAAAATTGTGTTTGACAGATTGCAAACATGTGAAAAGTACCTTTCTGAAGCACTTTGGTGGGAGGTAAGAGAATTCTCTCAGGCAGTAAATAGAATTTGTTGAAGTGAGTGGCTCCAGTAGCTAATCTGTGCTGATTTCCAAGGAGAAGCTGCAGTGAATCCTTCAGAAACCTTCACACACAGAATCACACAGAATATGCTGAGCTGGAAGGGACCCACAAGGATCACTGAGTCCAGCTCCTGGCCCTGCACAGCACCATCCCCAAGAGTCACGCCATGTGCCTGAGAGCATTGTCCAAAAACTTCTTGAACTCTGTCAGGCTTGGTGCTGTGACCACTGCCATGGGGAGCCTGTTCCAGTGCCTGACCACCTTCTGGGTGAAAAACCTTTTTTGTGATAGCCAACCTAAACCTCCCCTGACACAGCTTCAGGCCATTCCCTTGGGTTCTGTCAGTGGTCACCATAGAGAAGAGATCACAGTCCCCCCCTCCTCTTCCCTGCTTGACTTCTGACATCTGGGAATTTCCTGCTCCTGTGCCCTTAGGAGGTGGTGTTTAAAAAGTGACCAGCACTGATGGATGCCAGCATCTGTAAAAAGTTTTTTCCAGGGCACCTTGCTTACTAGTTCCCTGAGCAGCCTGGAGTCCGCTCTCCTCCTATGCAGAGTTCAGGTTTTGATACTTTTCCTCCTCTTAACAAGGTTTTAAACTCGATCTCTTTGTGGTCACTGTGGCCAAGATGGCCACCAATCTCCACTTCACTCATGAGATACAAACTTTTGACAAGCAGGAGATCAAGAAGGGTNGCCAGCATCTGTAAAAAGTTTTTTCCAGGGCACCTTGCTTACTAGTTCCCTGAGCAGCCTGGAGTCCGCTCTCCTCCTATGCAGAGTTCAGGTTTTGATACTTTTCCTCCTCTTAACAAGGTTTTAAACTCGATCTCTTTGTGGTCACTGTGGCCAAGATGGCCACCAATCTCCACTTCACTCATGAGATACAAACTTTTGACAAGCAGGAGATCAAGAAGGGTATTTTTCTGAGCTGGCTTCCTTAGGACCTGTTCCATAAAGGTGCCATCCAGGTGTTTTAGGAATCCTCTGCCCTGGGTTGTACCAGCTGTGTGATGCTCCCAGTCAATTTCTGGCAAGGTGAAGTCTCCCATAAGGACAAGGGCAGTTGACTTGGAAGAGTCCCTTAGTTCCTCAAAGAATAATTCATCATTGTCCCGGCCAGGAGGTCTATAGTAGACTCCCACGACGGCATCTGCATTATTTGTTTGTTCCTTGATTCTTATCCAGAGACTCTCAACTGTGCCATTGCCAGCTGTGAGCTCCATACATTCTACCCCTTCTCCTACATACAGTGCCACCCCTCCACCTCTCCTGCCTGTCCCTCCTGAAGAGCCTGTAACCATCCAACAGGGCACTCCAGTCACAGGACTCATCCCACCAGGTTTCACTTATGCCTTATGCCAGCGGCATCAAATCTCTGGGACTGGGCCAAAGCCTGGAGTTCCCCTTGTTTGTCCCTCATGCTGGGTGCATTAGTGTGGAAACATTTCAGGTGTGGTACATTGTAGCCAACACCTCCTGAGGCAGATTGGAGGATCCCATTAGTGCTCCTTTCCTCAAGTTTTGACACAGCATCCCATCACTCACCACTGGCCAGCCTGGCTTTGTCCCTTTCTCCCAAGTTTAAAGCTCTGTCAGTGAGCCCCACCAGCTCCTGTTCCAGAGCTCTTTTCCCCCTCTGTTATCAGTGCATCCTGTCAGGTGTCAGTGTACCAGGTTTTGAGTAGATCATCCCATGGTCAACTAACGCAAAATTTTTCTGCCAACACCAAGCTTGGAGCCATGCACTGACCTGATGGATCTGCTTACTCCTATCAAAATTATTCCCTGTTACCAGAAGAAGTGAGGATATTGCTACCTTTGCTCCTAATCCCTCTCCCAGTCATCCCAGAGCCCTGAATTCTCTTTTGATTGCCCTCTGACCTCTCTTTTTTATTTCATCACTGCCAGTTTAAAAAACCAATAGAGAGCAGTCATCAGAGGGCCTTACTGAACTGGAGAGTTTTCCAGTAATGTCCCTTATCCAAGCCCCTAGAGACAGCAGACCTTCTTGTGGGTTGGGTCTGGTCTTAGACCCTTAGAAAGGAGTGTCCTATTACAACTACCCTTCTTTTCCTCTTAACAGAAGAGGTCATGGTGTGAGGTACAGTTGGTGCTGTTTCAGGAGGCCCCACTATCCCAGAAAGATCTTCACCCACCTCATCAGTTGTCTGGCCTTCTAGTTCCAGAACCTCACACCTGTTGTAGAAGGTTCCAGTCCTACTAGTCAAATTCTGAGAAGGAGGAGGAATCTTCTCAGGCCTGCTTCCAGTCTTCATCTTTAACAGACCCTTGGCTCACAGTCATTTGAGTGATTACCCTGCAGTGTCCTGAGTCCACATGCTTCTCCACTACAGTGGAGGTTTGAGACTCCCGAGAGTCTTGAGACCATAGTATCTCTGAAAATGATGGGTTTTTTTCTTGCTCATTTACTCAAATACTATGTAGGGAGGTGGCATCAGCTAGAGGTGCACAGAACAAAATGCACGGACGAAGTCATACAGACTGAGGAGCCATGAAAGGTCACATGTAAAGACAATGCAAGTCCTCTGTATGTAGATCCTCAGCTTCACACCAGACATCCCTCTTGAGATTGTTCATAGGGCAGGGAAATGGAAGGCAATTAAAAAAAGACCACACTAAATCAAGAAGAACAAACCTCCCCACTTTTGAGAAGCTAACTACATGGTAAGCTTCTATAAAAGGATGGTTCTGTCTAAGAGATATGGCAGTTTACTGATATGGTCAGACTACCCGTGGATTTTCTAAAAACCTTTGGAAATTAGGTGCATTGACCTGGGGGCAACCTATCTTTTCCTGGAATAAATCTTCTCTTAGACTTCCAAGGACTCCATTTTTCAACAATTTATCTGAAACACTGATAAGCTTTTTAAGAAGAGAATGAGAACTGTATGAAAATGGCTTTTCTTTCTGCTTCCTAGAAAATAGCATGAATGAGGGTGGGAAAGAATTCTTGTTTATTACACTTTAATAATATGAATCCAGTCTTTCAGTTTATGATTAGCCATGTTTAGTTCACCCTGATAAATTGATTTACAACATTTGCACTTTATATTAAGTACTCAGCCAAAAGAAAGTTTAATTTATCCTTCTTTATTATATTTATATGAAAGATTATTTTTTGAGATTTGAAAACTGACAGAATTTATGTCTTATAAGTTGAAAAAAAAATTTAAAAGTTATAAGAATGGAAAAGGTTTTTTATTTAAAGAGTGGTGCTTGTTTTCTACTTTGTAATAACAAAAAGAACAGTGACTTCATCCTCCAAACATATTTTTTTTAACCTGATCCTTTTTAGGAGCAAAGACGTCACAAAACTTCTTGAAATAACATATAAACCATCAGGAGCTCAAGAGAACGTGGTTGTTTCTGGCTGCCCAGAACAACACCTTCAAAATAAAATCCCCAGAGAGAGCCCTGCTCCGAACAGCAAACAGTCAGACTGGCAGGAGAAACCACTACCTAATGCACAGAGAAGGATCCGGTAGAATGGGAATGAAGGGACTTTCATACATTTCTGCTGAAACATCTGTATCAGTTTGTACCAGTCCTATCATTGACACCTAAAAGCACAAACTGGCAACAGAGAATGGAATCAAGTTTGTAAAGACTTGGTATTCACACTTCCTTGTTTTTCAAGACAGAGGTGCAAGAGAGAACTGAACACAGAACAAAGAATTATTAACTTCTTTTGTATTTATTCTCCTTAAATTCCTACTAGTGGAGTAAGACAAATATGGATGAACTCACACCAGAATGAAGACATCAAATTCAGGCAGAGAGCTTTAATAATAATGTCTTTTTCTCATTATTAATAATTAATAATATATTTTCCCCTCTAGAGAATTAAAAGCACAGAATAAGAGACCACAGATATTTTTTTAAGAATTTCCCAGAGGACCATTTCCATGCCGTCAGATGATGGAGTCTGTTCCATGGTGCTGTACCTAGAGGGATGACAGTGTTACACTGAAAGTTGCTGGGATCGTTTATGTTTTGTTCCACGACTTCCCACTGCTACAAACTGCCAGGGCATCCAGGGCAAGGAGAAGCTTGCTGAAGAGTTACTCTGGCCATGTAGGAATGTAGCTGAACAGAGCAGATTGCAAGAACAATCTTTGGTTCTATCCACAAACACTGCTCTTTAATGAGGGGATTTGTGGAGGGTGGTAAATCATGCAAAAGTGTATTTCATAGAGGAACTCATTCACATAGCCACAGCTAACTTGCAAGCTTGAAGGTGATGGAAAAGCACCCATTACTAGGAAAGATGAAAATAATGCATTTATTTTCTTCCCTTTGTCAGAGAATTAGATTAATTTCTGTATCTGGGTTTGGATGAAATGTTCCTGCCCTTTGTTCAGCCCAGTAATAACTTCAAAGCATTCTGAATATTTGGCTAGGTACAACAGTACTTTGTGTCATAAATCACGGATCACATTAGCTGGGCCATTCATGAACTCAATAAGTAATGACAAATGGAAAGCTAAATTTGGCTTTCAGTTACACAGATGTAAATCTACTGTAGCTTTGAAATCTACAGAACATTCATTATGAAAAGAAACTTTATTTTCAATATTCCCAGAAGACATGAAAATCAAAGGACTTCTTTCAGATCACTAAAAACAGTATATCATCTCAAATAAAAGTTCAAGAAATCCAGAGATTTTGTGGAAAACAAACATGTTTTCTAAATTTGTGTGTTCCAATAAATGTTGTCATAGTTAAATGGTGGTAAAAGTTTTGATTAGCAAATCTTAAACCTGAAGAGGCCAGAAAAGGGAATAAACATTGTTTTGGAGATGTTCTGAAATCAGTTTGTGTAGATGTACCAATACCTCCTAGTTCTCTGCTCAGGTCTGGCAGGAAGGCTTTTGTCCAGTTTTTAGCTGTGTTGCATCCTATTGGAATAAAAAAATCCTGACCCCATCTGAGAGGATGCTGTAGCTGATACTCCAGCTTCTATTTGAAGTTCCAGTTCTGGGTGAGCATTTTTTCTTGTTTTCCTACAGCAATAAGTCTGGTTGCAGCTCTTTAATGGGGACCATTATTATGCTGATAGTTGGCAACTGTAGAAAGGGAGACTAAGGATAACTGAGTTGGACAGGAAGGTGGTATTGTTCTGTGTAAACTGGAAAGGAAAGAAAGACAAGTCCCTTGGTCCCGAGATGCCAGAATTATGGCAGATTTTTGCCCTGTGAGCAGGGAAGGAGTGCTGAACTATGTCTGGTCTTTCTCCAGGCACAAGTGTAGAGCTGACAGAATCTGGCATTTTAAGAATTAAGTGTTAGGCTTGACAGGAGTTTCCTCATGAGCATCTGTACATGTGGGTCTTGAAGGACTTAAATACGCGGTCTTGAAGGAGCAGTCTGGAGCATGTCCTCATTTGAACGCACCAAACACACACCTGGTAAAACACCAGTGGCACAGGAAAGGAGCAGTAGTTGAGTGCCAAATGTGTCAGATATTACCTTGTTGTAAAATAAGTCTGTGCAGAGATATGTATCAAGGATTTGTAGAGCTTTGGGGATGAATGTGGAACATGGATGCTTAAACACCCTTCAAATGTGGATTACTGCTCCTGTTGCCTAATTCATAAGGACTGGCTGTGTAAAGTTGCAGGTGCCTAGAGCTAGCTCTTTACTAAGAGATCTGCAAGCTCTGCTCTAGTACTGAGCAGCTCTGAGTGAAGAGGGGACATTGGACTGTTCTGACTCTATAACTCTAAGCTAATGCACATTCTTCCTTTGGTGTGTGAATTTGAGAGGCGGTGCCTCCACATTGCTGTGTGCGTAGATAGGGATGAAGCTGTCAAAATCCATGTGTAAGAGCAAAGCTGCTCCACTTCAGTGATACTTGGCTCCAAAGCAGAGAAGAAGTGGAGAGGCATTTGAGTTATGCCTACTGCTAATCTCTATTAACAAAAAAGCGCTGGAAGCTATTTTCATTATCCTTTGATTTCTTTTTGCTAATCCTTCACTAGACAGAAAAAAAGCAGAAGTATTTTGAAGGCTTAAATTTATTCGCATCTGTTCTGCAGATTTGCAAGTAGTGAGGAGCATGTGCTTAGAATATTCTGTGTCCAGGCGTCGTGTAGATTCATCTATAGAACACCGTATTGACCAAATTAATTCCTATTTACTAGGGTTGGTTGAACTGTTACCTCTCTTTCCTCTTCTGCCACTAGATTACATGTAAAGAGAACAATTTCTCAGACAGTCAGTAAGAACATTTATATTGGAATTGAACAACAATGCAGACTCTCACTTGTTGCCAAATTCCTTATGTAAACTGGTAGCAATAATAAAAAAAGATACCTAACCTTTACATCCTCCTGGCACTGGTCTTCTACAGAGCCCAAATCACCAATCAGCTCCAGTTTGTTCAGCTGTAAATACGAGATTAATGATTTGCTCAAAACAACATGAATTATCATATAATTTCCCCCCTGCAGTTTCAGCATTACCATTAATCATCCGACATACTTCCTTTTAGAGATGGTTTCAGAAGTCTATTCAACCTGATTCTAGTGTAGTGATACAAAGTAATATTGGGCCAAAATTTCAAGTTCAAAACAAAATCCACAAACTTTCAGACATATCTGCATTTCAGACATACCTACACTGTGAATCCTGGCGGAAAATAACTGGAATATCCCAGATGTTTTTGATAATGTGTGAAGGACAAACTGAACAGGCACATCCAAAAGATAAACTGAAAGACTTTACAAAGCTAAAAGAGTACATGAGATGTAGAAAACTTGTATCTCTATGTTTCATCAAAATATTGTGATCCTGCAGAATTTGAATTCTGCTGGCAGTACTCTCAGAGCTTCATAAAAAAATCCATATTGTCATATCAGTAAAATATCTGACAGAAATATCTGAATTTATAGGTGTTTATTGAATCAGTACCAGAAAAACCTTCTTACTGAATCACATGGTGACAGTTATTTGTAGCAGAAAAGGAAAATGAGTTGAAATATACAGAAAAAAGGAAAGCTGGGCCAAAAAGGGGAATGGAGGAATGAAATAATAGAATAACAGTTGACTGTGACATAGATGGGTTATGAACTCGCATTGACTGGTCTTATCAGTTTTTAAAAAATATGTCCTTTCCCCCAGCTTTCTCCTGTTCAAAGTGATTCATCATGCTGTTTCTTTTTTTCTGGCCTGAGATAAATTTCATCTAAAGACTCCTCCAAAACATGTGAAGGAATCCCCTCTGGTGAGGTCTTGAATCATGTGTGTCTTTTTTTTTTCTGGAAAAGGCTATTCTGCCCTGCTGGCAGGCCTGTCTTCTTTCCTCAGACTTTATTTCTCTGATACAAGAACTTGTTTGTTAGAAATTATCTAGATTTTGCAATGAGTAGGATAATCTGACCTGCTTTTAACTGCCAAGAAAGCCTTTTCCTCCATGAGCTAATGCAAGTCCATTCCCAAGGGACAGGCAATATGTTATGACATCTCTGTGTTTTATATGCTCTCAAAGAACATCAAACCCACACGGGAGCCTATTCTAGAATAACACATTTTCTATTTTTCTAATTAACTGAACCCTTCTGCCAGCTTCTCATATATGTATTTTGAAGTGAGGGTACTAGTTTGTTAAGCTATTGGCTGATGTTTGGTGATTCTGTTCTCTTCCTGGTGTTTTCCAGTGAAGTAATTTTCTCAATCTTCTTTTAACTTCCTCTTCTATGATCTGCACTTCACTTTGATTAATCACACCACTCTGTTCACATTGGGTTTTTTTAATCCCCTTTGCCAAAGGGTTACATGATGCCTTCCATTCCCATTTTTCTTTCCAGAAGTCATCATGCTTAGTTCATTTGCCACCATATTCTTCTCATCTTTCTGCTTGACAGCTTGAAAGATTTCCTCTGGTCATCTCCACTTCACAGACAAAGGTGTTATTTGTACGTGTATTCCTTTAGTTCTCTTGTCTGTATCAATATGTTCTCCTTCAACTCCACTTCAATTCTGGCAATGTTATGATATGGGATTAAGGTTTTCTTTTTTTTCCTGTGATTGCATTAGTATCAATCTACTTTTCAATTTCCCCTTATTCATGTCACCCTAAGTAAAGCTGCTGTCATTACAATGTTCCTTTAGACACAGGGGACAAGTGCAGGGTGGATATGAAATGGAGCCAGACCTAAGATATGTAATTTCATACACTGAAAAACTTTGCAAATGTAACCTGTGCAGTATCATGCCTATTAAATCTGCTTCTTCTTATGGCTATATCTTTTAAAGTAATGCTGTACTATAGGTATTCCTCATGATTCTTTAGCCATTCGCTCAGGAATTGTCACCCCCTCAACCAGGTGAAATGCTTATTGCATAAATGCATATAGAATACTCTATTTCACAATAAAGTGAGCAATTAAGACACAAAATTCTACAGTACTTTCTGTTTTTCTTTCTCCTGCTGTTCAAATGGATGACACAGGAAAGGAACATGGCAAAATTCCTATGGCTTTCCATTCACAACTTTGGTGTCACCTGGAAGCTGAGGATTTTCAGAGTAAACATTGTCATCCTGTCTGAAGAAAGCATTTGAATTTGAAGAATAAATGATGTAGTTCTTAGGGTTCCCCTCTTCTGGACATCAGATGTTTTTTTTTAATTTGAAAAAGCCATTATTTTGTTGTGCTTTGTTTCTGAATTAGGTAATATAATTTAAAATCTGTTAGAGCAAGTGACTGACTATGTGGTTTAGGTCATGATTGTCAACACATGTCAGGGAACCAGTTACTAAATGTATTAAGTTCTGGTAAATTAGCCAGAGAGAGATCTGTGTGTGTTCTTTCAAGACTGTGAGTTTCTATGCTTTTGATAAGTATTACCCCCATTTGCATGATGGTAAAGGACCTATTTCACTTTTAAGTGGTCACTAACAACTCATTGCAAGTAAAATATATTTTCTGAGACCTGTGCCTTGATAAAAAATCTGTTCTTTCTGTGAAAATAAAGTAGCTGGCTTGCATACAATGTAGGGATACTAATTTAAATTTTAAATCTGCTTAGTGGAGAGAAGAATGTGTTTTGAAGCTACAGTTTCATAATTTGGAACTAGCTAGAGCATCTGTTCTTTTGCAGATAAAGGGTGAGTGAAGCCTGAATCAAAATTACATCAACCATTATTTTATCTCTGTGTTGTTGATATCCTTGCACATATCCTCATCACTTCTGTCTAAACTTTTGAATATTGAAACTGACTTGGTGGGAAATATTTTATTCCCGCTTTAGGATTTATTTGTTGCTTGCCATTTGTTTTGCTTTCTTTCTTCTTCCTGCTGACCTTAGTCAGCTCTTTTGAAAATGTGCATTGTGAAACACATAATTAGTTAGAAGTCATACTACAAAGTGGAACTTCTACAAAGTGAAAATACTTTGGAAGAAAACCGTGTTAACACACTTATTTTCCCTTCTTCTACACTGCTTCCTTCCTCTCTGCATTAACTCTGTGAATGGAGGTATACAAAAGCCATGGCAAGCACTGTGTTTGCAAACTCCTGCTTTATGCAGCCCAAGAAGCACAGCGTAAGAAAGCAGCACATCCCCATCACAGTAGTTGTTTGATCTTGTAGGGTCAGTACAAGCCTCTCCTATGAATTCTCGTCCATTGCAATTATGGAGTGCCTAAACATTTTTTCATGTGTGGTCTCTAAACACCCTTGCTAGGGATCTTTGCTGCATAAATGTAGTTTGGTTAGTGATGTCTAGACTAGATTGGATACTGCACAGCTGCAATGAAGAAAACTTCGGCAGTACCCTTGTCATTCCCCTTAATAGATTCTCAGGATTTTTAATCACCATACTGTTGATTTCTGGGTAGATAAAGTAATAGAAACTAGCTAAATCTTTTATGGTCCCTGTATACACCCACTGTTTTCAAAGCCCTGGCATGAATAGTTCCACACATAAAATGTCAAGCTGAATTATTAGAACTAGTCTTGGCTGTGAAATCAGCTGTTAAATCCTCTGTGAGATGCCATAAACTCTCTCTGTCTTAGTTTTTCCAGTGTAAAATGAAATGTCTAGTGCTCCCTGATCATGTGTGTGTATATATATATATAGACATACACACATACACACACACACAAACACAAGGTCCATCATGGTCCCTAATGTTGTAAAGAGGACAGTAAAGCTCTTAAATATTTAACACTCATGAATAAACATGAGACTCATCTCACTCAGTAATTGTCTTCCAAAACTTTAAGCATCTAGGATGTCCCAGTAATTAAGAGACAGTGAAAGCCTAAGTCTTGCCTGCCCTGGACACCTGTCAGGAGGTGAAATGAACTTCTCTAAGGTGCACATGTCTCCCCAGGGATGACAGAGGTTACCAGATTAAGCTATAATTCCTAATTTTAGAGGCTATACTTGATTCATGTTCGTATTTTAAATGGAAATCTCTATCATGGCTGCATGCAGAAAGTACTGATTTTTGCTTTTGCATGGACCTGGCATCATCAGAGATGATGATATACCAGGATACAGCCCTATAAGTAATTTATAAATGCGCAGATTTTATAAACTTGAAGAGAAAAAGGAAATTTTTACAAACTGAATTTAAATGAAATAAAGTGAAGTTCATTTTTTCTTCTGTTTTTGGTCTTTCTGTTTTGATGCTTTCTGGAGTGTGATAGCATACCAGAGAAACCTTGTTAAATATTTTATTTTTAATAACATTTAAATTCATGGTGATGAAATCCCTAAATATCATATCCCTAAATCTAGGAGAAGAGGCAAGTCTGTTCTCCACACTATTTTACCATCTTTCCCCAATAAAGACAGGATCTTACAGGGTTTCCAGACTCAAAAATTCCCAAGAGGTCTGTAGCAGCTGTGTTGAGCAACTGCTGGTGATACCTGGGTGGTGGAAAATGCTCACATAGAGGAGATCTAACTATAAAAGAAACTCCTGTCCAGACTGGGTGTTGGCTTCTCTTTACTACCCAAGGCTCATACTTAGCTTTGCTCTGCACTGTGTTTTATTTCCATCTTTACACAGAATCAGCAGGAAATCCTGCCTGGGGCACTCTGAGACTGAGGTAGCCTTTAGTGATCAGCTGTGGGTGTAAAATGACTCTGCCACATTGTACCAGCTCTATGCCACGGAGAATATGGAGGAGCTGTGGCTCCCCACTGGATTACCACTCGAATCTTCAAGTATTCTTTTCTTCAGCAAAAGCATGGTTAAAGTTTTGCAAACCAAGTGTGGCATGTAGGCACCCACCTTCCCCTGAGGTTAGAACAGATCCACTGCATTACCAAGCAAGTGCCACTTCTTTATGTGTCACTCTGGAGAACAAAGAGCTATTAGACTAATGATTAGGAGCATATTTTGACCATGTTATGCAAGAAAAAACTTCCCTTTTTTCCCAGAATATTGCGTTGTGCTCAGCACAGGCTCTGAACACGGACATTTGAATAAAATGCATAAACAATAGGTAATGAGAAAGAAAAAGACTGTGACCAACTGAAATGATCCCAAGCTGTGTCTGCAATTGTGGCACTATTTGCCAGTAAAAATAATGATGGTTTTGTCACTTCGCTTAAAAATGAATGCATAACCACTTGGTTCAGTCCTGTGTGTTCTAAAATCTTTGCAATGATATAATTGAAAAATACTCTGCCCATATGTGCTGAAGCGTATTCTCTTTGGATGTTTGCTTTCTTAAAAGTCATTCACTGCTGCCTGCACTGGATAAATAGTCAGATTTGAGGATCTATTTATCATAAGAATAGGCACTGTATGAGAGAACAGGACCACAACATTCCCTGTTCTGCAACGCTGCACACATTCCTGATATCCGTGCTTCTATATGTGTTATTTGGTGGGAGATCTGAGAAAAGAAATTACCACAATGAGAGAGCCAAAGAGGCAGAGTGGCTTCCAAAGAAGCTGAAGAGCCACATGTACACATACAGCAGCTTGGACAAGTGATTAATAGCTACTGGGATTGACAGAGGTCTTCCGATATTTGATGGGTATTAACACAGAAGTGACAGAACATTTCAGGATAAGGAAAGTAAAGAAAAGTGTGAATCTTTTGGAATGGGAAAATATTGTATAAAAGATAGTATATTAGGTCTATTGAAGTAATCACTGTCAGTGTATCATTTTCCTAGGTTTTATTTTTATTTTTTACATCGCTGCTAGAAATTTGCTTTAATAACAATAAGAAGAAATGCAGTCAAAGTAACAAGAAAAAAACCTCTAAATTTTGAGAGAAAAACCTTCCTGACTGGCAATTTTGACGAACTCTCTGAAAAGTAGTAAATCCCTGTCTCTCGGGACTATAGTAGGAAAATGGAAAGATGTAAGCAAATGCACAATAGCACTTTTAGACTGACAAAGAACAGACCTAAATTTGATCAGGTTTATTTATTTTAAATTGCAACAATAATCAAAGCCTTTAACTTTTAAAAAACACCTTACATAGGTCATTACACAACAGGATATGTGCATGTATAATGCAAAAGCCACTAGAAAAACCAAGCAAAAGAAATAAGCAAAAAGTTCTACTGTGTTGAGGCATCCCTTCTTCTCTTTGTTCTTCTTCTGAGAACTGTGCCCCAGAGGAAGCAATGGCATGAATATAATTCAAGTTCATTCTGGAATACAAGCACCTTCACCAGGACTGGCATGCATTTGCCTTGCTTTGCTTACTAGCACAGGATGACAAACTTTTATCACCCACTCAAACATTTGGAGCATGACTGCAAACAGCCAGCCATAAGGTGCAGCATCTCAGAAGCTCATTCATAGAAAGTGTGGGGCAGTGGCTGATGCTACCAGGCTTGGGATGGGCACCCACAGGGTGATGCTAGGGTGCTTGGACCATGCATGCTGGTACTCTCCTTTTTGCTCTGGGAAAAAATTTTCGTTCCCATCCTGTCCTCCTGACTGCAGAGACATGTTTGAATCCTGGCAGTTGTTCAGAATAGTGGGTTTGAATTATTCTTCTGCTCTGGCTGTAGTGATGAAGTACAGGGCTGCTTGACAGATACTCCTGGACAGCACCAGCTCTAATTTGTACACATTATTGCCACATTTTCTGTTCCTTCCTTCCTTTTTCCACTCCTGCACCTACATTTCTCTGCCCCAATCTTTTCCTAGACAAAAAATCAATCCCCAATTCTTTCTCCCAGTTTGTGCCAGTTTTGGGATATTGACACCCATAATTGTTATTTCTGTTACCATTCCTTAGGTAATCTTAATCTTATGTGTTCTTACTGCTCTGGTCATGCAGACACTGTTGACCTTGCAAGACTTGGCTACTCAGAGGTCCCCAGAGCTCCTCTCTGTTATCTGTGAAGTTTGACACATGCCTTCTCCCTAACCAGCTGTGAAATTCAGACCTGTTCTACAGTGCTTTCTGTAGCTTTTGATAGCATCTCACACTGTCATCTATCACATCCAAGGACTTCTCGGGTCAGGTTCATCCAGTGGGTTTTCATGCCCTGTCCAGCTTAGCCTCACTGGAGTTCAGTCCAGTAGCCCTGCCTGCAGCCCACTCAACCTGTGCTTTTTCTGCCTTTCTCTTATTTTACTTCACTTGGCACATTTTTCTCTTTCTGAGGTTTGTTTCTTTTCCCACTTTTCGTCTTTCTTCCACTTAAAAAAAAATCTTTCTGTAAATAACCATAACAGAAACTTTAAAAGAGCAACATATTGTGGTCTTAATCTACATCTGGCTGTAATTGTTGTAATTGTAATGAGTCAGAGTCGGGAGTGCCCTGCATGAGCTCTGATGTCATGTGTGATTTCATATTACAGTATGATAAGGGAAAATGGGTAACAGGCTAAATTTCCTTGGCTTAGTGAAGAAATCTATGACCTCCCGCACTAATGCACTGTTACTTTGCCTCATCCAGTAGAACAGTCCAGCTCTAAAAGACAAAACACAGAACCATATCCCTGGTGTATGCAAAGACAGAAAGATTGAGAGTTTGATATATTTGAATTCTGGTATGAATATACCTTAGATAAACACATTTAATATGTTACTAGCATCCTTATAAGAGCTTACTTCTGGAGGAGTCATTATAGATCAGCCTAGTCCCAGATTCCCCAAAGGCCTGTAGCTCCTTAGGTCTCCCCAAATCAAAATTTCTAATACTCTTAAAACCTGAGCTCAGTGCCTCTGAAAAACTGGATCTGCCCTCAGTCACAAATTGCTGTTTTACAGAGCATCACATACATTAAAAGTAGTCCAGCTTTTGTCAAAAGAATCTCTAAGCCTCTTATGTTCATAAGAAAATAATAGACAGAGATTTAAGTGCTTACACATACCATTCCTTTTCTCTTCCCTTGAGAGAAGGAATGTCACAGTTGGTGAGAGTTAATGCTTGCAAAATTGCACTATTTCATATAATTTCTGTTAGTGTTGCCAAATGTATTTCAAATTTTAAAGGTTTCTTTTATAAAGTAACACAGACCCTTTGCTTTCTTCTATTAAAACTCAAAATCTAATGTGTGTGCGGGTGTATATGTGTGTGTTTATATGTATGTGCCCTCTTTTAATCAACAACAAAAACATGCCTTCAGGGCAGCACAGGCATTTATGAAGCAGACAAGACATGGATTGTGCCTTAATACTAGATATCATTTGCCAGTTGGGTGAGCTTTAACACACACTGTGAGTTGAGGACAAGTTTGGCACTTTTTTGGCCTTAACTGCAAAAAGTGTTTCTACAGTATAGCTGACTTCCAATTTACACAGTACTGATGTGTTTTCCTTATGATAAAATCCCAGTGCACTAGAAATGACTGGTGTTTCATTTCTGCTTTCCATTCTCCATGTTTTCTCCAATTCTTATCAGTGCTGATTGACACTATTCAATACTTTTCATACTTTCAATGTGATAAAGATCTCTGCCCTTCTTTCCTATTACCTAGTCTGGTCTTCTCACATGTATTCCAATTCCATTAATAGTAACATTTGAAAGTTCGGTAATGCTTTTTCATTTCTTATTTTCTCTATCTTTGTATCTTATGAAGATAACACTCCTCTCTTACTTGCTGCACATTACTGCCAATTTTCTAACGTGGTAATTTATAGTCCTCTCCAGACAGTTAGATGCATCAACTGAAACGTGATTCACAGTTAATGAGGCCAGGCCACACATTTTATTGTCTGAATTCACATTTTCCCTGTCATCTGTCTTCTGTCTTTGTACTGGCATACCTTATGCAAATCGCCTACTTAGAGCAGTCATAGTTAAAACTTCAGGCTGTTCTGTCCTTCCTCCTTTGTCAGGTCACTTGTAATTTTCCAATGTATTCAATGAGATTTCATAAGAGATACTCCATGTGGGATTTTTTATCTCTTTCTGCTTGGGTATCTCTTCCTGTTGTCTAATGACCTATTGACAGAAGTAGTATATTCTTCAGATAGTTTTGGTTTTGGTCCAGTAAGTCCTTCTCTCATAGTTTCCTGTCATTACTCATTGTATTCCCTGACATCCTTCACTGATCTCATCTTTCCTTCTGTACATTTCATGCCAACATAACGTCACTTCAGGTCAGAGTTCATACAGTGCTAACTTCCTCCTGCTGCTCCTGTCAGATTCCCTTAAATCTACTTTTCATCAAGTCACTAATCCCAGGCATATGATCTAATTGGGTGGTATGTTACAGAGCCTTAAATATGCCTTAGCATTACTGAATTTTGCTTGAAAATATTCTTTGATTTTTCTGTTTGCTTGTCATAATTCTCTTCTCTTAAGCTGCTATATAAAGCTGCCTACATCTGCACTCTTGTACAGCCCATGTCATTTCCTGTGG
Source organism: Edolisoma coerulescens (assembly GCA_013397115.1). Taxonomy (NCBI): domain Eukaryota; kingdom Metazoa; phylum Chordata; class Aves; order Passeriformes; family Campephagidae; genus Edolisoma; species Edolisoma coerulescens. Next base: position 477,227 of record VWZW01002015.1, read on the forward strand.
CATTTGTGCAATTCCTTTCAGTATCATAAGGCAATGTTAAATCTAATTACTAACTCTCAAATATCTGAAAATTTTCACTGAGGAATTAATATCAAGGAAAACCTGCATATTTTCAATCCCTATAAAACATGTGGAATTTTTTCTTTTGATTTTCCAATAACTTTTCCAAAACATTTCAGTATTTGCATCTTAAAAAAAAAAAACCAAATGAGAAAAATAAGAGCAAAAGAAACCTTTCCTAGACTCTTGTCTTTCTATTGTATCAATCCATTCTTCTCTCCTTGCAGCCTATTTAAAATTCTAATAACAGATGCCCTTAGAAGATTCAAACATACTGCCAATTCGTTCAGTGCGGTACTTTTGGGTTATGCAGTGTAATTTACCCGGCTAAACTGCAGGCTGCTTGGCAAAGCTTTCCTCTCCATGTTGTCATTGTCTGCTATCTGTTGGCTCTTTACAACCTGAAACTTTGGCATCCTTCTTGTTCTTGACGAATCTCACCAATACTTTAAACATGCTTGAAAATTATTTTTTTTCCCTATTCATGCAATTAATGCAGTTCAGTTACACCCAAATCATGGGAAAACAGAATACACACTTGCAATTATGGCTGAGAATTTTACTTTGTAAAAACATTATTCATTAACAAAAAATCTTTCTTGATGCCATTCAGGTGAGTGAATATTTTTGCCGATTTTTGCATACATTTTCTGAACAGATTCATGTTTGCAAAACTCTTAACTGATAAATCTAGATTCTCTTCATTCTTACTTGCTTTCCAGTTAGGCAATTTTCTCTTCATCCTCATCTGTGATTTGCACTTTATTTTGATTAACCATGCCATGTTATTCATATTTTATTTTTAATATCCACTTCTCAAAGAAGTCTTTGTTTCCGTTCAATCAAGAAACTAAGCATTCTTTTTCTTCAGTAGTTGTATTCTTCTTACGTTTGTTTCAGTCACCTGTCCAATTTCCTCTTTTCATTTACAAACATTTCTATTTTAGTGGAAACATCATCATTATAGACAAAGACAATAGCAATATGGAAAGTTTTCCCACATTTAGCAGCAATAAAAATAATATTACTGAGTTTACATGTGCCTTTCTTCAAAATAAATTCCATTCTTAGAATTTAATTTTGAAATGGAAATTCTGGAGCAAGAAAACCACACATTGATTTTTAATTGGGAAGGATAGTGACTCCTCAAATTGGTTAAAATGTCATGATTTGTTCAGGTTTATATGGAACATGTCTTCTGTCATGTTTTTTGTGAATACAGCAAATCCACATCAAAGATGTTTTTTTCTGCTGGTGCTGCTTGAAATTCAGGGATTTCTTTCTCAAAGTAAAGGTATTTGAGAATCTTTCAGTCTCTGAGTGTTGGAAAAATTTGTTTTTCTGCCAGTCTCACAACTGCCAAAGAAAAGGGTGGGTTGGCATCCTACTGTGTTAGTACACAAAAAGCCTACATGACCTGCTCACATGCCTGACTGCCTTTACTTGCTGCAGAAAGTGTGGCAAGGAGCCCGAGATAAAGTTACCATCTGCTGGGCCTTTCCATTTTCCCAACAAGGCTCCTACCCCCCATAGCCAAGTCTCTGCAGAGAAATCAGCATTGGACAGCACCATGCTTTGGCTTTCCATGTCAGTGTAGCAAAATGAGACCACTGAGGACACAGAAAGGAGTTCAGATTTTGGCAACTGAGTGAGAGTTCATGATGTTTGGCACCAAAGCATGTGATCAGGGTCATATAACTCAACATAAGACTTCTTAGTAATGTAGCAACTGGCCCAGAATTTGCTGATTGCTTGTTAGTTATTGAACAATCCCAAACTGTCTGACCAAAACCCTACCCTACGTGTCCTCAGCTGCTTGTCCCAGATGACTAATGGCAACTGTTTTTGAAAGGAGTCCAGGAACGTCCTTGTAGTGCCTTCACTTTTCCACAGCTCTAGCCAAGTGACTAGGTACCGAGAACCCTGAAACTCTGAGACAAAACCTCTCCCTCCTGGTACACCTTCCATAAACAAGTTCTCTGTTGGATTTCAGATACAGCTGACACTGAAATATGCCAGAAAAAGAAGCCTGAACAGAAGAATTCGTTGATTAGAAATTCTCTTAACATCTTCAAAAAATACAGCTTCTTCATTGTTACCATTAATACAAGTAAGTAGGGAGGAAGGGAAAAATGCAAACTCCTTACACAAACAGCAAGAGGTAATAGTCTCTAAAGTCAGCCATGAATAAAAAAATATTAAAAAATAAATAAAGCATTCCTATTGTTCCTCTATTTCTTTAAGTTTCCAGAGGAATTTGAGGAACAGAGACTAGACATTATACTCTGAAATAAATTTTTGGAGGTGGCACCTCTAAAAATGTATTTTTCGAATGTTTTTGTTTGGGAACTTGTACTTAATTTTGGCAAATAAGAAAAAGGTAAGCAATTTTACAAAATCATCTACTAGTGAAAGGGAAACCACAGCAAAGGTTCATTTTCTGAGCAGTGATCTGTCTTATTTCTGTTATACATTGCAAATGTTAATATTGTGAGGTTTGTAACCGGAGAGCAATATTATTCTTTGGTCAGCAATGCCCTGAACCACTACTGTCTGAAGAACATGTCAAATAAGATCCTTGACTAATTTAATCAGAATTTTAGTCCTCAAATATTGTTTGAGCACAAGCTTTATTCATATTCTGAATTTTAATGATAATCCTTGCAGCACAATTCAGAGACTTCACTTTAAGAAAACCTTTCCTTTCTTCCTTCTGTGGTATGGTCACATCTACTACTTAAACCAAAGGAAAAAAAGAAATACTTAAAATCCCTTCTGCAGCATAACAGAAATCAATATATCTTGACCCTTGTCTGCCCCTGAAGTCCCAGGAAGGTGTCCATAGAAGTGACTAAAAAGCCCTGCAACAGATTTTCCTGCTATTTCCTACACACTTAATGTGCCTATCAAGCTGGTAAAGCAATTTTCATTTACCTTTCCTCTCTCTCTCTATGGAAATGTTGCCATTTCCTCTTTAACTCTCTTGATTTACTCTTTGCTTGGGAATTTGACCTATAAGTAACTTTGGCTTTTAAGAAGCACTTTTATACCACTATATACCCTTTTTCTCTCCAGATGTCATGTTAAAATCTTGGCTATTTCAGGTGGAACATTGGAATAGGTGGAAACAAGCAATTTTCTTCTATTTTATAGTTAGTGGTATGCCTTTCTCGTAATTCCTCTCTTTGGTTTGGTTACCTGCCATTCAAACATGCATTACTGTTATATCTGCTAATATATGTACGTTACTCTAATCTTTTTCCTCCTCAGGCTTCATCTACATACTGAAACAAATAGCAAGAGTCAGCAGCACCAAACAGTTATACTCCTCTCCATGCCTCGCTCCCATCTCCTCTCTTAAATCTTCTACCTGGCTACATCAGAGAGCATTTCTTGAACTCAGTTCCTGGGGAAGAATCCAGAACTGTGAGTTAGGTGGGAGGCTGTCTCCTACAGTTTAGGAGAAAAGGTAGAGACACCAGAATGGGACTGAAAATGGCCTATTGAGTGATCCATCCAGTGCAAGCCAATGGGAAATACTGAGAACGGTGAGTTTTCTGATTTCTTCCCAATTATTTTTGGGCCTGTGACTTTAGATAGGGACTTAGCAGCATAGCCTTGTAATGCCTTCTGGTAACAGACCCAAATAATGGTTCTTCCCGTGAACTGAGCAGTGTTTACTATGTTTTTTTTATGGGAAGAGGATGATGCATCACTTATTTTCTGTAGTAAAATGTAGTTACTGTGGACATTCTGAAAAACAGAAGAAAATTCAGTATAGTCAGGCTGCTGCAAGTTCTTTGTATTGCATTTTGAATAGTTTTTTTAATCCTCTATCTGGATCTGGCCTTTAGATAGGTCACTATTATAAGACTATATGTGTTTCAAGTTGTCATTTTATTGGTGAGAAAGCTGGAACTAAATTAGCTATTTGCAACATTTGACTGCCCAAATCTTTCTTTTGTTGAAGAACATGCCTCTGATGATAAAGCATATATTGCTTCTCCAGTGTTTTATAGCTTAAGCACACAAGACATATGAAACTTTATCAGTGTCATCGAATAATGATATAAGAGATGTGATGTATTAGAGATTTAAATTAAAGATTTCCGGTGCATGTGTGGTTTTATATCTTTTTTTTTGCTTATCTTTCCAGTATTTAGTGGGTTGGAGAGAAATTCTAAACATCTGATATTCTTTCAATATAATTGAGAAAAAAATGAATGAAAGAAATGTAAGTAAGTGCCGCTGACCATTCCCTCTTTGGTGTTTGTTTTTTGGTTTGTCTTAATCATTCCACAAATCTACTCACAAAAATTCTTTTGGTTCAGAAGTTTCAGCTGTTGACTGCTATGAAAACGAACACTTCAAAGGTAGGCAATGAATCACTTAAATTTTCAAATTGAGAGTGACTCTCCAAATAGGTACTGATGACCAACTGAACAGCACAGGTTCTGAAATCATCACTCTTGCTCAGTTGTACCTCACCTTGCAAACAGGCATTTGAAAGAGTGAGGCTGCTTATGGAGTAAGGGTCAATTTTGCAGCAATGAGTTTATCATCATTTACTTTCGTCATAGGTTTTAGAGAGTGCTTTATGTCTTCCAAGTAATGCTATTTTCAATCCACAGAACGGACAAAAAAGTACAGCCTCTGCCAATATTTGCCAGAAACCCTCAGTACTTACTGACTTCAGAAGAAGATACATGTTATTTTATATGGACATTTGGTTTTCAACAAAAAAGTAGGAAAAGTTTTGAAAAACTTTGGTAATGAAGCAAAAAGAAAGTTTCGCTTTAATGTTATTTTCTTCTTCACCACATCCACTGTCCCAGAAGCACATCCTTAGCAAACTTTCAAAGCAGTGTATCAGTTTCTGAATCCTCATTCATAATATCACTACTCACCCTAAGAAAAATAATGTAAGAATGTAAGAAAGACAGTGTAGCTGTCATGCAAAGTAGCTGATTTTCTTTTATGTCAACAGAAACACGACAGCAATAATAAATAGGATGCAATGCAGATAAAATAAACTAAATTACTTAAAAAGTCACATGTTGGCTACACAATACCTGATTGCATTTCCCAAAAGCTGCACACTTGCAGAGGAATTTTAGCTCCTATCTGTTGTTCAGTAGCTGCTAAGCTCTCAGATCCAAGCTCAGCAGTATGCCACTGATAAACGATATGAAGACTGAAGGAATCCATGTGTATGTCATAGCCATCTAAATTTGTTATGCCAAAGTTGATAAGTTATTCATAAGTGTACAAAACTTTTGAAAATATCCTTCTTTTCTCAAGGAAATTGTCATTTATGTTTATTTCCCTTGTAAACACACAATTCCTTCAAGCAGATTGGACTACCTCTTTACCATAAGCATAATGGCATCTGGACTGCTGGAAAGAATGTATTTACTCAATCCTTTTTCTTATTAAAGTACATATATGTATCACATTCTGATAAAGGTGATGTCTGAACTGAAACAGATGCTCAAGTTTCAAAAAACTATAAGCCTCTTCATTGTAAGAAAAAATACGGTTATCAGAATTTACTTTGATATTTAACCTGTGATTATCAAAAATCACAAGAGGGAAATTGAAAAGCTTTGCCTGCTGTTTAGTGAATGAAATTTCCTTTCTCTGAAAGTGAAGCCTTATACACCAGTGCCTAGCTGATCATGAATAAAAGCAACTGAAATCTGAAATATGATCTCAAACTGAGAATATTGTGTAGCAGCTTTTGCATTTATTTCAGAGCACAGAACAATGTAACTGAAAGAATGCAGCTTTAAAATAATGCAATTTTTCTGTTCAATTGATGATTTTCAAGTTTTTTGTACATAAACCTCTGTGTCTAAATGAAAACATGTTTGTGTCATCTTCTCAAATGATAAGCTATATAATGGAATTATACATTTGTCCGTGATGATAGAAATAATCTTCAATTTGGGCATGTAACTATGTGCTCAATTAATTCAGGACATGAAACTGTTCCAGCAGGGCTGCAGGCTGTCTTAAATCCATTTATTTTAAACAAACAACAATGTTCCTGCTAATATTCTCTATTGCTTTGGTTGAAGAACATCTCATCTCTCCTCAGCAAACAGAAGTGACAAAGTTTGAAAAAGCCCTTCCTCTTCCACTGTCTAGAGAGCTCTACCTGCAAGGAGAGGGCAGAGAAGTGCCTTAGGGCAGAGCATTGGCTTAGTAACAGATTTTAAGCCATGGTTGACTTCAAATCTAAAATTTAGCTTTGCAGTGAAATAAAGAAAACCAAATGGGAGTATGTGGTGAGGAAAGAGCCTCACGAGCTATTCTAATTGAGAATCTCAAGCGTTTTTACCTTTGCTCAAACTCAGATGTGATCCTGTTATAAGCCAGCAGAATCACTTAGTTAAAAAGGGTAATACTGACTTTTCTAGCTGAAAATCTGATCTGTAGTGTATTTCCTGTCTTGTCTGTCTCGAAGTTTATTGAACTCATTGACACTCAGAGAACTAGAGAATAATAACTAGAAACCTTTCTGCCTTAACATTTAATTTAATCTAGCTTTTTTCGCTAGAAGTTTTCTTTTTCATGGTGTTATGGTCTGAGAAGTGTCCTGCTGGGAATCTGCCCTGCAGCTTGATAGTACAAACTTTGGGTTTTTAAAACCAGCTGGTGTATCTGGCCTTGCTACTGACCTATCTGTTTGAAGTCTGTGCATATTAGTTGAGGCTAAACTTTTGTTCCCAGCAAATTAACACAGCTCTGAGAGAAATCTCATGCTGTCTTACTGACTCAGGACAGCACACTGATGGGAAAGCTACCTTTTTCTGGAAGCTAATGGCTGTCTTTCAGCTTATTCCTATCATATTTCATATTTTTATTCTTGCAAATTAACTGATTTTTTTTTCTTGTATAGGATCTTTTATGCAGACCTATGAACTCAATTGCAACTTATTTATTTTTATAACAGATTTTATTGAAAAATGTTTTGGTTTGCGACATTGGTTCATATTAAACGTATAATTTGAAGTGATTCTTGTGTTCATTAATGACTATTGTCCATACAGTTGATGTCAGCCTTAATGGACCCTAACACTGGATCAGGAAATAACAACAGTGCAAGGGACAAAAGATGCAAAATGTTCTTGTGCATCTCTCCAGCAATGTGGTGAAATGAATGATTAGAGTCAAAAGTGCCTCACGGACTGCGCATCTCCTAAGAACATTGGTAATGCAGCCTTGACTGGCATCTTTCTGTACTCTCTCCCTCTCTTGAAGAATACCTTGCTTTGCTGATGGAAAGCAACAGTTTACAGCTGGTGGGGTGTATCCTCTGCTGACATGGGGCTGCTATCTCATGCACCCCTAGTTTCTAGAAAGCTGCTCTCTCCAGGGCTTGACTAGGACTGGCAAATCACTGCTTTTCCCCAAGAGTGCCTGTGTAGTTTATTTGCCCATCAAAGCAGCAGATCTGCTTTTGGTGTAATAACGCATCAACTGCCACGGGCTCGGTCATGAGCAATTCTGTCCTGCTCCATCAGGGAGAGGCTGTAAACCAAGCTACCACTGCACAGCTTCTGCCAAGGCTGACAGCCTGTGGACAGCTAATGCCTGTTGTGATGTCTTTGCCTTGTGACACCTGTACATAGAAAGAAGCCAGCAAGCATCACTTAATTGCTCTCATCCTCAGTTACAGCACCCCGGTCACCTATATTCTAAAGCAGACCACATAAACTGGGAATAGCCACTCTTCTGGAGAAGCAGTTATGGGAAAAAAGGATTTTGCAGTAGGTATTAATGATTTTATTTGAGAAATACAGTGTGGTAATGATAAATGTTGCTGTCTGTAAACAAGTTGTTCAATTGAACTAATGGTTTAAGTTATTTTCATAGCATTGTTTGGTTACTACTGAAATTACAAAAGTAATCTGGCAAGTCAGTAAAAGGTTCCTTTTATTTACAGTGATCTAAAACAAAAACATCTGCTGCTACTGTTCTTGTTCTTTATATGTCCCCTTCTGTGCTGCATGTTTTTTTTTGCTTTTTACAGAAACACAGTCTGTGCTGAAGACCATAAAACAACAACTTAATTGCTGTGTTGGTGTTTTTTTGGATTCCACTGACTTTCTTGGGCAGCCTATAAGCCCTATCAGAATGTAGAAATTTGGCACACCATAGTTGTGTGGAATGCTTGGGGACAGGAGAAGGACAGGAAGAAAATATGGAGCTGGTGAAATAGAGAAGAATCAATTTACCAGCTTGAAGGCAAAATAAACATACTAATTGACAACAAGTGCTTTCTAAATAGTTTGAACTAATTCAAATGACAGCCAAATAAACAAACCTTAGTGTTGATAACTGCTGAGGAAGGAATAATTTTTTTTGCAGGAAGCCTCTACAAAGTGGGGTAAGTGTCCTGAGAGGCAGAGACCTCCATTCCTCCACCCTTGCCTTGGATGCTTAGCTGATTCTGTTCTACAGCCAATAGAATGTACCTCAGGTGAGAGAAACAGAAAACAGGGGAAATTAGTTCCTATTTTAATAGCAAGAAATTCAAGACTGAGCTTCCAGGGAGATTACTGCTTTTCACAGGTGTCTGAAGCTGCTTGGCTTGCAGCCCTCATGCCTTATGCAATCCAGGGAGCTGCAATTGCCTAAAACCTAAAAGCACACTGCCAGTCTTATGGTTTCACCATAGATTGGGTTTGCTGGCTACTTCTCTCCATTTTTTTTCCTTTTTTTTCTTTTTAAAAAATTTTTATTTAGCATTTTCTGTGTTTGGAATGATGGATAATGACAAGTAGGATATCAGTGTGTTAAATCTGTTTGCTAAATTGTTACAAATATTTTTTAAACTCTGCACTATTTACCAATATTCTTTAGATGATATGTACAGATACTGATATGGGCAATGTAGCTTGTTCTCTCTTTGAGTTTGTTTTTGTAAAAACTGAAAGGATTAAAAAGATATTTGGAATTATATTATTTGATTAATTTAGGGTTAGTACATTTTCAGATCCACTGCTTTAGTGTATTGCTAAATAATAAAACAAAAGATGTACTTTCAGTAAACTGCTAGTATTCCACTTCCAGCTATCACTGGTTTTACTTGAGAGTATAAAATTTATCAGATGTGTAAACATCCTGATAAGAAAGTACCCTAAGAGGGCTAAAATCCTGGAGAATTTCATTTAGAGAAAACAATTTGAGTCTTGTGTTGACACTTGCTTTTCTAAATGGATGTTTTTCTTCTTGGAATAACAAGGGAAAATACATTCAGGTTAATAAAATCCTAGTCATATAAGCACAACGAAGGAAAGGAAAACACATGCTAATTGGAAATGAGAAGCTTAAGGATTTATTTGATATGAAAGGTTTTGAAAAGCTACAGGAATAAATTCTTAAATTATTAGGAATATATATGAAATTAGGCAGTTTTTGCAATTAATATAATTCTAATGCTACACAGTCAAGACAGAAAGGTCACTGTTACTCCATCCAAAGGAACAGATGTGTTTCCATTTCCTTGATGAATTGTTTCTCAATATTGTATTAATTTGGGTGTGTGTGTTCCTGAAGGAGATCCACCAAAGGATATAACATATCTATATATTGCTGGCAGTGTTTGTCAATTTTCTTTCTCCATGAAACATATCAGTTTTTGTTGAGAAAAACAGCTCTCCTAAGAACAATAAAACTCTCAATGCTCCATAAATGCTATGGTGAGAATATTACCTTTTTTTTTCAGCTCAGCCTTCGAATCTCAACTTGGTACCTGGCTTGGGAAATTTACAGGTTGAGATTAAAAAATATAAAACCACTGTCCTCCTAGGAGGGAGTTGAATTAGTGTTAGCACCACTCCAAAGGGTGTCTTCTGTCTCTTAAATAGCATAAGCACTTCTCTGATTTTTATATCTCAAGAGGGCACAGGAGTTTGTAGTTTGGGTGGTGGGATTGATGTGGACACTGAAACTGACATCAAAGCACATGGTGAATTTTTGACAGCTCCAGCATTAAATATCAGATAAGATAGTTGAATCTTCTAATTCTTGAGCAGGCAAGGTATTCACTTGGTAGGTAGGTATTCACTCACAAATGAGCTTTTTCTTCTGTTTTAAAATAATGTAAATTTAAAAATGATGTAGTACTTTAGGGTGTACAGGTCCTAACCTTTCTTTACTAGCAGGGAAAGGAAATTAATTTAAGGCACATTCATGTTTTTGCAATATCATAAAATGCTAAAGTTCAGTCTTTAGTCATTTGAAAAATCAAGCAAAAGGATTAAACTTTTAGTATGACCTTTCATGCGATTGCATCTGCAGCACCAGAAGGAACAGTACTTTATCTCACTGAAGCATATGACCTCAAGGACCTCTCTCAGTTGTGAGCTTGCTGCTGAGACCTGTATGTTACGCTGCCTGTAAAAATCCTGTGAAGAACATTTCATTTCCTTTGCTGTCAAACCTTTACGTTATCTAATCGTCCACTTCAAATTTGTCACGTACACAGAGAATTCAAATGTGTTGGACAAAGCATGCAGCCCACAATTTTAGTTGTGTTTAGTGCTATTATGAAGCACCCAGTTAAGAGAGATTCATCTTCATACGCTACTCCCTCTTTATCTATATGGTTGTGATTTCTGCATTGCCAACAGAAGACAAATCATTAAGATTAAAAAATCCTTTTCTCTTAGGAAGACTGGATTTATTTAATGCTAAATATTATGTTTGAATGTTCTTATTTACTAAGAATACACTGACATCATAAACATGTTCATGATTTTTCAATCTCTTTATGAATATTTATTTTCAAGCGAGTTGCACTAGTGCATTTTCCAGCATTGTGATTTTCACCCAGGGGTACATGTTTTGAAATCAGCAGAGGAGAGAGTGTCTGAATCCCACTAATAGCAAGAAAATAATAGCTAATCATTATTTAGGCACAAAAAAAAAATAACAGCCTTCTGAACATTGAAGAATTTGGGCAGATTTGACAACAGTGACTCTTAAAAGCAGCTCCTGGGCTCATTCCAGTAAAGCTTCGTTCAGTCACCTGGAGCTTTCAAGAGCAGGACTTAAGTGGGGGTCCAACACTTTCTCTATAACTTTAAGAAATTGAATCTCTTTTACCCATGTGATAGGTCTGAGATCTTATCGAAATTCTGCCTGAAAAGAATCATAATTGATACTACCAACTAAAGAACTGATGCATTGATGTTCAGTCATGTCCCTGGGTGAGCCAGCCAGTAAACAGTGGGGCTGTGAAGCCTTTATTTGGACTTACGTCAAAGATGCCAAGGTTTACTGCAGCCCAGAGAACAAAGCGAGGATCTTGCATTTCTAACCCAAGAGGGAGAAAATACATAAAAAAAATAGTCTTATTACTTTGAAAAATAAAGTCTTGAATGCTCTTTATACACAGGCATTAAAGAATGGAAAATGGATCTTTTTCTTTGTAGGTCACTTTTAATACTTCTGGCTGTTAAAAAGACTTTTGCCTTAAGAAATTACAGATCTACTGCATTTTAATGGCTTCTTTTCAGACAAAAGAATTTGTCACTTTGGTATCAGTTGGAATGCACTGGCAAATTTGTTACTGGACAAAGACAGCAAGAAGAAACAGTATTTAGCAAAGCTGTGTGCTGGAGGAAGCATAAAAATGTTAAAGGTTTTTTTGTACAGAAGGAAGATGAGAGGAAGTAACTATAAGTTTCTTTTTGCCGTTTGATGCCTGCTCAGAACTGTATTAGGAGTACTGCCAAAATGGAGCCTTTCAGACGGGCTTCTCTTCTCAGCTTCCTGAGTGGGAGGTTTAAGCCTTGCTTCCACAACTATTATGGATCAAGATGTTGAGCCCCAACATATATATAGGAAGGCACTATGGACAAGTTGGGGTATTTCAAAGGGGCTGGTTAACCCGCTTTCCTAAAGCAAGCTCCTAGAGTTAAGATGCTGCCAGATTCACAGCATGGCAAGGACAGGATTTCTTTGTCCTAGAACCCCCTTGGGGGTCAAGGCACAGTGATTTTCCCAGGATCACAGACGAGGAAACAGGTGGGTAATTGGGGAATTGCATGGTAATCTCCCAGATCTGCAATGGCCACTAAATGTAGCTTCTCTTGTCATTTGACTGTATTTATCAGCTATACGTGACTCTCCAGGGTAGAAACCACCATGTTCATCATGCTATCAGCAGTGACAAAAGGAAAGGATAACCTTCGAGACAATCCTTATTCTTCTTAAAACAAAGACAACTCCCTCTTTGCCTTCTGCAAAAAGAAGCTGATAAATATGTCTTTTTGTCCGCTTTCACTCTGCTTATTCAGAAACATGTAGGCACTGAACTGATATCTATCTGCAGTGTTTTAATATAACTGTTGAGGGCAAGGAGTAGAAAAGAACAAGGACAAAAAAAGCTTTTTCTTCAGTTGCTCGTAGCAGTGCCAATGGCAGGTTCTGCTTTAACAACAAAAGGAACACTTCTGGTGCCTGTTGAAGCAGAAAGAATATATTGCTGAAGAAAATAAATCAATGTAAATTATTTTAAATGTCCTGCATTATATTACTCTAAGTCAGACAGAAAAGGTGAAAACAATGCTGTATGAGGTGGAGAAAGGATGTAGCTAAATGCAGAAAGGCATGAATTTTTTAAAAGCTAATGGATGACAGAAACAATTCAACACAGTTGCAGATGACTTATGATCTGAGAATTCGCCTTACAAGCTTATATAACATAAAGAGAAGTAGTTGGGTACTAAAGCAGAAAGGTGATGTGAAATGATAATGAATTAGAAGGAAAAGAATAGCAAGTGAGAAACCAGCATCTGTGCACTGTAGCGAACTCCATGCTTCTAGCAAGTCACCACTTTTGCCACAACCTTTTAAGCAGAAGACACTGATGGATGCCAAACTCTGGGCCTCTGAGGCTCTACTAACCTCTGAGTGCTATATCTGTAGGACTGCATAGTCCAAGGAAATCCTTCTTGATAGAGGGTTTTCAGCTGCAGTGTAGTGCTGGACTTTCCCCACTGTGTGTGACCTGCAGTCCTTCCTCATCCCCTCTCTGGCCATTGGAGATGCCATAGACAAGTGGACAAAAGGGGGCTTTGTAATCGGCTGTAGCTTTGTTCTCTCTCAGAGGACGAGGACAAGAACCGCTCTGCTCCATAGCACACCGAAGTGTTACTGCTGTTGAATGACTTAGATGCCTTAAGCTACCTGGGAGTGTTTCTCCAGGATGCTGCAGTCAGCACATACAGCAGGTTGAGTGAAGTGAAAAAATTGCTGTGGTAATAAAGTGTCCATAAGGCTGCTGCAAAATCACTCACACAGCAGTTTATGGAGTTAGGGAGCTCTATCCTATCAGGAGGTATGGGAGCTTCCCCATTGCCCCCAAAACACACCTTCAAAGCTACATAATCCAAAATTTTCTTATGTTTATCAAGTTTCAAGTGACTGCAGTACAGCTGCTTAAACAGCATGCAGCCTAACTAAAGATGCCAGCTTTGTTATAACTTAGTGTGTAAATAATAAATTGTTAATAAATGGAAGTTTAAACAGTCATGTGTAAGTTAACATGAGTGATATTACAGCATAGCAATTTTAAAGAAAGCAGTTGACTAAAACAAATATCCTCAGGCAGAGCAGAGAATATTAATTAGAAAGGAGCTCTTGTGTCATATGCCTAACTAATGACAGCAGCAGAAACTATAAAATGTAAAAAGGACCATATAATGGCTCAAGGATACCCTACCCAGCAAGCCTATCCCCTGTGCAAAGGCTGTAAGAATGAAATTCAACTAATAACATTCATTTCTGTGCATATATATGTTTGATTTTGATGGGTCTATTTATCAAGTGAAATAGCGTGAGGAAAGCAGCTGCTCTTAAGTCTAACTAAAACTGTTGAAAATTGTGGTTTATTTATGTCTAAATCACCTGCCCTAATCAGAGATCTTAGGTAATATGTAATCTATAGCTCAATGAGATTTGCCCCTGTGACTCAGCTGAAAGAAGTTACCCTTGTTACAGACCACTCTGTTAGGGAGAATATGATGGGATGTTGCCTACATTTGTCTGTCTGCTTTAGATTGTTGCTCAGGGGATACTAAAGATGAGGAATGGCTAGCTTGAACATCACACTGATTTGATTTGTGCTGTTTTCTTCTTCTGAGATGTGCACACTTCTTAACTTCATGTTAAATCATCAAGCATTTGGCTGCAAGAGACATTTTTATCAAGCTGTACCTGTGCTATCAGTAATCACATTAATTGGAGTGCAATAGCAGTGTATAATCTGGCAGGCTATAAGCAAGGCTCCATGAGAGAAGTGTGTGCACATTTCAGATGGTTATCTGCACATTCTGGCTTTGCTTTCTGTACAATAGGGGACCCACTGCACCTCCTGGACTTCCCAGCCTACATCAAGATGTATGAATGTGTGAAGCACCTGAGGGAGAAGAAAGGAACAACACCATAGTGAGAAGAAAATTCCCTGACATTCTGGAAGAGTTATAAATACATGTGTGAAGGACATTCAGAAGTACAATAACCTTGGCTACCATTTCCACACTCATGTAGGTATTTCCAGAAGAAGAATAGTGATGAGTATGGGAACAATGATGAGCTGAAATGACAAAGTGTCGATAAGCTCCTCAAATTTGGCTTTTTAAAGGTCAGAAAGTTTTTAACATTAGAACATTGAAGGACTGGAAAATAGTATAGCGCACGCTATAAATCTTGTAGCAGATGCCTGAAGAAAGCTATAAAAAAAATCAGTATTATAACATACATATGATTGAATTTCAATGAATCATCATTTTATAGTGGCCATGACATGAAATCTCCATCTTCCTCTGAAATTGAAGGTTAAGAATGATACACTATTTTACATTGCCCTGATGTTTATATAGAATTCTGAAAACAGCAAGAAGGAAAGCAGAAAAATAAAGCAGACATATTAAAAACCTTGTAAGATAACAGGGAAACCACTGTTCTTTCATAAAGAATATTATTTTGTTGTTATTTAGTGAACTGAGAAGAATCCCCACCTTAAATCAGTGCTATCCTGCATTCCATTACTGTAACAATCAAGACTGCCTTTCTTTGGCTGCCATAGTTTTATATATAACGTACCTAAACCACACGTCCCAGAGATTTTTAGACTTTAGCCATCTGAGAAGTGCAATGTAGAATCACCATGAAATGCTCAGCCCGAAATGTTCAGTTATAATAAAGGTGAACAGATAAAAAATGAGAAGTTATAGTTCCACACATTTGTTAGACTTTATAGACTCAAGTGGTCCATTTCATGAAACAGATCATCAGGACATACCAGTTACTTCTGCTTGTCTGAAAATCTTATTAACGGTGTATAATGCTTTTCCTGTCGCTTTTATTGTTTTAAGTGAGGCTAGGTCATAACAAGGTCTTGTATGAAAATGACCCCTTCTTATTCAGTGGGTTTGGTTCCATGTTTAGCTCATCTATGTAATAATATATGTGGTTAGGTAGGATGGGTTTGTAATTATCACTTTGCTCCAGGCAGCACAATTTATCAAGGCAGTAAAAGTGAGTAAGCTGGAATGTAGCCCTGCTCACACCTCATCAGCAGATTGTTTCCTGCAGCCCAGCTCCTGGAGGAGTGCTAGATGTGAGCAAATCCATCGAGGGCAATCAAAATGCACAGGTATTACTCAAGGCTGAAAAGGAAAACAACACGCCTGCCCAGACACCTGACATCAGCATTCAGCCTTATGTGACCTACATTACTGGAGCTGATGTATAGGCAGGAAAACTGCCACATAGACCTTCAAGGTACAGCAATGATTTTTTTTGGGTAATACTTGGTCAAAAATACAATTAGGCTGATATCCTATAAACAAAATAATCTTTTTTGGAATTACTATACAAAATACATGGGTACTAACACTCTTACCAGAAAATTTGTGTTATGACTTTATATTAGTTCAGGGTTATAATTTCTAAAGGAAATTTCACTTTATTTTTTTTGTCAAGCTACTGGTTCAGAGCCTTGGCTGGGTGGATCATCTCATTTAAGTTGGCAACATAACCAATTTAACATAACCATATTAATCCATGGTGTGAGCCAGTTACCAATATGAATTTGGCCTGGTATGCTCTGCACTTTTTGGGAAACAAAGTAGACTTTTTTTTTTTAAATGTATTTTAAACTAGTAGATTTAGAAATTAGTTTAAACTATTTTTTTCCAGAGGCTTTTACTGAGTTCAAGAGCTTTCACTGAATTCCTCCCAGATAAATTTCTTCCCTTGTGTTCCATTTCACTAAAGTGAGAGATTCCATTTTATGGTAAACTAACTAATTTAGAAATTTATTTAGCTATCTGTAAATCCCAAAACGAATTCAGCATTTTCTTTGCCCTATTTCTCATTAATCTACAGGCCAGATGCATTATCTCACTTCCAGTTCCATTGAAATGAGAAAGAGGATTACTTTTTTTAATTCCCATTTGCCATCAGTGCAGCAGTCCTGGAGCATTAGAAGTCCATCTCTCCATTTATTTTTAGTACTCTGATTATTGCCCACAGTTTGGAAACAACTTCTGCAATACCCAGTGCTGCAATATGGATCTCTATTCAAGTATTAACCAGCCTATCTTGGGCAAAATTACCATTTTGACAAAATTAAATTGGCAATGTTGAGTTTGAGTTTTATTTGAGATGAGTAGAAATAAAGTAACTTTTTGCTGCTCAAAACTAGGGAGATCATACACGGGAAGACTAGCTCTTTTTTTTTTTTTTAAGTTGAGATGAAAGAATAGCCCTTTGATTACAATGCTGAGAAACAGCATTGCGTGAGTTACTAACAATAGAATGCATTGCCAATGGGTCTTGAAAGCCTGGCTGTGTCTGTAGCCAGTACTTCAGGATTTCTCCCAGGGTTGTCCTGTACAGACACCTCATTACTTTCTGGCACATCTGCAAGAATGAATATGAAGAATGCCTGGTTTTGCTGTTGTTGTTCAAATTACACTTGGATTTTGAGCCTGTTAGGGAATCAGACACTTCTCTTTCCTGGTGTTTCCACCCATATTTCTCTTGTGTTCATTTACCTGCCCATACTCCCACTTTGACTTGCTCACCTAGTTAAGCTTGCTCACTCTTCTAAAACCTGGGAGCTCTTGTCAGCACTCCAGAAACAAGGTTGTGTTTTGCAGTTTGTAGTATTGTCCCCATAAAAGCACAGAAGAAAAACTTGAGCAGTGGAAATCTCAGGCTTTTCAGTAGAAGCTGTAAAGGACTTGGTTACAGCAGCTCCATGGTAACAGGTGAGCAGATAGGAACTTCCTTTGCCCATGCCTCAAACCAAATAGATATGATCTAGCTGGGTACATGGTGCAGGGCATCTGTGACACTACCAGGGTGCGGTTGTGCTGACTTGCTTCAGGAGCTCGCTTAACAATACGGATTTTAAAATAAATTACTGTGGTTTCTTTTACATGTGCATTTTAAATTGTTTCCCTGAGATTTTAAGGCATTTCAGGTACAAGAACAACTTACAATTTTTTCTTCACTTGTATTAATGTCCACTCAGCCCTATTAAGAATCATAAGGGTGTGTGCACTTCCATGTTGGAAATTTTATCAAACTGAACATTTCTGTGCTAGTTAGCACTGAAAAAAAAGAAAAAAGAAACTGTAAATAGGTGGGAAATTCACCTCAACCTCTTTTAATCCCATTTTGTTGTTCTTGCTTTGTCCATGGTTGCTCTGCTTCCTGTTCTCTTTTTCCAGTGCTATGCCAATAAGGTTGATAACGGCAACACACCAGGAATCCAAATTTTGCCAAGCTAAATCCTGACTGATATGAATGGGAACTAGATTTTGCAGTGCCATTTATCATGGGGTTTCTGAGGCCAGTGATGAAGTGAGGAGTGTTTCATTGCCAGCAGTCAAACCACCGCCACCACCACCGGAAATGGTGGTGTGTGAGCAGAGCACATTTTACGCCTCCTGGGTTTCCATCTCTGTCGTGACAAGAGCAGAGGTGGCTAATGGCCTCTGGTGTGCTGTACCCTTGAGGTGACGTGGTGGCATGTGCCCCCTCCTCCTGAAGCCCAGCCTCTTGCCTTTGCCCACACAGACGAGCAGCTGTCAGCTGCTCCCATGATAAAGCTTCCTGTGAGCAATTCACCAACTGGCAGTCATTGTGAGGACGTGCTCATTTCCAGAGCAACCTGCTCCCTCATCAATTTCTGCTTGGACCGCCATCAGGTCAGAAAATTCCCTTTGTAAGCTGGATCTCTGTTTTCCCTTTTAATGCAGTTACATGTGCTTCAATGCAGGGAACTTCACTAGCTGCTGGCAAGGTTTTCCTGAAAGGGATTGTGTCTCTTTTTAAGTCATATATGAGCATGACACAACTTTTCATCCTGAATAAAGTTGTGTATTGCATTACATAACCCCTTAAAAGAAAAAGAAAAGAGCAACAGCTAAAGCAGCACTTATATTTATGAGCAGTTTTTTCATGGTATTAGCTCCACTTAGGCTGTAATGCTTCTGTGACACAGATGCTTAATCTGCTCTTTATTTTCAAGAAAGCCATGCGAATGTCATCCAAAAATTCTCATTTCAATCTACCAGCACACTCTCCCCAGCCCTTTGGCAAATCACTGTGATAAATTTTTTTTTTCAGAAATCTTTCCTTTCAGATGTTGCACAGAATTAGCTGAGCTTTTTTTTTTTGTTTGTTTGGGGTTTTGTTTGTTTGGTTTTTTTTGGTTTGTTTTTTTGTTTTGTTTTGGTTGGTTGGAGTTTTTGTTGGAAATGGTGGACTTCAACAAGACTAACTCCTGTGTGGAGACAGAGGGGAAGCCACCTTGCAGGTTACCATAGCTGATGTGTCTGCTCTAAAGGAAGAAAGAAAACAGCCCAGTGTTTAAGCTGGTCTGGGTATTCACAAGTTTCAATACGGTGACTGGGTGTACCATTAATCTCTCCTCTTTCTCTCCAGGTGTGCATCCCTTTGCTTCCCTAGGAGGTGCTGTTCAGCTGGAGCATCCTGTTGTTGGGCACTGCAGTAACTGATGATTCTTTATGGCTTGCATACCCCAATTAATGTCAGCAGAAGAGAACGAAACCTTTGCCTTCATTCAGCCATTGTGGTCAGTGGGATGATTAATGAAGAAAGATGCTTGCCAGTGTATTCAAATATCACTCACATTTTTTTTCCCTCTCCTCTTTGACCTTTTTTTTTAGTAATAACTGTAAAAAGATGTTTGTATTCGGGATTTTTACCTGTAAGTGTTTTTATTATTTACATGCCATTGCTAAGTGCTTGCATAAAATATTTGAAACTTTAGCAGTGTATTTCATGCTAATGTCAAAAATTAAATTAATTAAATATGGAAAATTAATTTCAAAATATCTAAAATGATTTTACTAAAAATACACAGCACAACAGAGTGGCATCCTGCATGTAATCAACACGGGAAACACTAATGCTATCAATCCAGTAGGCATTCATATATTGAAACTTAATGAAAAAGGTTTGCCTTTTATTCATATTTTGGGCTGCTGACTATGATTATAGCTTCATGGAAAATGAAAGACAACTTCTCCTTTATTCAGATGAAATGTACTGCCCTCTTTTTAATACTCAGAATCATTCCACAACAATTTTTGTAAAAATATTCGAGCGTTAGTAGATCAGGTGAGGAGTATTTCTTTTCTGAGCATGGTTTTACTTGTTCTTTTCCCATTACCACACGAAACAATTGACATTCATTTGCAGTACTTCAGCAGAGCTCTCTACATGCTGTACAACTACTAATATCCACTGCAGGGAGAAAGAAGGAACAGAAACACAGAGCTCAGAGTTTCTCTAAGCCAAAGCGTCATTATTCAATGTAGAGAGAGGTGACAGAACTTTTACTAAAACAACTGTGTCTATAAACCTTGGGTTGTTTATACATTATCTTAGAAGTGGAAAAGCTGACAGATTTCCAGTCTGCAATAGGCAGTGGCTGGAGAGAAGACATGGACTAGGCAAATAAAAGCTCCATACATCATTTAGTTCCCAAAGTACAAGGTGACTGTTCTAAACCATTAGAATAGAAAACAGCTAGACTAGCCTCCACACAGCACTTCATTGCTTCTGCAGTGAAGGGTTCATCTGATTTCATTACTGTCTTACTCAGGATTTCCTGTTCTGCAGCAGGGAGAGAAGTTTGGCTTCTTTTTGTGCATATGTGTCTGCACATTCTTCATTGCTCATGATGCTCATCACAGATACCTCAGCATCCTGCAGGAATGCTTTACCTCTCCTCACTCCTAAGGCACTAGCAAGTTAGGGAACAGCATACTGTGATGCAGAGCTTTTCCACATCAGCTCCAGGAGCTAAATTCCCAAAAAAGTGTTTTCAAGGAAATGTATACCTAAATCTAGGTATTTAGGTACCTGATTCCTGAGGATGACGCTGATGAAAAATGACATAACATAAATGGGCAAGGGTGTCTTATGCCCAGTCTGCTGCAAGTAAAATAGTAGCATATGTCTGAAAATCCACATCTTACTGTCTGGGGGAATCCAGCATCCCTGATTTAACTGTATATTTGAGACAAAGACACAACCTGAAACTGCTTGCTACTTCTACAATTTCCAATGACACCTTTAGACTGGGAAATTCACACCCTTAGCAAAAGTTTTAGGTATCTGATCTTATTTACAAGATTGTAATCACTCCCCAGGTTTCTTGTCATGTCTGGTTCCCTCTAGGCAGAAATCTGTAAGCCAAGGTAACCCCTGAGCACTTGTGAACTTTCACTGACATGCTCACCTGCACTTCAGGCAAGGAGGACAGAGTTCTGGGAGGAGATCTGTCAGGTCCTCACCTCAGGATGCAAAGCATGCTGCAGAGATACAGAGTGAAACAACTTTTGTCATCTTTTACGGTAACAGAGTGCTCTTGCTCTGAGAAAGCACTTGAAACTCAAAATATATGTTCGACAGCAACTGGAAGGAGGAGGTGAGTGTGAGGATGTGCAAGCTGTGTGTGCATGGCTGCAGGAGGCCATCCTGCACAGAGCAAAGGCTGTGCTCGCTCTGCAGTGATGACCCCATGGGGTTTCTGAGGAGATCCTTGGTCAGTGCTCAGCACTGACAAGGCAGAGGCTGGCACAAGGTCTCCTTCTTTTTATGGAAAGTGCAAGTCTTAGTGAGGTGCCGCTGCCTCTTTTCTTTCCAAGCAGGAATGGCCCCTTCAGTCCTTCAAGCATCCCCTGCCCTGCCCTCATCCTGCCCACAGCCCATGTTGGAGAGGGGCTGTGGAGGGGTCAGCCCCAGCTGGAAGTAATTTCATTGATAGTACAGCTACACATAGTTTTTGTTTTACAGAGTTAGTTATTTTCAGTCACACTCTGTAACCTAGACTGCCAGACTCATCTCTCCAGGAAGAGGATTCCTCCTGGAAACAGGTCATTGTGAAAACACCCACATATTCATGAAAGGCACACCATTTTATTCTGGAAAGCTTCATCTTGTCACTAAAACAGTGGTGAAATCCTGGCATTCTTGTAGGTAGGTCAGAGCTGGAAAGTTTGAAGGTGAAAATCTTTAGGACATCATTGCTGATGTGTAGTCAAATTTCACACTTAGATTATGGTATCTTTTGCTGCTTCCCAAAACAAAATTTAACAACTCTTACTGAAACTGAAAAAAAAGGTTTAGTAATAAAACCAGCAATCCTAACAAAGCTAAATGGGAATAAGCAATATTTCTTATTAACAGCTTCTAGATGGCTGACGAAACATTGTGCCACCCAAGCAGTCACTAAACCAAATTTCTTTCAAGCTAACGTTAGCATTTACAAAATAGCCTTTTTATTTTTCAAGTAAGAGCTACACCAAGGAAAATAATGCAAACTGCATGGGAAGAGTTTAATTAACATCCCTAAACACTATCTTCCCAGAGACCACAGAGAAAACAAGCACTTATATTAATTAATTGGGTAAAATTATCTGCTTAGTTAAATGGATGTAATTAAGAGTAATGTCTTGAGGTCTGTCATTTAAAGTCCTTTTGCTGCTTTAAAAAAAATATCTGGGACAAGTTTTCCATTGAAGAGACCAGTAGTTTGTTTGACCAAAATGTTTAAGGAAAAAGTTTCCAAGAGATTCAGCATTTAGCTTGCTAATTCATGTGGACAGAATCCAGTCAATAACAGGAAAATCTACCTTCAAATAGTTCTATTAACCAGAACCCATATACAGAGGAAAAATTAAGTGGAGCTTTTTTCAGATAGAGGCTTATTTTGAGTGATACCAGAAGTGGTCATGATGACACATAAGTCAGAGCTTAAAGGAGTGCAAGAAAGCAAAGCAGTGAGAATGTAGAGTTAAGTCAGAGGTGAATAACCAAAGAATAAAAAAAGTAAGGCAGGAGATAGGTATTGAAAAATCCTGCAAGAGAAAGAGCATTGTGCTAAAAAGTGTGAAATGTCCTGAGAAAGTCTGTGGAGTCAGCATGAGACCCACTAAAATGAGTTGCTCACAGGAGAGCAACTATTCTGGTCGGGAAAGAACTGCGTCAGGAGATGAGACTGTTCCTGTCAGAAAGATACTTTATTCTATTTGGCATGCTCAACTGTTTTCTTCTCCATAAAAAATTTAAAAGTCAAGAAAATCACTTAAGATTTGACAGTAAACTGGTAGTTAAAGGACAGCTTTAGATTTATGAAATTGTTTAAATCAAGTCAAATCAGCTCACAGACTTGAGCATTTTGTCAGTGCTCCAGCCGTAGGGGTATTGGCTGCTCTGATAAAATTAAACTGATTTGTTTCTCCCAGATCTATGCAAGCTGGATCCTGCTTTGTCATATTTGGCTTCTGATGAAACACTACTGGCACCCCGTTCCACCTCAAAATGCTGCCTGTGGCTCAAGCCTTTTTTCCTTAAAGAGTGATATAAACCCTCCATGAGGTGAAATATGGACTCATGTAGATTTAGACAGAAGCTAGTGGTTCTGATGACTTTTTAAATTTTGAAATTATTGAGCTGGACATGAAGGAAGACCTCATGTGTTCTCACTTAGTGCCCCTGGCACACGGTACCAATGCTCTCAAGGCTGTACATAAGGTTTCTTGCAGTACCTTTAGAGCATCTGGGAATACTGAAGTTCTTTCCCTTCATAATTTTTCTCTTCTCCTTCTCCTTCTCCTACTCAAAAAACCCCCAACACTCAAACCCAACTTACCATAAAGAAATCAGCAGCATGTATCAGTTCTTGAAGTCTCTGTCTAAAACATGAGAATTAGGGTTAATGCTACCCTGTAGGTCAGTAACATTTATTTCTGGAGTTTTTAGGCTTCAAGCTTCAAGCAGCTCTCTGCAAGAAGACAGAGGCACACGTGTAAAGGTTCCAATGATCTTAACTCTGAACATCAGTGCTTGCTGGTGCTCTTTCTCCTCACTGGAAGCAATAAATTCCCCAAGATCAAAAATGTTGATCTGAGGCAAATTTTTGCTCTATTCCAGCTCTTCTCTGAATGGCTAATACTGTGGTCATAGGCACTATGACTTTGTGCATCTGTGACATCTTCTAGGAGAATGTCAAATCTTGTCTTTATACAAAGTTTCGTTGCTTAGCGTTAGAAAATAATAACACAGCCATTGCTTTCTCCACTGTATGCACTCAAAGTCAAAATCCCCTTTGATGATCTGTGAATTGGAACACAATCCAACATGGATGCTCTAGCTACCCACCTACTTCATGAAAATCTGCCAGCTCCTGACAACTGCTTGCAGAACCTTGCTTAGAAATTCTATACAAATGAAATGATTTATGTTACAATTTACAGTTTCTTTTGCTTATCCAAGAGGTTCTCTAATAGAACATAGAAATATTCTCTTGTTTTCCTTGGAACTCTTTTCACTTTACAGAAAATAATATCTCTTCCATGCTCACCCCTTCCTTTTTCATTGCTTCCACATCTGGATAGAAAACTAATGGCTCAACTACTCAGATGTCTCAGGTACTTGTGTAGTGAGTTTTTATGGTTTGAACTCTGTTGACCAAGAAAAATTGTGAAATTTGCAAAGTCAAATATTCTGTTCAGCTTGTGCAAATTTAATTTGGCTTCCACAATTTCTCAAAATACAAATATGTATTATCTTTTCTCCCAGAATTCCAGCACACGTATTTGTCGTAAAGACGGGCTTGATCTGAAGTTAAATTACAATGTTGCATTGAAGTAGGTGGTTACTTACAAGACATCTATATCATTTGCAGCAGGAGTCGTAGAGAATGAGAAGGGCAATTGTAAGAAGAAGAACTGTTTCACATGGTGTTCTCTGGAAAATTGACTCCCTTCTCAGGAATGCTCAGAGCAGAAATAAATCAAGGTATATACATCCCTCAAGTATAATGCTGATGGGTAAGGAAGAAAAAGCCCATGAAAAGCGAAGTCTTCTGAACAGGCTTTGGGTGGTGTGTGACAGAGTGCCACAAAATTTGAGCAAGGAGGAGAAAAAATAGGGAATAGCTGTTTCTTGTGAGGAATCTGTGTTTTTTTGCTCCAATACATCATAGGATGCACTGAGGAACATAGAAAGCAATTAAATAAGATCACATCATTATAAGTATGCACATGGGAATTACAATTCTACTTCTTCAGCAATTCCACAATTTCTTAATATATGAATACAATTTTGGAAATGCTAGGGTCTTTTTTCAGCAATTTCTGTGTGTGATATACATATATATATCACACACACATATATATCTGATTTAGTGTTTCATCTTAATGAGATTTAAATGAGATTTAAAAGCTGCTTAGTAATGTGCTTTGAGTCCTTAGAAATCAAATTTTCCTATTTCTCTGTTGAAGAGGATGAGCTGAAGCAGAGCACTGAATGTTAGGCATTATGGAACAGTTGACACTAAAATGGAAAATAATAGGGAAAGAAATGTCAGAGATCTTGCAATAATTAAATAGTATTAGATACATAAATTTATAGGGAAGTTTCAGAGTTAAAACAACTGTTGGGATAAATTACTGTAAATAAACATTTTTCTGAGTTACATTCAAATGAAGGACCACTGGGAATGCTAGTGAAGCCACTGTTTCAGACACCTGGATGGAAATTTATGAGTTGTTGAATGACATTTCAGCTGGATTTCTGAGAGAGGGTTACATGACAATTTTTTCGTCTGGATCAATTTAACCTGCTGCTTTATAAAAACATAATATTAGGATTCTCAGTTAATCTCAATATTTTATCACACCTCTAGATTAATGTTTGTATAATTTTTAATGTGGCAATTTTAATTATTAAAAAATTAGAAAACCAGATGGAATTACAAAACAGCAACAGATTACTTAATTAACTTTTGCCTACTGGGATAAATAGAACATACCACAGAATATAGCAAAGCAGACACCAATGAGACACTGTACATCCATTAGTATGCAGGAGGTTTTCTCTTCAGATAGCACCTCTTATCAGACATAAGCATATGCCTATCAATCTTATTAAATAAACCCAGCAATTCCTCATGTTATAATCCAAAGCATATAACATCATGGTAAAAATCTGAAGAAATATACTATGATGCTCCCCGCGGACCCGTGAAATCTCCCACCAGAGTAGGTGAGGTGGACAAAGAAAGAAAAAAATAATTGCTATTATTTTATGAAGGAGTATAACATGTAAATTAGTCTGCAAATACTAACAAACATCCTTCAGCTGTGAAAGAGTAATCAAAATACCAGATTTTAAAATTGTTGTCATATTTGTCTTATCATATTACAAATACTCTGTCAGCTCCATTGCATAACATGTATTACATACCTGGGCAAAAATATGAGTGAATCACATGAAGAGCAGACCTGTAAAGTCATAATAATATAAATCTTTTTTACTTATATGAAATATCCCTTGAACTTACTGCAGTACTGTGTAGATTTTTGTAAATTTCTTAGTATAATTTGCAAAGATGTGCTCTGAAATAAAAATTATTTCAAACAGGATTCCAGAGGCTCTACAATTGCTTCTTTTGGCCAATGAACCCTAGCTGATGACTTCCAAGATTCCCAGAAAAACTGATGATAATTATTGCACACCAAATACGTTCCTAAATGATGTGCACTGATACCTTTTTATTTAATAAAAATGAGTGTCACCATATATATGTGCATACATTTGGTTATTGCTACCAGAATTAACAGCCTGCAATTTAACCCCAGCCTATTAGAAAAGGGCTCAGCAGACCCACACAAATTGAAATGACTGCTTGCCACAGGTTTTTCACCAGGCTTCAAGACAATGTGTTTGTTAGTACCTTCAGATTAATACCAGTTAGTTTTTGAACAGTTGCAATCTCACACTAGATGATTTAAACCAGATGAAAATAAAAGTGTGTTACCCAAAATAAAAGAATACAGAAAATACAGTATTGTAGTATTTACTGAACAAAATAACAAAAATTATGTTTGCTTTCTTTTTTTAACAGCATTAAGTAATCAAATTTAGGCCATACAAGCATCAACAAGAAATGTAAGTAACTGTACTATTAAGGTGGTATCTACAACTTTTTTTAAACTGCTCGAAATCCAAAACCACAAGTGTTGTATAGCTCATTTTAAAATCATTCAAGTGCCTTGCACAGTATGTAAAAAAATTGATAGTCAATGACTCCTATGAAACGTACATGCAGTACCTGAATTTTATATTTCAATAGCTCAGGCCCAGATCATTAAATCATTTAGGTTTCCACTCCTCAGGAAAGCTCTGGTCTCCATGTATATTAAGCCCTGCCCTGAAAGGAGTAACTGTTTTTGATGGTGTGAATTTATAGCTTTGTCTTTCCCATGCAGAGAGGGAAAGAGTCGATTTTACAGAAAGAATGGTTCCAATAGGCAGAAAGTTTATGGCACTGCAACTACATGAACCACCTTCCCTATACAACATAAAAATATTCTAATATTAAGGATTATTTTACAACTCAGTGGAAATATGCAGTAATGCAATTCATTTCCTTTGTCTGGATGACAAAAATGCAGTCTTAACAGTCACAAGAACCCGCCTTGTGTTAGCTATAAAAAAAAATATATTTATATATATATTTATGCAACTACTATGTGCATTAAACAAAACCACTGTATGAATCAGCAGGGTTCAATAACACTTGTATTTGAATCTCTGGAAGGGGTGCATTGAAGACTATGGCGCTTCTCAGTAAGGACTCACAATGAAATGGCAAAGAATAGAAACCCATTTATTTTAAATCTTATTTTTCTTACCCCATTGCCTAAGAAATGGTCCATAAGCTCTCTGGCAGCTAGAAGGATCTGTCTCCTTTACTTCAACCTACCGCTGAGAAATGAAAGATGCACCTTGAAACAAACCTGATAATTCATTTTTTAGTGAACACTGAAACTGAAAATCAGCCCAACGTCATTGTGAACTCCCATGAAATAATTTCACCATCGTGAAAATTCTCTGTTGTCTTCAGTTCTTACAAATCTGTATATCATGAGTTGTTTAGCAGGCTAGTAATCAGCAATGTACAAGAAACATTGTATTACTCCTGGAAGGCATTTACATTGTGACTCACTCAGGTTGGTAGGTTAATTTAGAATTGAAAAGTGTGTGTATTTCACATCTGCTTATATAAATGTTGGAAAATTCCTTTTTTTCTTCTTTACCTGTCTTAAGATACTTTTCTCAATCACCCGTGAACACTGATCAGTGCCCTTTGCACTGAAATGGTACAAATTTTTCCCTCAGTCTTTGAGATAACAGAGAAGACTTGAACCAAAGGGCGATACCCTTGCGCACCAAAGCTTTATTATATTTCTGATTACTGTGCATCCCCATACCTAAAGCAAATAACATGGCATTTGTGCCATAGTTCTGATACTGTAGGTGTTCACTGACAAGTGTTCTGCATGAACCATTGTGTCTCAGTCCACTAACAAAAACTACTGTGCAGTAGTAATCTGGTATCTTAGATAGTTTTCTTCTTGGACAAAGTTTATCCAGAATCTTCTTTCTATCAGGCTACAGCAGATTAGGGCTCCTTTTCTTTAAAGAGAGGCAAAATAAATGTCTTACACCTGTAGGCCAGTACTGGTGTTCTGTCCCAGAAATTTTAGCACTGCTCTGATACGATGAACCCTTCTTTTTCTCCAACTGGTTCCACCTCAGCATAGGCAGGATGTCCAGATCCTCTTCTGAATTTCATTGCTGGCCATCTGCTTGGACGTCGCTACAACAGCAATACAAACAAACAAACTTTTTTGAAGGGTACTACAACAAATTGTTAATAAAAAAGATCTAACAATATGCTGCAATTTTCACGTCTCATTCTAAACCCCACTCTGTGTAGTTGTTACAGGAAAAGAAAAGCACAGTTCAGCAGCAGCAAAAGTCAGAGGAATTAATCCCTCTTTTTAAATTTGTGAGTGATGACTGTTCTCAAAGATGTAAGTAGTTTCCACTACTCTTAGCAATGAAGAGGATGAAATAGCTCCTGTCTAAAACAGTTGATTATCAGATTTGTCACATAAAGAACTGATGATGCACTAACCTCTAGAGGATCTGTCTAAGGCTCTTCCTTCCTAGTTCTGCACAGGAATTTGCCAACATACTCTATGCCGTGGGAAAATATGTGGCAGAGTTGACAGAAACTTTAATTAAAAAAAATTATTTCGTAAAAAATTCTGGCATGCTTATGCAGGACTCTCAAAATAATGACCTTCTACTTCAAGTGCCATAATTTCTACTTGAGTAGTTTACTTGATGGTTCAGATAGAAAAAACATTTTTATTTAAACTCCTAAGAGCTTTGGGTACAAGAGCCTTAAGAAGTCCTAACCAATTTCTGCTAGGATCTTGAGTGCCTGCTTTAAAAACAGCTAATAAACACAGAAAATAAACAGCTATTTTCTAGGGCAGATAAAACAATTCCTGTATTATTATGATATATCAGGGTATGAAAAGTGCTTTAAACAGTCTGTATTTTCAAACAAATTAATGTCAAGTAAGACTCAGATTTTGGGTGACTGCTCTGAGATTATGTCAAAGGGAATAGCTTTCAGGAAAATAGGGAAACTCCTTCATAAAGTCAATGAGAAGAAAAAGCTTTCCTAAAACGGTTATTCCCTATTGAAAGTTTTATCTGCTAAATATACTGATTTATCTTTCTTTACTGACAAGAGTTACAATCTGCTTGGAAGGAGGGCTAAAAGATACAGCAACTTATATAGAAACTTTTCAGGAAAATGAGAGGAAAATCAATGAAAATAAGTTACAGCCTATATTTTCATTGACAGCTCAAAAGCTAAATAATTTTACTTTATGATATTTCTTCTGAATATAAACACTGCATTTGATTTTCTGTCCCCATAATACCCCATTTTTATTTCCTTTCAATCACATAGGATATTTCATGCTGGGGAGGGGTGGTGTTGGTGACCATAGTACAGCCACAGCCAAGATGTTCTGCTGGGACTCATGGTGCTGTTGGGCAGGAGCCACCAAAGAAATCTTGGGGTGCCACTGAATCTTGTGCCTGGCAAACCACACAGCTGACTGCAGGTACAGCACAAACTCTTCCTCAGTGATCATTGTTGGGAAGATACCACATAAAAGCAACTGCTTCTTTCTCCTCCTGTTGCAGGATCAGGTTACTTTTGAGGCATTCAGAGTTAAATTCTGTTTGGTAGGTAATTTAAAATCCCAGGCCTTTCAGTGCAGCACCTTCCTACAAGTAGGAAGGCAGAACACTGTCTTCTTTAATGGATGTCTCTTCCTAACAAGAAAACTTAGTCTATTCAAACTTTGGAGAGTTTTTTCCACCCAAGCTTGATTCTGTGTGTTTTCAAAATTAAGAAGGACAGTTTGGTTACTGCTAAAGAAAAAGGGTCATATTCTGTTCTCAGGCTCACTAAAGTAAATCAAGAATAATGCAATTAAACGTAAGGGGTTGATTTCAGATTTACACTGGTACAAATGAGAACGGAATTTGACAGAGAGGTCTCTAATGAAATGGGAAAATGAAAAACCACTGGAAAACTAGTAGGAAAAATAACTAGAAACAGTATCAAATGGCATCATGTAAGGATGAGCTGGGTTTTAATATACTAAGTTGCTCCCTAATTTAATTTTAAGATGTACCTATGATTAGTTACTACTTCCCTGCTACATTGCTGAAAGATACTAAATTTACCATTTTGTGCTACTCTTTTTAATTAGCCTTTCCAGATGATTAGTTGTGGAACAGATGTGTATCAGTTTTAATGATACAAAGCCATAAGACATAAATATGAGCTGTTTTTCCAGAAATAAAGCAACATGCTTGAAGGTCATTTCCTAATATTGCAGTTCCATTTCTGTGGTTTCTTGTCACGTCTGAGGTGAGATTTCCCCTTTATAGTGATTGTTTAATTTCAGCTTCTTTATGTGCATACGAGTGGTTGACAGTTTTAAAAGAGAGCACTGACAAACCAGCAATTCATTGCCTTATGTAACCCCTTGAAAGCCGTAAAAATATTTCAGCTTTAATTGAAAAAACCAAAAGTAACTCGATAGATATTGAGAGCTACAAAGTTCCTTCAGTTACTGAAGCAGCTCAGGAAATACCTAATGCGTTCTTCCTCTTTGTTCTCTGTGAAGACGACTAAGAAAACAGAAAAAACCCCTATCCCCAAACAAACCAACCAAATAAAATACATGAAAAGCCCCCACCAAACCCAAACCAAACTGGAAGAAAGCAAGCTGGGTATTTAATTAACTAATTCACAATTTTAGCAGGAAAAAATGTTTCTTCCTCTGGAATTAGAATGCTTAAAGGAAATCCTCTGATCTGTGGCTGGAGAATTGTGACTCCTGCTTCCTTTCAATGTGTTACAAAGCAGGAAAACAGGACTAGTATTTTTTCATGGGACTGAAGCTTCCTTGAGTTCACTATTTCAAGCCATGAAGTTGAGAGAAAACCACTTGTGACCCTACATGACCAGGAAGCAGAAGAAACATGTTGAGATGCAGGAAAATAATTTATGATACACATTTAAAAAGTTAGCTCCTATTGAAGATCAGTAAGATAAAAGGAAAAAAAAAATCTAGCAGTTGGATAATCCACGGAAAGCGAGGTCTACATTTCATGTTTCCTACATTATGTCTCTACACCATTGCTGGTGGCTGTGCAGGATGTTTGACTTCCTGCGGCAATACAAAGACTAAAATAAGTATATTTACATCCATCTTGCACCAGAGGCAGAATTTATACCATTTGTCTTACTTCTGAGGGAAAAACAGAAGGGATTCCACCTATTAAAATTAAAGAGTAGAAACTGGGGCAACTTCTCACTCTTGTTGCATGGAAAGGTCTCCAAGTGCATTCTTCTCTTTGACAAGTTTCTTCTTTTGTCATCTTTCAACAGCAGGGAATTTTGAGCCTTAGAGAGCCTCCCTTATCCATGAAAATCATATGACCTCATTTAGACACATTAAAAAAAAGGTTTGATACATATCTGAGTGCAGTTGATTGATTATAGTCTAAATAAAACTCAGTTGTTATGATCTGAACATGGTTTCCAGTGTTACAGTCTATGATTTTTTTTAAGGTTGCTAGCTGTAGACCATCTTATTTCCTGCTGAACAGTACGATCAGTTACAGGAGGACGGACAATTGCATAAAGTTGTGTTGAAATACTGGTATCTGAAGATTGATGCCCTGCTTTTGAGAGTTTTTGATGCTGACATTATCACTATCTCTAAAATTTATCCCACTTAACACTTTTCATCTGAGATAGTAATTCATCAAAAGCAATTGTAATAATATATATTTTTTTAGCTGCAGCAATTACAAGCTTTTACATTTCCTTTCACACATCTGCATGAAGACAAGCTTCTACCAGTAATGGACAGAAGGAACTTGGCAACAGGTATCACATATTTGACATTCTTACATCCTGGCCTCTATTATCCCCATCCCACCCTTATTCTATCCTTCCCTGAGTACACGAAAATGGAATGAGAACAATTCTGTACAGATCTGCAATGTCAGAAGAGCAGGGAAAGGAAACAGTAACGAGATATCTGCCCCTCTGTCATCTCCTCAACCCTGCCACACATATTTTGTTCTGAAAGATTTCTAGAACACTATCAAAATTTTCTTTGTGTATTTCAACCACCATAAAATCCCAGAGTGCTTGTGCATGGATCAGCTCTTCATTACTATTCAGCAGTAAACTTGAACAGTGGGTTTCATCAAGACATGCGCACACTCTTTTTCCAAACTGAATTTACATGAGTATAAATACTTGACTTAGCATGAGAAGCTCAATCTTTCAAAGTCTTGACTCTCCAGAGGTCCCTAGTAAACTTGATTTCCCACTAAACTACACAAAAGCTAAAGTTATTGAGCATATTTTAGACTGAATGCTCTGGCACAACTTTGTCTCTTCTATTGATTTTTTTTCTATATTTCAGTCTTTCAAACTTCCAGAGGACTGGTTCACTGTTTCTACTGAAGGACTGCATCTTACATTTCCTCTGATGTCTATTTCTTTGTTGAATTCAGGATTATAGACACATTTAAATATATTTAAAAGCTGTACTCTTTAACCACGCTTTGTCAAGAAGGCCTATTTAACTCTGATGATATGGAAATATGCAAATATGGAGCTATCCAAATTCTGGATTTATTGTCAAAACTTCAGAAAAAATATTATGAATTACTAAAAGAGATTAAGAAAAAGGTAAGAAAACTAAAGTAAGGTCTTACTAAACAACTAAATGACTAAAGGTTAATCTGATATTATTCAAGACCCATTAGTCTAAGTACTTGTCCAGTGTTGACCTCAGTAGTCAGGCTTTTGGTTTCTCATGAGAAGTAAAGATCTTTCTGTTTCCAATTACCTTGCCCATAACAAGTATTTTTGTGCTCAAAGTTACCTGAAATTTGTGCATCAGTTTTAATCTCTTCTAGAAACACCCAATGTATTTGGCAAATCACAGTCAGAAGTGGATGAGGCTACAAATATGTAAAACTATACTTCTGATATATATTCCCAGGAATAAGAAAAGATCAATTTCCTGACGGCATGTTAAACTCTTATTTTGAAGAAACTGTTCTCAAATAAGGATTGCTTCAGACTTAAGATTCATTAGAATCATTTACTGGCTTCATTTATTTTTCTTTTTGATAGAAGTACTTGTTTAAAGTATCTTTTTGTGATTTAAACTATCTTTCTATAACGGTTTCTGCACTCCTATGTTCATCTGAGGAGCTGGCTGCTGAAGGACGAGAAACAGAATGCCTCCTTCCTCTACACCTTTGACTTTTATTGTCAGTGTTGATTATTTATTTTAGTGCTTCTCCCTT
Organism: Edolisoma coerulescens; assembly: GCA_013397115.1. Classification (NCBI taxonomy): domain Eukaryota; kingdom Metazoa; phylum Chordata; class Aves; order Passeriformes; family Campephagidae; genus Edolisoma; species Edolisoma coerulescens. The sequence continues at coordinate 510,644 of VWZW01002015.1, forward strand.
GTGGTCGATTTCAGTTTTCCTTGCTGAACTGCTGGTTCCTGCTGAGCTGGATAAGCTTTGGAAAAAATAACTTTACTATCAGTACTAGGCAATGACAGTGAGATCAATGACAATACTCCAAATGCCAGGATACTACAGGACTTTGAAAGAAGAGAAAAATGATACTCGTTCTCTTCTTTTTAATCATCATCTTCATGAAATGCAATTCAGCCTGAACTTCTGGACAAAAACTAATTGATGACCATGTGAAGCCTATTTCAAACTAAAAGCATAACCCCCTGTAAAAAACAATGGGCCATATCCCAGAAGAAAACAGCAGAGCTGTGTGAGCTCCATCAGCTGGCTTAGACAGCTGAGGATCTAATTCTTTTTACAAAAACCCTTATTATTTTTTTTTTTAAAATCTGTCTCCTATTTACTTCTCATTTGTTTGAAGACATACACTGGATTTCTGGCATTAATGCAGAAACCTGGAAATGGTACATGGAAAACACGGCTGGATGTTAAAACTGGCTCTTATTTGTGATATGCTGTTATAAGCAGAGAAGTTTAATGGTGAGCCAGAAATGTCCAATAGTTTCCTGAGCTCTGAAACACCAAGAACTGTCTCCAGCATTTTTAACTATTTTCTCATATTATTTCCTTCCCCTAAGCAGACAGGAGATGAGCAGAAGGTCAAAATCTGAAGAAAATCTACTGCTAGACGTGTGTGCCAGTGAACATTTCCAGATACCAAAATACAATCCCCGATACAGCCCATCATTAAAAAAAATACCCAATAATTAGTGCTTTCTTGGACCACCCCAGCTAGGGCTCAATATTCAGAAATCATTCTCAGTTCATGTTAATAGTGTACATGCTGTCAGCTTTAAGCGAGACAGAGTTAAATGACAGGAATGCAGATCCGTTCATGCTGCTTGGTCTTCATGCTAAAAAACAGTCCCAGCTTTATTTAATTTAGCAAAGACATAATTTAAGTTAAATCAAGAGGAGTCAAGGTGCATCCTCCAGGCTCTGATCACACACTATTATTTATTTGCTGAACATCTGCAGCTGTTTGTTTCTTCCTCCCTCTCTGTCTTTTTCCTGAAGGTCACTCCCTGGCTCGATAGCACCAGTTCAACTCTGTGTGGCCATTTAAACAGATTCCTGAAATTATCCATCTTAGACATCCAAGATGAAGTAAAACAAACAACTAAAAAAGACATAGGTATGTGCATGTGTGTGATGCGTGTGTGTAAATGTACATGTATGATTCTAAGCAGCTGAACCAGCAAAATAAAGTTCTGGAATACCTCCAAGGAGGGTGGGAACATGAGGGCAAAAGCTGTGACCTTCAAAGTAGGACCTTAACTCAAAAGAATGTTAATTTTTAACCACAAACACCCACACTGCTCTTCAGTGTCTGACATATTAACTACTATTAATACATACACAGACACTGATACATAAGCTCTGAATTCATTCATATTCTTACAGCTTTAGAGTCCACATATGTTAATAAGTTTTGTACTTATAAGCTGAAAACAAAAGAAAGGCTCTTTTGCCTGAGGTTAAGAAGTTCCAATTTGCAAAGTCAGTTTAGACTCCTTAAAATCCCTTATCCCCAGAGAATGGCCAAAGTAAAATTTTTTCAGCTGTTGTCAAGCCTCCCATAATCATGACTGGCAATGGTACCATTGTGTCCATCCGGGAAGAGCCATCCCAATGTCTCTCTCCTTACCTTCATATCAGAGAATCTTCTGAGTTGGAAGGGATCCACAAGGACCATTGAGTCCAACTCCCAGCCCTGCACAGCACCATCCCCAGGAGTCACACCCTGTGCCTATGAGTATCGGCCAAATGCTCCCTGAACTCTGTCAGGCCTGGTGCTGTGACCACTTCCTTGAGGAGCTGTTCCAGTGCTCAACCACATTCTGGGTGAAGAACATTTTCCAACCTAAACCTCCCCTGGCATAACCTCATGCCATTCCCTCAGGTCCTGTCATTGGTCACCACAGAGAAGATATCAGAGTCTGACCCTCCTCTTCCCCTCATGAGGAAGTTGTAGACTCCAAAGACATCTCCCCTCAATCTCCTCCAGGCTGAACAGACCAAGCGACCTCAGCCACCACTTTGTTGCTCTCCTTTGGACTCCAATAGTTCAGTATCTTTTTTATATTGTGGCACTCAGATCTGCCCCCAGCATTTCAGGTGAGGCCGCCCCAGTGCAGAGCAGAACGGGACAATCCCTCCCTTGCCCGGCTGGTGATGCTGTCCCTGATGCCCCCCAGGACAT
>VWZW01002015.1:513879-755317 GCA_013397115.1 Edolisoma coerulescens
TTCCTTCTGTCAACAGAGATTTTAAACTCAATTGCTTTGGAGTCACTGTAGACAAGATGGCCCCCAATCTCCACTTGCTCACAAGATCCACCCTCTTGACAAGGAGTAGATCAAGGAGAGCATCTTTCCATGTCTGTTCCAGAAAGTTGTCATTAAGGTTTTTTAGGAATCTTCTGCCCTGGGTTGTACCAGCTGTGTGATGCTCCCAGTCAATTTCCGGCAAGTTGAAGTCTCCCATAAGGACAAGGGCAGTTGACTTGGAAGAGTCCCTTAGTTCCTCAAAGAATAATTCATAATTGTCCCGGCCAGGAGGTCTATAGTAGACTCCCACGACGGCATCTGCATTATTTGTTTGTTCCTTGATTCTTATCCAGAGGCTCTCAACTGTGCCATTGCCAGCTGTGAGCTCCATACATTCTACCCCTTCTCCTACATACAGTGCCACCCCTCCACCTCTCCTGCCTGTCCCTCCTGAAGAGCCTGTAACCATCCAACAGGGCACTCCAGTCACAGGACTCATCCCATCAGGTTTCACTTCTCAGCTGTGGCCAGATCATATCGCCTTTGGTCTCCAATGGCAGAGCACTGTGATGACAGCTGAGGTAAGTTTCAAGCCTTAAAAGGAATTTGGATCACAATATAAGGAAGGAAGGTAAGAAAAACAAAAATAAAGTACGCAAGTGAAAACTTCTTGTGTCATGTGCAACCCTTCTGCCCACAGATAACTGGGCGCAAACATGCAAAAGACAACTGAATAAAAAGTAGTTGGACTTATACCTTGTTTTTCAATTTGCTAAATATTCCCTTGACATTGATTGCTCTCAGTGCCCAAGTTCAAACACATATGCAAGTAATTAGAAGTTAAAAATATAGGAAAAAGAAAAAAACATGAGGGAAAAGAAAGGAAGAATTAAAATGTAAAACTAAAGCTGCAATTTGACTCACAAGTCATTGAAATCTGAGCAAATCCATCTGACTCAGCTGGGAATTTCTTTACTTGTATTTAAATCGAGCTCCAGACATTCAGATCACATGTGCTATGATCTGTATCACAAGTATGTAATCCACGACATTCAGAACATCGTGATTGGCTTCTTGGCCATCAAACCTCATATCCTGAATGCAAGTATACTACGTAGATTAGTAAATAAATCAATTGCTTTTTAATTGTTCTATAGCTGGTGTGTAGTTACATATGTTATAGATAGATTTCTGACATAAACTTTGTTGAGAAAGTCATGAAGAGCATTATTTGACGTGTATCCTACTTTACAAAAATCAGTCCACATCAGCTCAAAGTATACTCAAGAAACACAGGATTCCTCAAGGTAAGAGTATGTAATGTGATTAAAGAGAGGAAACCATTGGCAACTAAATAAAATTCAATGGAGAGGAAATACTGCAAGGTTAATGATGAGTAAATAGAAAACCAAGGCATGCAACATCTCTTCTGTCACTCTGCAAGCTAATCTTTAGTCAATATTTACTCTTAGCTCTTAGGAAGAGCCTGCATTCACTGGAACTTTGACTGAAGCCCCCTTAACTTTAAAAGCTGATAATTCATTCTGCCTTTGGGCCATCACACACGTGTCCAACCTAAACAATGAAACACATGTTGAACAGTGTGGAGGCTGGAAGAAACAGGAAAACAGTGTATTTTGATCTGAATCTTCTCCACACTTAACAAAAAGTGGAACTTTTTAAAAAATGTGTTGAATTGTTTGGATGGTATTGTTTTAAAATTGCATACTACCATAGGCAAACTGAATAGCACTGGCATTTAAGACTTCTCAAACTCTTTGTTCAAAATAGCTATTTTTATTCCAGGTGGGGCTGCACATGTATGTTCTGCTCAACAGGTATGAACAAAAACCTCAAGGGAAGCATTTTCTTCAGACTTAAAGGGTAAAAAAGTAATAGAATAATATTACTATGTTCTAAGACAAGAGCTTTCGTAATAAATGGTATTTTCCTTAGCTTGTGTGTATTGCTTATTTAAACCAACTAGTGCACTCAGGATATCACTTAATGGTGTTCAGAGGTGCCACAAGAGATTGCCTTTATCAGTGAGAGGATAAACAGCACAGTCAAAGTGTGGGTGTATTTATTCTTATCTGGGAGAGCTCACTTCATGACAAACATGAGTTGGATTTGAGATGAGCTATGTGAGAACCTGAGTGAGGAGGTAAGTGAATATCGGGTGATATCTACAGAGAACACAAGGAAGAAAGAGACTTAAAGCCTCAGATACAGGATCTGTTTATTATACTGTTCTTTATTCAGTAACCAGTCATGACTATAAAACAAATCAACTAAAAATTCCTTACACAGCCCTTAACCTAAAAAACTCAACAAAATCTGATTGAAAATGACATTTTACCTACCAAATCATGACAGTATCTCAGATGTAAAAGAAATTTCTCTATTAAATATATCAGAGTTTTGAATGAGTGCTATGTTTAATGTGTATATGATGCCTCCATAAAGTAACTTCTATAAAAGTAAACACGAATGCACCAGATTCCTTGTCCTTCTTTTGGCCAGCCTTAGAGTTATGTTAATTACTAATGATAGATAAACTGATGCAGATCTTGATTTGGCTTGAAGACTTGATGGAAGACTACAATGTACTTGTAATTTTTTAGACATCTGCAGGAGGGAGCTGCCTGTCCATCTGTCACATCTTGTTTTAACTGTGCAATGTGCTTATTAATCAAGAGACTCACAGAAAACAGTATTATTTTCTGAAATATTGATGTGCTTGTTCTTCTTTCATGACCAAGCCCATGGCAATGGTCTTGAGATCTTTCCCTAGAATGGTAACATCAGATCCATGTTTCATTCATTTCCCATAAATAATGCAGTTTATCTCCTGTGGTATGTGGCCTATCATGTTATCTGTAACGGTTTACTCAAATATTTTTCAATTGCACAAATGCAATAAAGAATGATTTCTTGTAACACTGGCCTATTTATACCAGTTTTGCCTGATTATTTTTTGTAATTAATTTTCAAAAGGCAAGTTTGAGAAGATATTTTCTTGTTTGCATTGGAAACATGTAAATCCTCTAGATCAGATGAATATAAGAAGAATACCTTATACTTATTATTTTTTTAATTGATCAAACAACTTTTTTCTTTGAAAATTAAATTATTAAACTTATTAAAAGCAATTTGATTTCCAGAATGGATTACCTTGTTCTGTTCTAGGCTTATTATACCAAAAAAGGTTTCAAAGTTTTGAAATTTGTGTAAGTGTTCTGAAATACAGTCATCCCCTATTCCATCCCTTGTGATTTTCCCACTACACCACTGTTTGTACCACTCACAGGGAAAGGCCACCCCTTCATGACTAGTACTTTTTACAATTCTTGCTAATGCTGACTCTTCACAAGTACCACAATTATTCTAGTAACCAATAGAGAATGTAGGTTACACCCTGTTTTGCATAAATTTTATTTTGACTGATTTCTCCTTTATTCTATACAGAAAGTTTGTTTTCTATTTATTCTAAATGACTACATTGCTTGCTAATAGACATTTTAGCTTTGACTAATAATAGATTAATGGATTGATTAATGGCACCTAAAGATTAAATTCAGTGGAATGCATTTAACAATGCTGATTAAGGCATGTCTGTTTGCATGATGAGTATGATATCAATAAAAGAAATAAATTAACATGCCCTTACTGCATTTAGAACAAAAATAAATAAATAAATGTGTATTGTAATCTGGTATTCTTCTCTGCTTCTTAAAAAGTGGTGTTGCCATTTACTTAGCCTTTTCCATCACATCATGACAGATAAGAAACTTGCTTTTACTAGAGTGAAAGAATAGAAATTCAATCTGTGTAAATTTAATCTGTGTGTGAAAAAAAGAAAGGGACAAAACCTTCTCTTTCAGACAAGGACTTCAGTGGAATTTTGTTTGTCTACATCAATAGTGAACTGCCTTGAAACGCTGCATAAACACGAGCGAAAACGATGTGTTATTATATGGATTCTGTTCCCCAATGATTTACACAGTTACATTACTAGAGCAGGAATACTGTTTAACAATTCATTTTGATTTCTGTCGCTACTATTCCATGCAAGAAGTATATTTATTATAATATGATTTTAAAGATTAATCATTCCATCCAGGTTCATGTCTCACTTCAATTCTCATTGCTGTCACTAAGAATAAATGTCTACATCTTCCTGGTCCTAAGCAATCCCTAAGATATGTCCCTAGTGACACTTCCAGTGGTTTTGCATCTTCACTGCTGTCCAGTAGTAAATGTCCAGGCTCTTAATAGCAAGGGAATACTACAAGTGGGGGTTATGAACAGTCACCCCCTTCTTTCATGTTCAGCAAATCTATACTTATCACAACGCAGAGGAATGTTCCTGAGTTGAAAAAGAAACCACAAGGAGGTGTGGGTATTCATGGGTTTTTGTAGACTCAAATGCCTATGGAGAATTTTCCTTTCTCATATTTTTGTCTACAGTGGAGCTGAACAGACTAAATGTCAGCATCTGCAATGTAGGTATCTGCACCTAAGGTAGCTATTGGTATTTGAGGGACAAAAATGTCAGTTTATCTAATCCTAAAGGGGATGGCTCAAATAGGTCAGATGAATCCTGGTCTGAAAGAGTTGGTTTCTCTCTACACTAAGAGAAAGAACAGAAGAAATTATTGATGTTAAAAATTCGGTGAAAATATTTTTCTCCACACTCTGAAACAAAGTGTTAAAATATTCCTTTAAATGATGTAAGGAACAGCTAATACAAGTCTCCAGCTAAAAACTTACTACAAGTCATGTCTTCTGTAGATTTAAGAATTAATACTTTTTTCTTCCCCCCCCCACCCCCAGAAAAATATAGAAAAACTATGTGTCCTGAAATAAAATGACAGTGCACAGGAAAGGTAATGGAAAAATACTGTTGTGAGAAAAATGAAGGGTAGAAAAGAGAAGTTGTGTGGTATCTGACTCTAAGATATATGTCCTGTCTAAAAGCAAAAAAAGTAATAGCAATGGTAGTTAAAGAGCTGAGTGACAAACATGCTAAGAACAAAACAATATCGTCTGCTAGGAGAGGTCCATTTCTTCAAAGATATGAAAACAAAGATACTTTTTGATTTGGTTAAGAAAGATCTGTTTTGGAGACCCCAAATGCCCTGTTCAAGAGACAGGACTAGTGACACAACATGTTACTCCTGTCTTACCTCTATAAAGAAGAGACTAGCTGCTGACGTTGGATGGTGATACATGTAGGCGGTCACGAGGATGGCTGCGGCCACGATGAGGACCAGGACCAGAATGCCGACAATTAAGCCAGCGTGAAGTGTTCCACTTTTCTTCTCCGCTGCGCTGTCATCTGTGGAAGCTGCACAAAGAGCACACTTCTTAGCACAGTAACTTATGCCTTACCCATTCCATCACACAGATGGCAACTGAACATTTGCTTTTTCTGTGTTACATAGACCTCATTTTCTACAGCCCGAATTGGAAAAAGATGTCAAATGTCTCTTTTCTACAACTGGGTACTCTCATAATCTTAATGAAAAGACTTTCAAATGTTTTAATCAAAATTTTGTTTTTAATTCAATAAATAATATTAACATCCCTTCTTTTGAATGTAAAATGGACACTCTGAAGATCCTAATTACTTCCATAATAAATTTTGCTTTGGTTTTCTTATAAAATTATTGCAATTGTCTCACAGACAAAAAGTACTAATTGAATAAATTTTGAACATTGCATTTTTCTTTAAATATTCCATTTGAGAAATGCCACAAACACTTGTGGGGTCTACCATTAAACATATTCTGAAAGCCTTATTCATTAGATTGTAGGAGGGTTTGGAACCACTCTTTGCGACTGAATCAGACAGCCAAAAGTGCAACAGATGGATGCAAATGATCCTGCAAGCATGATCCCCTCCAGGTACCTCCTAATCCTGAAGGTATCTTTCTTTTTAAAAGTTCACAAGTATCTGTTCACACAGGAACTTCAGTTTTAATTGTACTGATTTTGGACATGAATTTTGAGTTTACGCATGAACAGGTCCAAGAACCATGTCTCTCCCTGCCTAAATCCTACAAAGGGATTTACTTTGCTTTCTTAAAGCTTAGTTCACACAAATGTGTAGGAGCTTCTGAAATAGAAGTGTCAGCCCAGTTTGATTTTTTTTCTTTTTTAACACAGTACATACAGTGAAAATTTCCAGGCCATTCTTTATATTGAAGTGGAGGAAAGGAGATATTACCTAGAATCTGGAAGTTCTATTTTCAAATTTTCAAAATTGTCTCCCAAAGGGTCATTAAAATACTTGCTAGCAGTTAGAGCACTATGTAAAAAAGGATGCAAGATGCATGGAGGAGACAGGAAAGAAAGGTGGCTCAAAATAAGGTTCCTCTTATTTTCAGACAGTAGAATTTTTTACTTGACACAGCCATTAATATTCACTTCATCAGAGAACAGACGAATAGAAACACCAGTCTTAGTTTCTGTTCATGCACTCTAACAATATTTAGTACTTGTACATGTATTTCAAATTTCCATACAAATGGAAATTAAGGAATTGAAAGGCCATCAGAAAAGGCCTGCTTGATCGTACATCCTCTTGGTTGGACTATTAATTCCCACTGCTGGAGAGTTAGTTGTGAGTCACCCTACTGAGAAGCAACTGCTCCCATGAAGGAACACAGGATTCATAGCTTGTTTGTCTCGTAATTGTCTTTTTGACAGTTTCATACTCTACTTCAATGTCACATTCGTGCATCAAAAACTATTTTGTCACTTGTACCCATTTTCAGGCTGATTTGCATTAAATGAGCAATTTGTATTGTTACTGTGTTATGGTTGAAGGCATAACATCACATTCTGTGTATTAAAAAATGCTGGACTTCAGCAAAGGTCCTAACCAGTCTGTAAAAGTCATCAATTTAATCCCTTTTGATCTGGAATTTTCTCAGCTTTCAGCATCCAGCTTTGCAAACCAGAACACCGTCTCTTCGAAGCAACACAGGTGTCAACTGTCTGCCCAGATTTCTGCTACTCGAGGGTGGAGCACTGTGTGGACATCAGTGCAGTGATCAGAATGCCAAATGCAATACATAATGAAACTAAAGAAATGCTTTCCTTTAATTACAACAAGTTTAAGTAACTTGCAATTTCCATAATTGAAATTCAGTCCACTGACCCCAGGGTCAAATACTCAAGAGAAATTGATTTCACTCTCTTTGCACAGAGACAATAAACAGTGTTGTCAACATTGAAAATACTCTTTGCTGCAAAACCAACTGTCAGTTCTTTTAAAAAGCCACCAAGGGAAATAGATGAAAAAACAAGGACTTGGAAACTTTTTCAGATGTAGAAATCTTACTAAGATTATCATAGCACATCTGTTGTTCCAGGCAAGGCTAAACCCATGGGAGGCTATTTGTTTTATGACCAATCCTTTCCCAAAAGGAAAGTTCCATTCTCAATGGAACTTTCCCCAAAATTTCCTTTTCTTATGCTCAAGAAGCAATTGTTACATATAATATACTCTATATTTATAATGCCTTCTCAAACTCTTAAATGCATAAAACTTTTAAGCAGAAGGACCTTTAATATCTCCAAGGTCAGTCTGCTTCTCATTAGGTGCTGAATGACTGGATGGAAAGAGCAAGTAGCTTTTTTTTCCCTAATATAAAGGCACAGAATCCAAACATGAAATAACTGTTCTGCTGCTGGAATGTTGTTTAAAAAATAAAAGTGAAAACACAATAAAAGTGTTCTCATTGTTTCCATGATAAACACATAAAGACTATAGAATCTTTGGTTTAAAATAACTGTATTATGTCTCCAGTTACTGTTGGGCTAGCTTCTTTTGGAGTAGGAAAACAAAAAAAAATCAAGTAATGAAAATGTTGTCTTGCCATGGCACACAGGGAGTGCGATGCCGACTTTAACAGAACAAAGGTGTCTACAGAGACTGCTCTTTAGTGTTTACAAACTGCTACTTGCTATTCGTAAACACATTGAGGAAACTTTGTCAACATTATTTTTCTCATAAGTGCATATTAGCCCTTGAGGTCTGCAAAATCATGAAATACATTGTTTTATATAATCTAAATTTAAGGTTTATGAAAAGTTTCTACTGTGATAATTTTATATATGAGAAAACAAAATTGTGATGCATACATTTACACCTCTTATGATATGTGATGGAAAAGAGTTTAATTTCCAGAGATTACTATCTGTCCGTGAGAGCAGAGATACAAAATATTTTACAGGAAAACAGAGGAAAAATAAGACAAACTTCTGGTACTTCCTGGCTAGAAAATTTCCTTTATATAAAGTGAAACAAAAGGTGAATGACAGACAAAAATGTAGAATTTCATTGTGTAGACTTGGAAAATAAAATTTAGCTTTTCCCTTCAAAAATCATGGCATTCCTTTTTACTCTTGCATTTTGATCAGATGGTAAAAGACCATCTGGAAAAACACCATTGGAGTTGAACCTCCAATTCAAACTCACTTACATGCCCATGAATCACTAAGGGATAAAACACAATACCTCATTTGACCGTCCTGACTGACACACAAAGCCAGGGATATATATGATTTAAACAGCAGCAATCAGTCTGAAGATGATAACTCAGTACTAAACTTTGTTCTTTTCTCCCCCTTTTTTCAGCAGAAGAATGAATTTTCTCCTTTTTGGCCTGCCAAAGACCGGAAACCTTCTCTTGCTGCATGATCTGGGGTTAACATGCAATTACCGATCAAGTTCACTCACCAGCCCTCTACCCTATTACTTATGTCATTTCTAGCCTGGAAACTGTTATCACTCCTATTTGCGTGACTGTGGGTTTGAGTTAATAGGCTCCTGTCAAGAGGGGGGACATAATGTTTAGTACAGCTGAGCACACAGGGTTACAGGTACAGCAAGCTCAATAGAGGCACCAGATGTTTCCCCTCTCCTGAGCCTCCATTTACATCTGGAATGTGAATCTACCTGGAGACTCCTTGCTTTATGGGGCAGGTATATGGTTCTTCAAACTCAAGCTTTCTCCCTGTACATAATGCAGATTCCTGAAAAGATGATTAATGACCTGTGGGAGGGAATAAGGGAATGTGCAGTTGGAAGGATTCTCCAGAGACTCAAGGGAATCCCCATAAAAATTTTCTCTCCACCTCCTTTAGGAACAACATGCTGTGGAGTTCTCAACTTATTCACAGTAATGGTGTGTGATTTTCTTGATTTGTGGGTTCAATCCCTTAGCATTTGTTAACATTTTGAGGTTAAGCCACCGCTTTACTTGGTTTCATGATGATTTATAAAGTTATGGCTCAGCTAACGCTTTAAAAATTGATTTCCAATTGCATGTTAGAAATGAAAGGTGGTCTCTGAGTGTGAATAATATGAACTATAACACACAAAATCAGAATTCATTATCTGGCTTTGCTATCAATTTTCTGCAGGACCCAGGGCAACTCAGTAAGTCTCTCCAAGATGGATCAACCGCTTAGCGTAGTAAATTGATGAGAGTGCATTACAACCAAATCCCTCTGTTTATAGGATGACAGTACTCTAAACATGTTAGCTAAGGGCTTTCATTCTTCTGCTCTAAAATATCACCTAATGCTACTACAGTTGTCATCCCTATTAATTTGAGTTTGAGCTGCTTGAGACCATATAAGCCATCACAATACTTAGTAGCATCAAACAGTTGGCATCATGAAGCTCGATATTGTACCATGAAGGACCACACCATTTGGCCTGGAAAGGCAGCTGACTCAAATCCAGATGAATAAAAAGTTAGCCATTTATAAGAATTTCAATTCTGTCACCCCATTAACTCCTCTTAACCCTACTGAAAGCAAACACAAGACAATAAGGTAAATCAGGCTGTTCCTGTCTAATGCTTGTAGAGTTACTCACCACAGTGCCCACCACACCTTTGGGAGACAGAACAATTTCAGGTACTTCAATATCAATGCAAAATGTACAACTCTACTAGCCTTCCTTCACCTGGCCTTCATTTTCCCCATTCTTTACAGTAACCCATGCACACTGATGTCAAAGCAGTGTAGAGAAGACTGGAGGAGGCTACTAACTGCAAAACTGGGTTAACTCCTCACAGAATAGGAAGTTAAAAAGACAGAAGATCACAGGATCTTTGTGTGCCCTTTGTGTGCCCTAATCTCTTACCTGCCATAGCACCGTGACAGCAACAGGAGCAGATGATAAGATAAAACACTAAGTAAAGCAACCTTTTCTTCAAAGTTTATCCAGTTTTTTACATGTAGCCCTCCTTAAGATCTGCATTTAGAGCTACATAGGGTTTTCACATTAACCCTTTGATCTGGTACAAAGTCAACAGAATGTAAATGTGTAACCAAGTCAGCTGTGTGCCTTTATAGCAAAGTCATGACAACTGTCAGAGTGGGATACCATATATCATTTTATATCCGTCTTAGAAAACCAAAGAGAAACTAAACTAGTATGCTGGACTTCAATATAAGTTGAAGTGTCTACACATAGCTGTTCTGGTTTTTTAACATCATGCTTCTTTAATGTGATATACAATGCTTAATATGATTAAATCCCCTCTTTTTCATGAGAAAAGAGTGGAAGAAAAGGTCTGCATCTTGGCCTGCAGGTTTCTGGACCAGAATGGAAACAAAACACATTAGCTACGACACCCTGAAGAGAATTTCTTTAAGGAAACCTTGGGTGCCTATGAACAAGATGCCCATTCTTAGTATGTAATTTAGATTTTTCTCTGTAGCTGGTAGAGTTTTTCTCCGTAAAAAAGAGTTTTTCTCTGTAGCTGGTAGAGTTAGGCACCCCTACAGAGCAACATATCCCAGTTCAGGCACTTCTTTTAGCATGACATCAATTACTTCCTCTTGCCTACTGCTTGCCACTGGCTAGGAGAAAGGCCTAAAAGAACAGCTTGTGGCTTCCTGGCTAACACCAGATGAGACAAAGCCTCTGGAAGGTCATTTCCTGTGGCTAGGCTAAGTTCTGGCAATACAACAAAGCTATATCCTGTCAATCTTATCTTACACAAAGTCCACTTTAAAACATTTTTAAGCCCCCACAAAGGTTACGCTCTTAGTTTTTTAATTTATTATATTTTACTTTAAAATTGGGGAAGACTCAGCTAATTCATAGTGACTTGTTAAGCTGAGTCACTTGGGTTTGGACTGTGTGGTCATAATAACTTTGTTTATGTCAAAAATACTTGTTTTGCCTAAAAGATTGGCTTATTACTTTGGTGAAACAGTTCTAATTTTCTGAATCATTTAGCAAGTTAACATATTAGAAAGAAATAACTTATATTACTTTTGTCAGGCTTTAGCTGGGGTTTAACATCTTGCAGCTGGAGTTCAGGGTACACAGGAAAAAAAGGAATATGTTTTCTCCATAATTTGGAACAGCCCAGACTGCAGTTTTCAAGAGAAATTAGGAAGAGAGATTACTAATGGAAGCTTTCCGGACATAGGACACTATTGGGTAAGTTTATCACTGTATATAAAGTATATAAAAGTACCCGTTGTTCCAAAACTTTGTCTACATTTTGGTAATTTCTTACCGAGTTTCCTAGTCTCTCAAAATCAAATTAAGCTCTATATAGTACAAGTGTTAATCCTGTTAGTACATCCCTGTTAGTTGTATCTAGACCATCTCTGAAAATGTCCAGATGAGAGTGAAAACAGAGTGATACCAACATTTCCTAGAACTACATATGCCGGGATGAACTTGTTAAGAAATAAATAAAACAGCTTTCTTCCTCAGGCAGGTTTTTTTGCACAGCTTTCCTTTTTTTGAAACAGAAATTTCTGTACACCTTGATGAATGAGAAATGTAGCATTTGTCTGATACCTGCTGTCCAACAGACATAGATTCTTTTGAGTTTCAAAGCTGAAGAACTGTGGGGGACTCATAGCAATCAAATCATCACAACAAAGTGTCTAAAAAGGTCAAATAAAATGTCTAGATGTGCTGGCCAATCATCTAAATCATCCACCAGAGAGTTCTCAACAAGTAAATACTGCTTTATGGGATAGCCACGGCCAATTTCTCACAGTTTTTATGAAAAATTAGGCTTTTAAACTGTGTAAAATTTTAAGAAAATGAAAAAACAACAGAATCTGAAATCAATAACAGAAAAAAATTCTACATTTTTAGTGCTGGACATCTCTTAGAATTTATAAAATGCTTGTTATTTTAAGGACGACCAAGATATAACAAAAATTGTGATGGGATGCCAGCTGTATTTTACAATGGTTTAGGCATGCATGTAACAGGCATCTGTCATGTCTGCAAAGATAGAGGGCAGGCAGAAGAAACAAAACCAAGCACATTTGAAATATACATTAAGATATGACACAAAATTGTGGATGGATTACAGCACAGTTGCAAAAGATTTTCTCATATCATTAAAAGGTCAAAGCACTATGACCAGATCAAAAAATTTAAATTTATAATAATTTATAAATTTATAATATTTGGTTTCAAAAGTTCCAGACAAAGGTGGGATGCAGAATTTCTATGGAATCTTTTTGTTCTACCTAACCAGATATTGATTGTTATCACCCAAGGACACATCAAACTATAGGCAATCATTGATCCAATATAGCTTTGGTTTTCCATTATAAAGGGTTCCCTTTCATTATAGTTTTAAAGGATTTAGTGTGAGAAAGTAAAGACCCTGTATTCGTGACCTGGAATAATCTACTCCTTATGAAAGGCTGAAAAACCACAGAGAATCAAAGAATGTGCCTGCGGCTGCAGAGGTTTTATCTGAGTCTAATCTAGGGGACACTGGAAAATTCAATGCGTAATTGAAGATTCATCAAAAAGAACTTCTCAGATTAAAAGCTACGTTTACTCTGTGAATGAGAAATCCTGGAGTGTTGCTTTGCTTTTGTGTTGTTTGAAGTAATTTTGATTTTTTTTTTAAATTTCAAGTATAAAAGGAGCAGCTCAAGGAAAATGAATAATCACATCAGGTGTTGGTTTGTCCTCCTAAAATGCAGCAGCTTTCTCTGTGGAAATGAACTTTCTATATATAATTGATGCCCCAAACCCTACACCTCACCTACCAAGTAGGCCACAGCCATCTATCACGTGCTCTAGGATTCAACAATTTCACAGAGTTTTTCTTTTCAGATCTTGGGCACAGAATAGACCAGCGAAAAAATAATCCTGTTACAATTCCCAAACTGAAAGAAACTTGGATGTGTTTTCTAAACCCCACTTTTGGGGGGATTGGCTTTTATATAACAGCATACTGTTTTGAGTTGTGTATGAGAGCTGCCTGGTCCTGGGTCAGCCACCTGCCATGGAGCTCTGGCTCACAGGGCAGAGTGTGGGCACAGTTCAGCCAGGAATATGCCTCCAGTACAGAGCAGACATGGAAAAGGAGAATGAAGTGCTGACTATTGACCTCTAAGAGCACTGAAGCACTTTTCACAATAAAATAAAAAGCAATTTGATTTCAAGAGAGAAAGAAAGTTTCAGGGACATTTCATAGACAAAATGACTAAAAGTAGCACCCTGAGTTTACAGATCACCTTATTCCAAGAGATTACTTATGTGTCAAAGCAATGTCAAACAACACCACTGCCAACAAATGGACAATTAAATGCCCAGTACAGCATGTGACTTGCCATGCTGTGGTTAGTGACAGCAAAATGACAGAGGGGAGACTGGCAAGGAGGAGGACGACAACTGCCCCCTGTGGAGTGAACAGATCTCTAGTTTGAGGGAAGGAGAAAATAATGGCTGAATATGACTGAAAAACAAATGATAGGAACACAGACCAACAAGCTATGTGGCATCTGCACTCTGTTTTATCAAAACTTGAATAATTCTCTGTGAGGGTCCTGAGAAACTGCTATATCTCAGCTGTTCTGGACTGCTGTATGTGGGACCTCTGCCCATGATGTTAGGGTCCTCATGTAGGCTCAGGTCCAAACCTAAGCTATGATGAACCTATATTCAGTCCCATCTCTGATCTTGTGTCCTGGACCACCACTGAAGGTAGCTTGTCTCCAATCCTGTCCATGGACTGTGTCTCCTTGGATGGGCCTTGGAGCCGTTTATCCTTCTGCTGCTGCAGAATCCCTATGTAGACCTTGCTCATCATCTCACCTTCTCTGGGACCATTGATGGGAGATGCTTCCTCTGGTCCTTTCCTGAGCTGTCGGCAGTTGTGCTACTTTGCTACCTCTCTGCTCCCTTCCTGCCTTGCCAGCCTGGCTTCCTGCCTTGACCCTAGGTCTGCCTCATTGCTGCAGACTCAGCTGAAGGTCACTAGACCAGAGCCGACCCCAGTTGCTTCCCCTGAGCTGCTGGACTCACCCTGTCCCCTGCCTGTTCCTGCTGCCACACTTGGCTACCTCTTCCCTTGACCCATGAGAGAAACTTGGTGCTCCCTGCTTGGAAAGGCAAACAGAGCCAATAATGTTCCCCTTCATATCAGTGGAAATATGATTTATTTAAATTTGCTCAGCAAATCATCCTCTGCTTTGACAGACCATTCAGAAGCCTTGAGAAATGAACCCAAATCTTCCCTTTCACCTCAGCAAGCTCTACTTTGGCAGTGAACACAGGTACAGGTGACGTCTAACAACTCAGTCCTGTTCTAATAGGGGAATTCTCATCCACTTCGAAGGGAGAAGGAAAAACCTCAGGTCTTAGTCCTTGAACTCACAAAGAAGACAAAAGCAGTCCCCTGCAGAGCCTCATTTAACAGGGGCTTTTATCGGTATAACAAGGTGATCTTATTAACTTGCACAGGGAATGTGCATGGAGAAAGGCAGGATCTCTGCTAGTACAGACATAGCTATTAAAAGGATATTCTTATTAACAAAATGTCATGTAATATTTCACTACTATGAATGACTTTATAGCACAATATTATTATTTAGAACTAGCACTATACACTCTCTTAATACAGTTAAATAAAACGGCATTATTATAGTCAATAACTGTATTAATACTGCATTAATAGTCAGTAACTGTATTAATACAATTAAAACTTACTTCATATGTCCATAATTGAACCTGCTCTTTTATTATAGAATTATAAAAAGAGCTGTAAATGTTTAGTTTCCTAAGAAGTTCCAAGGCTTATTTGCCCTACTTATCTTCCACACAGATATGGGATGCTGGAGTCCCTTGAGAGTCTGGCAAAAACTATTTCTACAATCTGATTTTGATTAATAAAGTTCAGAGGGGTATAATTTGACAAAATACTGACACTCTTTACAGACAAAAAAAAAAAATCTCTTACCTCCATTATCTTTTAGGTGCAGTGCTATCTTGGTGTCATCTACAAAGGAAATTCACAGTTAGTTGAAGGAAAATGCATTTTTCTAGGTCATGAATCATTTTAGTAATCAGTTTTTAATGTCTAAGAAATTCCACAATAAGAAAATTATTTGGTACTCAACTCAATAAGAACTAGACTGTGGTGTTTCTCACGCTGAGCACTACGCTTTCTTACCACAAAAAAAAGCATTTATGAGACTGTTAAAGCATTCAGGAAGATTAAAAATACTGGCAAATAAAGGTATTAGAGTCTGTCTCACAATGTTTATAAATAATTTATATATGTTACACCTTCATAGATAGCTTGAGCATTCTAAGGAGTATATGAACCAACATACGACAATAAAGTAAGACAATGACATAGCTCCTTTTTGAAGAATCTTGGAAAGGTCTACTAATATTAAACCCTATTTACTTCCATATTCCTCTTTTTCTTGTGAATTTTAATGAACAGAATGCCAGAGAATATTCCTTTTAATGCAGTCCAAATGCTGCATTGACAGTTTCTGAACTTTTATCACTTTAAACAAAACCAGCCTTTATTATCAGTAGATTCCCTCCTTGAAATGCCTGCAGCTCAGACTCTCCTGCCACAGGCCACTTGGAAAATCTGCCTGTACCGAGTACTTTTTCTTGTGTTAACATACAATTTCAACAAACTCACACACACACACACACATACATATATGTTATAGGTGTTCCTTGATTAATCTGAGTTATCTTGCCCAGATGAATTTCCTCCAAAAGCAGGATATCCCAAGCTCAAAAAGGCGAGATTTAAGCAGCCAGTGGTATGAGGATGACAACTGACCCACCATTACTTACCCACTTAATTTGGTTCAGAAGCATAGTGGAACTATTTGACAACAATGAGCACTACATGAAAAGAACAGTGTCAACAGACTGAAAAAAAGTAAACAGGCATATTTCAAAGAGGTTTTTAGTTTGGGTTATCTATAATTTTCACCTTGCTTATTAGAATCCATAAAAGAATTACAACTTCATTAAGTCTGTGATGGGAATTTCTTCTAGATATGGCAGGGACCTTTACTACTACTCTTTCAGCAGATTTTGGACTATGGCCTGAATGTAAAGGAACATGAAAAAGTAATTGTAACCTCCAGATTTCTAGAAGTCTGCCTGGCTTGCCCTTGCTTCTCCAGCAGCATCCTCTCCTCCAGCCCTCATCCCCTTTGCACCTTACTGGTGCAAGAGTGAGCAATTTAAAAGCAGTAGCAGAGAGAGCCTTGACTGCAATTCCCAACTCCTTCCGCTGCCCCAGAGGGAAAAGGTCATCACCAACACACACTTAAAGGAAATAAATTTATTTCTGAGTTGTAAAATACTTTTTTCAAGTGTAAAAATGCAGTGTATATACATCACCTTCTGTGGGCAAGCTAGTTGGCAGGTGGGAAGCTGTGGATCCTCTGGTGGTTGTTAAAACTCTGAACCTTGTGGTGGTTGGCAGAAGGGTGGTGGTGGAGTACAGAGGTGTTTCAGTCGTGTCTATGTTCTTCTCACAAATCTTATCTTTTGACTGTCGGGAAACAACAGAAACAAGGAAGAGAAAATTAATTGTCAGTGGAAACTCTCAAGAATGAAGAATTTAAGCATGGACAAGCTGCTGTGATAAAAGGAGTGAAAATAGACACCTTAGATCAGGAAATTTCAAGAGCTTTTTCTTTCAATTTTCCTTTTTTTCCTTTCCCCCTTTCAAGTACTCTATGCAGCATTCAGCAACATATATTTTTTCATTTATCTGCAAAATTTACAACTCAATTGTTAATGACAGTTTCAAAGTCACCCCAGATTGTTAAAGTTGTTATTTCCCTTGATCAGAGTATAACATCTAAGTTTATAATTCAGATTTTAACTCTTCTGTTATGAGAGCTCACTGCCATCAATCCAGGTGCCATAAAATATGTTAAAAAAGATATGTGGGAATTAAATAGTAGCTCTTCATAGTGAATTATGTGTAGTTAACTGGCACATTTAATTTGGCTTTACACACAATTATCACAGAAGAGCACACATATATGTGTAAAACGTGTGCATGTATTCAGCCTGCAAAATACTTATTTACTACAATAAAGCAATCCATTCACTCTATGCCTATTAATTGCACAAAATATTAAAATATCATGTATTATTTGCCTATAACAATAATTATATAAAACATAATTATTATAAAATGTAAACAACAATAATAAAAATTATTATAATATATTCACACACTATAAATAACAATCATCATCATATAATAATTTAACATTTATTTGCATGGGCAAATAATTTGATACAAGTATAGAGTCCACTTGCTTTTTCTTTCTCCCAAGTTCTGGACATTTTTAAAATTCTGTAGATGCAATGAATAATTTCTCTCATGGTTCACACAGTTTTGCAGGAAAATACATCCAATTATCTTGCAGCAAATATGGGAACTGCATCTAACTCCTGCTGTTCCCATTCATTTTAATGAGAAGTGGAGTTCTGAAAACGTTTATTTCATTTTATTGAGATCTGGCGGTCAAAACCCAGTGGACATTGTCTTTCTTTTAAAATGGGCAGGTATTTTATTGTTCTTTGTTTTACCAGAAACAATTTATTACACTAAAGAAAGGTATCAGTACCTGCAGGATAATTATTCTTTAAATTTCGCCGTATTTTTCTTGAAAAATATTGTTAATTTCACTGATGAAATTTAATCAAAATTTAGCTCAAAGTTTATATTAAAAATAAAGAAACCTTATGATAAGAACCCTCATTGTTCATCCTCTTGAGTGAAGGCATCTAAAACTAACTACTGTGTGCTAATTATTGATCCTTCACTGAACTCTAGCAGTCAGCTTGGGCATAATTCTGGAAGATGCCAAGTAAGATGTTGCTTCCATGCCAGAGAGCCCAAAACCTGGACCGTGAACTGCCACCAAGTAGCCTGAATCTGTGCAAATTAATTTCTCAGATACACTTAGTGTATCAATAATTTCCTCTCAGATCTTGTACTAAACCTTGGAACACCAGTTGGACTGGAACAAGAAAGGAGAAGCAGAATGGGGTGTTACTGTCCTGCAGAGAGAAGTTTTTGGATAGCTTCATTTGCAAGCACAATTGAGTCCTAGCTAATTATAACCTGGATTAAAGCAATACAAGGGTTGTGCACTACGATAACACATGCTCCCAGGAACTTTTATCTTATGTTGTTGAAGAGATTACCGCCCCCCAGACAATAAATCTCTCAGAAATTTTGCTTTTAAATCCGCTGATGACAAACTGCAAAACTGAAGCTTCAAGGCCATGTAACAAGGCAGTACGTAGGTTGCAGTTATTTTGCAATTACAGTTATAACAAAAGAATTTCTTCCATTAATCTGGATTTATATCATTACTTCTCTTTGCTTCTACTGAAAATAAAACAGAATGTGCCTTTCTAACTAGACACTTGGGGCTATGTTTTGCCCTGGGTTTCACCTGGCATTTCAGAAGGCTTATGTTGCTGAAACCCATGAGGAAATTTAGCCTGTTCAGCAAAAATGGAAAAATAACTGCTTTTTTTTATGGCCACCAGAAGATTAAAAGTGCCATAAATTAATTTGTTCCTATTACCACAATCCCAACATGGGAAAAAAAAAAGAAAATTGGAAAAAAACCCCAAACCCCAAACAAAAAACACTTGTAAAGGAGCTTTTAAACTGGAAAAAGAATCATCATAATTATACTTATAAATATTTCTTGAAATTGAACTTCTCTGGTCTAGGAGTACCCCAAATAACTTTCAGAGGAGGCTCATGGTCCCTGTTAGACAGCCCACAACTACCACAGTCAGATATCTTTCTCATCCTCTCACTGCATCTCCATGAAAACAAATCAAAATGCCATGTAGGTTGGTCATGGGAGGGTTTTTAAATTTTTTTAAAATTATTATTTTTATTCTATCTCTTTCAATTCATCTGTGTACTTTCTTCTTTACTAAATGATTTGGCCAGATTTCATAATCAAAATGCAATGCCTGTTTTTCGCTTGAGAACACTCTGGCAAAGGGTTTTCAGAAGTGATGAACATCACAGTTTCTTCCCCCGTTCTGGCAAAAGTCAGAGATCTGAAAGAAAATCAGATGCAGGGGCATTGTTTTGGAGGAGGCTTTCTGTTTTTGGGGGTTTTGTTTAGTTAAAGTAGTTTCTCAAAGATAAAATTTTAATTAATGCAGGGGCATTGTTTTGGAGGAGGCTTTCTGTTTTAGGGGGTTTTGTTTAGTCAAAGTAGTTTCTCAAAGATAAAACTTTAATTTTTGTCCATTTTATTCCCTCAAATGGGGAGTGAAATTGCTCCGATTATTCTTCTTCGTTATGCCTTATAGAATTTCCCTGAATGATAAATATAGTATGTCTTTGGCCTTGAAACCATGCTTTATAATCTGAATAATTTAATAAAAAACATCATAACTATATAAATTGCCTCTGATGGGCTGAGGATGTAAACTACTCACATACCTCTTCAGGGCAGCCACTGTCTACCCAATCTTGTCGGTGACGATCAAATCCACTGGAGCATCTTTAAATGATGAAATAGATAGAAGTTGTCCAGATGGAAATAGGAGGAAAAAAAAGAATAAAGAAAGGGAGAGGAACAGAACAGAGTGACAGAAAGAATAAGTAAATGATGTGATTTAAAATCCATATGATTTATATGGTATCACTTTTATTCAAGATGCTGTTGCTTACAATATGAGTCACTGTTTTAATCCACTTCAGTGAAAGGTGTTTCAACGAATGAGACTTTATTTTAGTTTTTAAAATTTATTTATAATTTTAAAATAGGAATATCTCCCTTCCACTGGATCATTATTCTTAAGATGTCACTGACCCATAGCATTTTTAAGTTCGATGTCAAACACACTGATGTAATTTGGTTTAATTATTATTGTCCAGACTTCTTAGCCAGGAAAATTTAATCCCACAAAGGATGCAGTGAACCAGTCGCTGGGTTTATCAGGCAAAGTGATCTGAGACATCAAGATACACAAATAGCCATTTGATCAATGTTCACAGCTCCTCTGAACACTCTCCATGACAAATAGAGAACTGCTTCTACCTCCTCTCTAGATGCAGAAATCTTAAATTACATGCATATTTCTTATCAAATTAGGTGAGTTTAATAACCTGTTTGCAATATCCTTAGTCTTTTGCTATATGTAACAAAGGAATTTTTAAGAAACTTGTAACACTCCAATATAATGATACCTCTGTAAATCCCCATCTCTCAAGAGTTTTATCAGTGATCTTAGAGGAAGTTTGTGTTTCCTAGACAACAGGTAGCATCACAAACAGAAAGCATTATTAAAATGGCAAGCAAATAACTAAACCACGATGTTCAGCTTTGAAGGAGATTCTTCCCAGGTAGGGTGTTTTTTATTTTGGAGGGTTTGTTTTTTGGTTTCTGCATTCATTTCCTGCAGTATTTTGTTATGAGACAGGGTGATGTCATTTGGCACCCATGGTCATAACTTACCTGAATGTATAACAAACAACTTTCTTGCTGTCTTTTCGTAAGACTAGGCAAGCAAATAAGGCTACTGTTATGGTTAGCTGTATTTAAGGGTCATTTTTTTGTTTACAAAGAATTGAAAGACGACAAGACGCGTCAAGTACTACCTACTTCAACCGAGGTAACAGATTCATTTGGAAGAATGGAACACTGGAATTATTTTTAGAGTGGGAGAGGATGTTACAGGACATGTAAACAAAGTTAACAACACACTTGGGGTAAAAAACATCTCCATATAATTATTCTGAGCAGACTCTACAATGTCTTTGAGAAAAGATTTTGAGAAAAATGTTCATTCTCTTGTTACACTTGCACTGATCCACTTTTGCCATTTGCAATATTATTAAAAGAAATAGCCCAACACTCACAGGTGTCAATTTTCACATACTCTATAGCAACTGGCTTCTCCAAAAACCTATGGCAGTTAAGAAAAAAAGTGTCCAAACCAGAAATGTATTTCAGAGAAATACAGGTATCTCCTTCCCAATGCATGAGGCCTCTAACATAGGAAGGACACTGACCTGCTGGAGCGAGTCCAGAGGAGGGCCACAAAGATGATCACAGGCTGGAGCACCTCTCTTATGAAGACAGACTGAGAGAGTTGGGGTTGTTCAGCCTGCAGAAGAGAAGGCTCCAGGAAAGCCCTATTCAGACTTTCCACACTTAAAGGGAGCTTATAAGAGAGATGGAGAGAGACCTTTTATCAAAGCCTGTGGTGACAGGACCACAGGAAATGGTTTTAAATGGAAAGAGAATAGAGTAATATCGGATATAAGGAAGAAGATTTTTACAGTGATGCTGGTGAGTCACTAGAACAGACTGTCAAGAGAAGCTGTGAATGTCCCATCATTGGAAGTGTTCAAGGTCTGGTTGGACGGGGCCTTGTGCAACCTTGCATCTAGTGCAAGGTGTTCCTGCCCATGTCAGTGGGGCTGCACTGAGTAATCTTTAAAGGTCCCTTCCAACCCAAATCATTCCATGAATAAAGGCCACTAGAAAAGTGTTTTCTTGCTGAAGTGTGAGAGAATCAGCGCTATGCTGGGAGCTCAGTGCTGCTTCTCCATCTCTGTGGTGTTCTGTCTCTGTGAATGTTTGAAAGAACAAGGAAAACCTTACTAAGCAGAAATAAATGATGACGTGGCATTCCAGATATGCACAGAACATTTTTTTTTTCCAGTCTCCCCTACTTTTCTCTAAAATTTGAAGAGCAACTTCTGTGCCCATCTCAAAGGAGGACTGGACTGATTTTCAGATGTACTGAGTACTCATAAATCTATTGCATTTTATTCATACTGCTCTGGCTAAAATCTAATGGGTTTGAGGATATTCAGTACATCAGAAACCCAAGCCAAATATTTAGACATGAAATCAAGCTACTCCATAAATTCCTCCACTTGAGGCAGTTACTGCAGTTACATAACTATGCTAATTCAAACCCAATGTACTTAGAGCTAGTAGGGATTAACAAACCTAGATTTTATCTTATAACTAAATGGTGACAAATTTAAGGCTCCAAAGATTAAATGAATAAAAATGTATCCCAGGTGCACTCATTTACAGTTCTTAAATCTTTTCTTACAAACTAATGAATTACAGGGGTGAGTAACATTTCTGGGGTTAATTTCTTTTTCACCAGGAATTAACCAACCACCAAAAATTGAATGCAGCATGCAAGGACTTGGAATGGCACTTTTAAACCTGTGAGGCAGTCTTGAGAAGACTCTGCCTTAAAAAAAGTACACTAAATCCTGGGCACTGCTTATTTAACATTCTCCACTGATGCATAGTGAGTCCAAACAATATTATCAGAAAGCAGCTTTATCAGGAATGAGATAGTCTACTGGCAAACCTGTTTGTGAACTTCCTTTGAGGCATATATCACTTGATGGCAGCCATAGCAGCTACTATTGTTGCTGCCTTGTTGAGTTAGAATTCTGGAAACTGTCATTTCAGTGCAGCACCCACTTTACTGACTGCATTTTTAAGACCTTCATTTAGCAGCCTGGTGATAATTCCCTGTTGCCATTAAAACACTGGAGCAGATTTGATTTGCTGTGCTGTTTATGCCATCTGTCAACATGGCTATTTTATAACAACTTCATTTTCAAGTGATGACTGAACTCAGCTCCTAGGAAAGTGATAATAAAGATGTTCTAGGAAATGAAAATAGGGATATGCATGAAATGCAAGGAATTTCAGGATTTGTGTGGAACTCTGGAGTACTGGTTCAGGGAGGAAAAGGAGAATTAATGTCTCTGCATGTATAGCAATGATGATTTGGCATAACTAATGCAGCTGAGTCTGAGCAACAAGAAAGCTGTCAGAATCCTTTCAGTGAACTGTGTGTAGCCAGAAAGGAGTTGGAGATGCCATCTTATCTACCAAATGTCATTTACCTGTATTTGGTAGAGAATATTTAAATGACAAGAAGTGTCCATTCAGTGCATGACATGAAATGCTTTGCTCCTTTTCTTGAACAGAGTTCAATGAGGATTAATGATAATAATAATGATGATGATGATAAAAATAATAATAATAACAACAATGATAATAAATGACATAACCTGTATACAGAAAATTCATCAAGATTTAACCTGTAAAAGCTAGAAACATAATGGAAAATTATCGGGAAGGAAAGGGGCAAAGTCTGTATGGAAAAATCTTTTCACCAGGTTGAGTTGGAGTAGGACAATCAAGGGCACTGAAATGCACAGCACATGTCCTTTAAACCAATAGTTTCCTAGTCTTTTTGGCTCTGTAAGAGCATGTAAAGAACTGATTTTTGGAAATGAAAAGCATTCCAGAAATCTGAAATGATTTTGTAAATACCATGTAATGATTTAGCTCACTTAAAACATTTATTAACTCAGCTAAATAAAAGGGCAATCTGGAAAATTAAACAGAAAATCGAACAGCCAGAACTCTTTTCTGACTTCAAACATTAACGAAGGACCATCACGTTATGAAAAGATTAAGACAGTTGCTAGGATGTTTGAATTACTAAAAGAAGAATTAGAACATTTAGAAGTGGAATTCCTTTCCAAGGTGAGATAGGAAGTAAAAAATAAATATAAATGTATACAGAATATTAAAAAAAAGTACTGGAAATTTATGTCCGTCCAACTCAAAAATAACTCTAACCATAGAGTGATTTTTTGGAGGAAAAAATGTTTATCTTTGTGCTTGGTCTGATTTTACCTCCCTTTACCACAGAGCAGGCTCCAGTTTGGTTCCTTCATCCTTCAAATATCACTTTCTTGTCACACTGTGCTGTCTGGGGAAAGACTGAATTTTCCTTCCTTTGTTGTTTTCCACTTTCAAATGCAGAACTTTGATACAGCTCGAAATGCTTATGAAGTTCATGTGAAGTGTCACTGTGAGTGACTGTGGTTTGCTTTTGTAAGGTATTTGAACGGTATTTGTGCTTATCACCTAACTCAATACACCTGATCATATATTTGAAATCAAGCATAAATGTGTTCTCTGTATTTATCCTTTACTTAGACATTGCTTAATTAAACTGTACTTCAGATTAGGATGACAATTTGATTAGTCAGAAGAGGATTTGCTCCCACCTTGCTCTTCTGAAGAAAAAATAGCTGACTAGCTGAATACAAGGGTTTTAAACTAAAACCAGCCTGTACTGTTTATAAAAAATTGGGATGTTATGAAGGCATAGTTAATAGTTGATGCAACACTGAATTCCAACATTGTCTTAACATTGTGTGCTGCTCAAAATTTACAACATTCAGGTAATGATAAGGATGATCAGAGTGGCACAAAGTTCAGCAGTCAATCTTCAGCCTGGCAATCGTTCCATAATTTTATGGGATGGAAAGTTTGGAAAAATACAGCTACATGTTCTGTAAAATACTCCTGAAATATCAAGTAAACATAGAAGTAAAAGATGTTAAAACTCAAGCTGTTATTTTACAGAAAAAGACTGAACATGCATAAGCCTCAATATTTTCAACTCTGACACAACATTTGAATAGGCAGTAGGAAATAAAGACTCCCACAGGGAATTCTTTCTGTTGAAAAAAGCTAAGAATAAAAGTGGGATAAAAGAAGTAAGTTTTATTTTCAATTCCACTAGAAAGAAAAGGATCAAATTGTGGTTAAAGTGAGACTTGGCAGAGTTCTGATTAAAGAAGAATAGGAGGATATTTTCTATGAACTTAATGTCAGTTACAACAATAAAGGAAACATGCTGAAAAGCAGATAAAGAACAAAAAATATGCTTTTTCTAAAGACTTTGCTTTGAATATCTAGAAGGAAAAAGAAAGTGTAACTGGAGGACCCTAGAGTGAAATTTATGAGATTATGGTATCAAAATTTCCAACAGAATCAGCAAAAATTTATATCAAATATGTTCTCTGGGAAGGAGCCACACTGAGATTAGTCCCTGATACTAGATTATATTTTCCACTGCTTTGACTTTGTGCATTTGTACCTGCACAAAGGGGGTATAAAGAGCTAATAGCAACAGGAGCTAGCAGAGAATTCCCATCTGTTGGCACTGCCACGTGTTTTGCACACAAGTAATTTCTCAGAGTTCGAGGCAAAGAGCTCTGAAGTACTACTGGATGTGCTTTACATTCTGGTTAGTGATCCTAACTAGCACAATTTTGCCCTCCTTTCTAACATGATTGTCTGAACTATTTTCTATCTTTGAATGTTCAGCTGACACTGGCAATCTCAGAAGTACAGGCAGTATTCCATACCCATTGATTTTGTCTCATTTTTAAAATAAAAATAAGAATGTTGCCTTTGGAGAAAATATTTCTTTTTCCACTTTAGAGATAAGGAAACAGAACATAGGAGACATTAAATGATCAGCTGACATAACACAAAATTTGTAACGGAACCTAGAATTAAGCCCAGATTTTCTGAAAACCAGATGAGCATGCACTCTTTCACAGCTTCTGTGTTTCCCATAGTATTCATATGAATTTTTGAACTGGGAATTCAATTGAAAAATATCAAGTCTCAGGTAGTGTGTAGCACGTTGCTCATGCTCCCTTT
The DNA here is from genome assembly GCA_013397115.1 of Edolisoma coerulescens. NCBI lineage: Eukaryota > Metazoa > Chordata > Aves > Passeriformes > Campephagidae > Edolisoma > Edolisoma coerulescens. Next base: position 539,770 of record VWZW01002015.1, read on the forward strand.
TTATCCAGGTACTTTAATTGGGATTTACTCCTTTATGAAAAACCCATACTGAGAACATCAGCAAGTAGAAATGTCCTTGTGACAGGATAAAAAATGACCCGGTGTGCAGAGATGATATGAAATAGGGCTGTTCACATTTCTGTTATCACACGTGAACCCCCAGTAATCATACCGTGTACACCATGGCTGATTCAGTACTAGCGGAAATCAGCATCTGAGCTGCTGGAAAGAGAGCTGCGGCAATGGTTTGGTTAGGCTGGGTTACTGCTCCTGCTATATCTCACTCACAGCTCTAAAGAGAGTGAGAACTCAAAGGAAGCAAGAGCTAAGACAGGCAAAGGAGGAAGAGAGTGCTAAACTCTACATAATCCAGTGTTTATATGCTTATAAAGGTATGTAAATTAGGGTTAAGGAAAACACCTTCTGCTAAAACTCAGTGAACTCTTCAGACAAAGAGCAGAAAAAGGAAGGACATGAATCATTCTGTAACTGGTTATGTTCAAAGCAACTTGAAGTTCAGAAAGTTATTTGTTTCCCAAATTAGTATCTTAATTGTGTCTCATTTTTTATTCTAAAAGTGAGTCCAAGTCTGAAGTCAACATTGAGCAGGAACAGTCACCAAAACAGATTACCAAAGAATTACAGAACAGTAAGGGCTCCTCAGTTTCTTAATTAATTGTTCATATTGATATTTGTTGTGATATCCAGTGATTTCATTAATGCTTTATGATAATGCAGATACTGGAAGAGTTAATAGACCTGAATAGAGGGGGAACTAAAGATGACATTTAAGGAAGAATATTGATAAAATTTCATTTATTTCCCCAAAGCTGAGAATATCTTCTACAAGGACATGTGAGAGAGTCCCCACTCTTTACATGACTGGAATGATTGAGAAATATATATGCTATAAAAAATCTGAAGACTATGTTGGGAAATGGAGCAGCTTGCTTAAGTAGGTCCTAATCTCAGATAATCCAAAATTTATAAAGAGACATACGAATTTCAGATTTGTTTAAATAAAATTTTTTAGCAACGCTACATAGGAATATGTGTACAGTAAAATGTAAAATTTAAGATATGCTAAAAAAAGAGACTTTTCATTCATGGCACTTCCTTACAGAATGATATCTAGGACGCTATGAGGCAAATATGACCTCAACGATGCTCAGTTTAAATTGAGGAGTACAACCATAAGAGGTTAGCATTTCTGGAAAGCAATTAAGACAATTGTGATCATTCTGTCTATACTAGGACAATAAACATGCCCAGAAATGTTCTTTGGCACTGAAGACTGCTGGCACACGATGGCCTATGCCTGAACAAGCAAACTCTCTCAACCTTGAAAAGAAGGAGGTTGCACACAAATAGTCAGCTTGGAACAGTCCAGTTCCTGTGCCATGCCTGGGAACTGCTCTGGACAGTGCTCCTGGGCATGGACTGACATCACACCAGGAAACATCACAACTGTTTTAATGGCACATACAATTGTTTTACAATGCCCAGGAAGCTTCCCAGGCTGTTTTTAATTTGCAATATTATGTTAAAAGGTATTTTGTATGAGAAGATGAACTATGCTTGTACAAGTGACTAGGGCTGCCATTCTGTATTATATTTCAATGAAACATGTGAAAAAGAAAATTTGATAAAATGCAAAAACCTTTCCACTAAAAAATCTTGATCCATTAAAAGTCACTTGACTTTATTTATTTATTTATCCTCGTTTTATTTATTTCCCTTGTAATGAGAACAAAGGAAATTAAGAGTGATTGTAAAAAATTTGGTGGAAGATAGATTTCTCCACAGCAATGTAGTGGGCTAGATGCTTATATGAAAGGAAAAAAATCTAATGCTTCCAAAAAAAGGAGATTAACATTCATCCTAGAAATTATCCTAGAGTCAGGCGTGACAATCTGTGCTGCCTTTCTCCATAGATGTGTCCTGAGTTTTGATGTTCCCGAAATGCTTTGTTCTCAATGTCTGTTGTTTCAATTTTTGGTTTTTTTTAAACACCTGGAATAAGGAAAGAAGGGACCAGTTGAGAAAATTATTATCTAGGCCAACAATTTAGGCTACAATAGGTAGATGGTATCCGGCTTCTGAAATATAGTCTCATGAACACTCAAATATTTGATAAAAGGTATCCAGCAACTAATTTCTTGGAACATACCATTCTCTGGTAATCAAGGAAGGAGTTTGGAACTACAGATTAAATTCATCTCAGACATGAAAAGGAAGAAATCTAGTACTTTGTTCCTCACTAAATTGTTGTACTAAGAGGGTCTATGAGACAAAGTGCACCTACTGCACAATCATTATTTTTACTAATCCATTTATAAACCTTTTCTGTAACTGAACTTATGTGAAAAATCATCCTAAAGTCATAAAGCTTGGGTTGGCCAAATTTGTGCATTTTCTAATACATCATTTTTGGGACAGAAAAAAATGTCCAAGTTGTTCATCTGTTGTAAGCAGTAGAGTTGATTTATTGCAGTCCGTTGGAAGAGAAGATAAGATATAGTGGAAAATAGCAGGGGCACTGCTCTAGGTACAGCAATGCATAAAAGCATTGCAAAATGAGCAATGATGGATAATGGAACTAACCTGTTACAGTACTATCCTATCCTTTTTTGATTACAAATTCATTTAGGACTAGAAAAACTAATTAATTTCATCAGGACCAGCTTACTTATATATTTGGCTCAGAAACTGCTGTTGTAGGGCCTAACAGCTCTTGAGAAACAAAGAACCTACTTGTGTTGGGCTTTTTTTTTTTTTCTTTAACTTTCATATTAGAACTTTGAAGATTTTCTTTCTCTCCAAAGTCAAAATATGTATCCTGCCATATGTGGTTTGAGTAGTGACCATGAACTATTTCAGAATCCACTGTTTTCATTAGTGGAAGACAGTCAGTTCACTTATGACTCTTCCAGTAGCACAGGAATAGTAGTTAGCATAAAATAGTATGAAGAACTGTACATGATAGTCAACAGAGAGAGAACAGGATAAAAATATCAGCAGTTTAGCAAATAAAGATAACACTTGCAAATTAATGTCAGTTAGGTTAAGGAAAACATAGCAAATTTCAAAGATGTGAAAAAGATATAATTTGGGACTTTACCCACACAAGAAATGGAAGAAACAGCCTGAGTGCCAAGAAGATAACCTAAGCAGTATAGAAAGTATGCTGTAGACATGATGACAAATTAACATCTCATTGCTTTTTGTTACAATACATTATAGTGAGACAACCAATGCGAAGTTCGAGACCCTGACTGCGTTTGTCTGTCTGTGAACATGGGTTCATACCGCAGTGGTTCCTTCCCGAAGATGTCAAAACCTTCTTGAAGTTCTTTGAATTCAGGTAAAGCAGGTACAGTTTTTGCCTTATGTGGTAACTTCCCTCTAGTATTTTTTAAGCAGTCTTGCATTTAAGTCACAATCCTAGTTTTTCTACCTTTTATAATTTGTGTTCTGTATTCATCTATTCATCATCTACCTGTATTTCACATTTCACATTTCATGTATTATGAAAATTATCATACTAACCACTTTGCATTATGATTTATTTAATGCAGTGTTGTTAAGTATAAGACTTTTGATTTGTTATGAGGAAAGCCTGTTTTATTTGAAATTTGAATGTCCCTTGCAGTCTTTGTATTACACAATTAAAGCCCAATAGTTATGGTAGATGACCATTTGAAACATTTATTTGGGAACCAGACAGTCTATAATGTCTTGTGTAGGAATTCACGAGAGAGAGAGACAGCCTATCACACACAGAACGATGACTAGAAGCCTGAGTCAAGTTCCTTAAAACATCTGGGATATGTATAAATTGCATCATAAGGCATCTGTGGAACCCTTTAATGGGTGAGTGTCACCTTTCACCAATCAAATAGGAATTTGTTTCAATTCAAACTTAGCTATCAATGTGAGAAATGAACAGAGGAAAATGAAACCAAACAGAAAAGAATTTTGGGCTGCAATGTGACTGAATGTGGAATAGTTCTGTCAAAAAACCCCCAAAGTTTAGTCCCAGAGTGGCTCTCTAATAGAGCATGGAAATACCCACTGGAATGGTTATCACACTCAGGATAAACAAACAATGAGGAATTAAGTCTGTACTCAGCTCTCTCGTGATTTGAAAGATCTATGACTGGCACAGAAATTGCAGTTCTAGATAGAAATGGTTCATCAAAAACTGAGGTGGGCTTTGTCTTATTATTCTAACGCAATAAGTGAAGAATAAAATGCTACTAGTATATAAAAGAATTGCAACAGAAGTTTCTACAGAAAAGAATTGTACTACTACCTATTTTTCTAGTGTTTTGTCATTATGGTGTCCTAGGTGTTTTGTCATTATGGCATCTGTGAATGTGTAAAGATGGAAATGAAATACAGATGTTGTCATCATTTTCCCAAACTAATCAGCAAAAGTAAGTATTCTCCAAGGTGTATATATAACAGATAGATGTGTTCTACCCCTCCTCTCAATGGGATTTAAATGCCTCTGTATCTTTGATAACTACTTCCTGCATTTATAACAAAACACCTTAGGAATGTTATATATTTGATAGACCTACATGCAACAGACTTTACATTAAGGTCTAAGAACAGTCCAGGCAGTGGCCCTTTCTATATTAACTGTGATATCTATGTCTTGTCCAAGCCGTGTTGCAAAATTGGGTATCACAGAAACCTGCAGAGTGGATAATGAACAGAGACTCTAAGCTCCAGAAGACACAGCAACAACTCTGGCAAAGGATGTTACTGTGAACATCTAGCTAGTGAAACCAATCTCAAATTTTGAAAGGCAAATGATATTGTAAGAAACAGGGATATACAATATTAATAGTGTGAGTGAGGTGTCTTAAATTCATGACGGTGTTTACAACTAGATTAAGAATCCTCAAAGTGCTTCCCCATCTTCAGGTCCAGGATTTCATGGAAAATATTTAACAGAAAGACTAGGATTTCAGAGCAATGAGAATTGTAGCAATCTTCTGCTCCTTTTCTAGAAATAATTTAAAGTTCTAAAACCCAGCCTTGAATTTCTTAAAAATCTGCATCAGTTATGAGCATAACTGCTGTCCTCGTGCTGTTCTGAGCTATTCAGGAAAACAAAGCAAGGTATGCATATCTGTGACTCATGCTGCAGCTGCAAGGAAACTGGCTAGTCTTTATCTGAAAGGAGGATTCAAATTCAACCAGTTAGATATCAAATCTATCAATGTTACCATCAGGATAATTGTATGGAGCTGCTGAGAACATCAGTGAGTTCTGTGAATACACTGTAGAAGAATGTGGGGAGAAAAGAAGCTTGGGGAATGAATGGTCTGGTCTTACACTGAGTTGTACTAAGCCCCTGAGAACTAGTGCATGTTCACTGGCTTTCTGCTCAGAGACTGAGCTTTTTAAGGTTATTAGTATTAATCATAGAAATTATTCCAGACAATCTGTGCTCAAGGGAATTATAGAAATTCCACAATAATTCGACAAACTCCAGCTGCTATCAAATTCCACAAACTTACCAAAAATGTAGAAAGGCTAGTAATCTGCTATTTATCCATGTGAGATTCTCAGTGAATTGCAAATTCCTCTGGCTGCAGGCTAACTTTCAATAAAAACATTGTGAGCTCAGGATCACCTACATTCCTTAACAGTACTTTCCAATGTACTCTTATGTACATTTTACTGATATGTGCATCTTTACCTTTATTTTTAAGTGTACCTACAGGGTCACTGAAGCGACACTCTCTTCTAAACAGGACTGCCATCCCACTTGAGAATATCTATTACTATAATCTTGTGAGGCTTTTTCATCAAACAATACCATCACTGAGCTCATTCTGGTTTGAGAAAATGCTTTGTTCATTAAACACTTTTGTGCCACTGTCTTTTCTTGCTTTAGTCCCATCAGGCTTGCCATGCATACAAAATTCTTAATTATTGAATGCTAATTTCCTAACAGTTTCTTGCAGTGCATGAGGGCAAATTAGCTTGTCTAATTAAGAGCAAGCACCTTGGAAAGTATTTGAAGAAGTTGGGTGTGGAGCAATTTTCTGTTCAATAAGGTATAGATCTACTTATTGTATTGTACCTATCAGTAATGTATCAGGGCTGACAAATTTACACATTCATTCTTGATACAGTTGTTGCACTTGATTAAAAAGATCTATTGCTGTCTCAATACAACTTTTAAAATAAAAGAAAAATATTTTGCATTTTAGAGCAAACTCTGACAAAGGGCCACACTTTCTGATTCTCAGGTCTGCAATACGATTGCTTCATAATTGGAAAAGAAACTGTATACAGGTTAGAAAAACAGTACTGCCATTACTTTCCGTTTATCACAGGGTAAATGTGACCTAATTCAACAATCTGATTAAGACTCAAGTGTTAGGACTCAGCTATATTTTCATATAAAACCACTCCAGCCGAAAGAACTGCTGTAGTGGCATACAAACATCCAGAATCTGGGCACACTCCTCTTGCTTTGTCTGAAGCAGGGGTGTGACCAGCAAATTCATGAAGTCAAACACATTGATAGAATGGAATATATTTGACAGAATACACTATATTTTAAACCTCTAGCCCTTCAAAAGCATCTAAAATGAGATTTTCCTTGTAATTTGTATATGAAACTATTACATTGATTGGATTATATATGCTCCCTCTGGTGGTTTACTTAATCCATAGAAATGCCTCTTTTTTTTTTAGTTTGTATTTAAATGGCTAAGATACTGCAGCCAATTTTGTAATAACAGCACACTACTGTCAGTTAAATAGAGTTTGGATAAAAACAGCCTGAGTATAAATCAGCCAGTCCTCCCCCCATCTTTTAATTTCCCATTGAACTATGAAATATTCCTAAAGCAATCAAAAAAACCCCCCCAAAACCTTAAAACTTCAAACAGTTAAAATGAGGAAGTATTTAAAAGTGAGCATTTTGAACCACCCTTGAGGCCTTATGAGGCAGTGTTAACATCATCGGACAAGGGAAGGTCAATGGGTGTTGCCTATCTGGAATTCTGTAAGGCCTCTGACACAGTGCCCCACAACATCCCTCTCTAAATTGGAGAGATACAGATTTGGTGGTTGGATGGTGTAGTGGATGAGGAATTGGTGAGATGTTTGCATCTAGAAAAAAGTGGTCAAAGGATCAATGTCCCAATGGAGAGCAATGACAAGAGATCCCTCAGCGGTCTGTACTGGGACCCGTGCTGCTTAATAGCTTCATCAATGACACAGACTATGGGTGCACCCTCAGCAAGTCTGCAGATGACACCAAGCTGAGTGAGGTGGTTTGCCTTTCCCTGCTCTCCAGTGGAATCTACAACCCTCATTGTGATGTCAGCTATCCAATAAAAGCTGAGGAAAATGTAGATATCAAACAACAAGCTATGTGTTTCTTATTTGGATTTAATTTTGTTTTTTGTAAATCCAGAGGCTTTTGTAGTCAGAACAGTAATTATTTTTCTGCTTTTTTTGTAATTCTGCATAGAAGATGCTTTGCTCAGCTGATAAATATTTTAGATTACCTAAGACTCTTACTTATACAACAATATTTGAGTCAACACTCTTTTAATGAAAACAGGTCTTGTCAATTGGGATACACAGACCAAAAAACCAAAAACCCTAACCCTTTTCCTCTTCCTGATATTAAAAATTTCCAGACATAAACTCACATTTGAAAGTTAACTAAACATGTTTCCAATTTCCTTCTAAAGGAAGAATGAACAAACAAGACATTTCAAACTTGTCCAGAAGTTCAGAAGACAAGTAACAGGCATTCTTTTTTATCTCAGTTACCATAAGGGCACTGTGGAAAACTGTCATTTCATATTTCAACTGTAACATGTTTTCTTAAAAACTGCAGGTGCCTAAAGATTCTCCCTTCCCTGCTTTCCAGCTAATCAGCATAGAATGCAAAACAACTTGTTTCTTTATTACCTGTTTAGATGGGAATAGTGATTATCATAATAAAAGATTAGAAGTATCAAGCCTTAAATCACATTATTGCTACTGTTCCCAGACACATTTCTGATTTTTCACTTTGCTCAGAACACATTCCATAAACCCCAGCCATAACCTTTTCATTTACACAACTAGTGCTATTGTTGGCATACAGGATTAGGCCTTGAAGTAAAATGCTTCACAAATGGGATTCTTTCATTTTTTTTAGCTCAGGATTGCTTTAGGAGTATAAGAAGCTTTGGGAGCTGTGCATACACACAAGGGCAGTATGACTGCCTAAAGTGCATGGAGTGTCCTGGCTCATCACTGCACTCAGAAAGTCCTGGAATTTGTACAGTCTCTTTCAAGACACTTCTCAAACTGGAGGTTTGCACTCTATGGGTCAATGCCATAAACTGGCACAGTTTCAAACCACATTATTCAGTGCATACTCTGGAAAACAGAGACTCTTAAGGATAAGAGTGCAAAATCTCATTTCTTTTCAGATCCAGGAAAGTCCCCAGCAGGGCTGCCTGGAGAGCAGTGCCAGGAGCTAATCCTGAGTCTCCAGGCAGCCAGCGAATGAGGATAGTGGAGCTGGTCTGAGCTGGAGTCATGCAAGGAAGCTTCAGTGCTCAAGCTTACACACCTCCACAACTAATGGGCCATTCTTCAGGGGCGACTTGTTTTCAGAGGACCCATGTTCACTTATCTCCTGTGCCTCTGGGTGTTCTCTGATCACTGACAGACTGCTGTGTCAAGGCAGTGTCACCCTTACTGAAGAGCTTCATGGGGCTCCCATGGGGGATTTCACTGCTGAGCCCTGCTCAGACTCACCTGAAGATCTTTCCTCATACAGAGTGTTGGACCCTTAGAGATTATTTGGTCCTAGATACTTAAGCCCAGAGTTTGGAAAAAGCTCCTTTTAGTACTGCTCTCCTATTCTGTGTAACTTCCCTTGAAAACCGAAGCAAGTCTGCCAGCAAAGCATCCTTGTGGATCCAAGTGTAAGGCTTTTGGGTGCCCTTGGCAGACAGTTTTGAGGATTAAAAATTTGAAAATATGTACCAACAGTGAAAGCTGAGTAAAGATACAATCTAAATTGTTTACAGCTCCTGCCCCTACTACTCCTGCCCTGGAGCACCAGTACTCCAGTTCCTTATCTTCAGTTTGGGGGTGATGGTACCACACCAAACCTGACTGATGTTTCAGGTATTGGGAGATGCTTTTATCCTGTATTGATGAAGTGGAGCATGAGACATTCAAAGCCTGAGTCTCCAGCATGCACAGATAGCAAGAATGTGCTCTTTGTATGCTTATTTCTGAACACACCGAAATATCAGTTTCATTTCACTGCCCAAATCTGAGACTTTCCCGAAGTTTATCAAAATAAGAACATCAAGATCTAGGGAATCTTTTTTGGAAAATCAACTTCAAATATTTTCAAGGGAACTCAGTATTTCAGTATATGCAAGCAAGTTTTGCAAACTGAAGCTGCAAAATAACAGCAAGGTTGTTTTAAAGCTTCCAAAAACTTTCCTAGCAAATGACATCTCCAATGTGCAGGCTATACCAAGTGCCTAGAGTATATAAACATTTTCAGATGCATATGAAGATGATATAAACTAATCTAACATTAATGAATTCTCCCAATTTTTACAAGCCAGGAAGTCAGAGATAATGAAGGGCAAATGAGCCAAGTTTCAGCCACAGGAGACCGCTGTGGGACAGATGCTAAAGTGTTTCAGGCATTTATAGACATGGATACTTGTGTTGGAGAAAGCTAGAATACCATCATAGCTGACACATTTATAGTTAATCTCCTTTTGAACAGTTTTACTCATGAAACAGTTATGAAATATACATAGTTCCAAAAGAAATTAGCTCCTAGGGGGATCCTCCATCTGCTGAAGTCAAAGGAAAATGATGTGCCTTTGCTTCAGTCATGATAAAGTTGTGTGACACACATCATATTGGATTTCAGTGTGGATAGTTTGATGACCCCTTATGAAAGAACTAATGGTGGTTTAAGCTTGTAGAGAGTGCAGGAACAGAGGATTCAGCCCTCAGTTACTCACAAAATGAACCTGCCTCTCCAACCATTGCAGAGCTTGCACAGCAGCTGGGCTGAAGTTACAGGTAGGAAACAACCCTCTGTTGTAGGATAGAGCTATTTTCATTCCAACACAGATTGCCCATGTGGGGGAGTAAAGTTTTTCTGCAATGGTCCTGCTGGTCAGTTTTCCTTGTGCAGTTAAAGGTTTTACATAAAGTTTTGGGTTTTTTTTTCCCCAGAAACTGTACTTTGCTGTGTGGATGATACAATATGTTGATTAAATCTAATGCAAGGAAAAAAAATGCAAGATGGTGTTCCTGGTAGTAATGTTTCTCTGGCTAAATGGGGTAATAAGTTCCTAAGAAAAAAGGTTTGTAGAACTGATATACAGTTGTGTTTCCCACTGGATGTGTGCAAGCTTCCATGTTACCCACTTGGAAGTCTGTTTGCTCAAGAAGGTCTCACTTTAGAGCACCAAAGTACTACTGTGGCACCATGGAAAGAACTTTCTGGTGTGTTCCAGGCATATCTGACCCTCACTGCCTATCAGTCCCCTCAGAAGCAAATAGGCAATCTCCCTCTGCAGAAATCAGAGTGCTGGGTTGGTCAGGAGATTAATGAGGCACTCAAAACCTGTCACTGCCATCTCACTGCCTTCTTCAGGCTCTTGCAACAAAGGCTAATTGGCTTCCCCACTCTGGGATTTGCCTACAGACAAGAGAGACAGTTTTGGTTCCTCATCTCTTGGACCGGTGTGTCCAGTCAGATTTGCAACTGAGAAGCATTACTCGGGCATTGCTCCTAAGCATTCCTCCTACTTCAAAAAACCCTATGAGCACACATTTGAAAGTGGACTGTAAATATTAATTTTCTTTGTCCTCCAGGCAGTTCTGAAATGTCTAAGCTAATAGTTCATGGAATGCTCTGTCCTTGTTTTTTCAGGCTGATTTTACCCTGCTGCAGCAGAGCAATGTATATCATAATAGGAGATAAAAGTCTCCATTGATTTACAAGGCTGGTGAGTGAAGAGTAGTGATATACAGAAAAAGCTGAAGGACTGTGAGATAGGAATTAACAGCTTTCCATCCTTTATGATTTTTAACCAGGCTATTAGATTTTCTTGTGAGGAAATGCTTCTTTATTACATGCGAAAAGAACATTCTAATACAGCAAATTTATTTTTGAGGGGAACAAAACCACAATGTGGTACTGAAGCAAATGATTCTGAGCACTCTCCTTTGAACCAGACATTGCCACTGAGAACGGAATGAGATTTTTTTTTTTGTATCTCTCTAAAATGAATATACATGCTGAGAAAGAGCAAGGTAAAAGCAGAGAGACACTAGACTAGAAGCCCAGAGAGAGTATCCAGAACTGGTAGAAAATTTTCAAAGCTGAGACAGAAGGACTCCTCATCACAATAATCCTGCAGTGTAACCAAATAAATATTCAGTTTTCATATTTTGGAAAGCAAGTTGCCTCTTTTCACAAAATATTTAACCATTTATGATTTCAGAACTCTTTCTCTATAGAGATGAAATAGTTGAAATTGCTCATTTCAGAAGAGTGGCCAAGAAACATAATGAGGCCTGAGGCCATTATGACCAAAGCCATGTTTCTGGAGGAAACAGCAAGGTAACAAATTAGGTGTTAAATCCTGTATAAGGTGCTCTGGGGACTGGACCACAGCCTCTCTGGTCAAGTCCTAGATGAACAAAGCCACAAAGAAACCAGTCTGATCTCACAGCTGGCCCTGCTTTGAGTGGGAGGTTAGTCTAGATGACCTTTAGAGGATCCTTCCATTCTGAGCTATTTTATGACTGTATACACAATTCTCCGTTTGCTAAAACCTGACTGAATATTGTTCATCTTAATAGATAAAAATTGTATGGTATGGCTGTTTTTAAACTACTGAAATGCCCATGTAGAAGCATGTTCTTAGTTTCCTCTTCTGTATCCATCCTCTTTCTAAGGAATCCTCTCCAGTTCCTGCTTCTGCTGGTAGTCAAACAATGTCCAAAGACTGCCTCCATGAAATGACAGTCTCACTACCGTCAGAAATGGGCTAATTAATAGCAATAAAACTACTCAGTCTACCTGCTGCATCTTGTCAAAAGCACAGCCACGCTGCAGAATGGAGACAACTACTTTTGGGAAACAGTGCAGGACTGCCTCACAGTAGGCTCATATTTGACCTCCACAGACAAAACAAAAAGCAAGGTTTTCTTCATTCAAACTTCAATTGAACATAAATAGATGTGTTCAGACTGTATATTTTTCAGCAGTAAATTACACCTTGCCAGTTGTGAGGGGACAGCCACAAATTCTCCTAAATGAGCAGAAGGAAACTGTGACTACGTGCGTGGTTCTGCTCCTTCTAAAGGTGAAGGATAAAACTTAGTCCTTCACAGAGAATTTGTGCCTTAGTGAGCAAAACAGATTTTTCAGCAATTTCAGAACTCAGGAAACTCAGGTCTTCAGAAACTACAGAGGATCTGAAGGTTTGCCTGTTCTTCACAAGAGGTCTGGACTTTACAATATAATTGAGTTTATCCAAGAATCATATAGAACCGTAGCCACAAAGCACTAGGCCTTGTTCAAACCAAAGCCAACAGAAACTCAGTGCTACAGCATCTACTGCTGGAAGGAGGATCAAGAAATGCTGAAAGCAAGGAATAGGCTAAAGCAACCAAGAACTGTTCATGCTTGCTTGGAAGAGTTTCCTAGAAGTATTCTTACTCTTGAAGATATTTGGTATGTTTTCTATTACATGATTTCTCTTAGCTCTAATTCTACTAAAATGGTTTTTGCAAGACAAATGGGGAACAGAATTACTTTTCAAGTGACTTAGTACAGGAGTTGCAGCTTAAGAAAACATTATAAAAATGACCCCAGTTTCCTAATCCTGTGCCATGTTTGTCAGCTATTTACCAGTTCTTCAACATGGTGTCAAATTTTTACACCATTTTAGAATGTTAATTACCTTTTCTTGTTTCATTTTACAACCATTTCATACAAAGTATTCCTAAACCTAATCACCAGAGCTGAAAAGCACAGCAACAATAAACATCCATTATGATACTGCATTTTCTTTCAGAGGACTGGTGTTTAATTCTTGCCATGAAGGTCAGTGAAGGTCAGAAAGTGAAAAACTTTTTGGAAAGCTACAGCTGCAGAGTTTCCATTTTGCTGGCTGGGCTTCAGCTGCTCCACAGTTTAAACCACTACTGCCATGGACGTGACTGTCCTTGTCAATGTGTCACTGAGAGGCTGAGGAGACCCAACGCACCCACTGAGTATAATGACAGGTTAAAAAGGAAAGTACTCTGGCTGTTTGGATGTGTTGGTCTCCCTGCTGTTAACAAGGAAGTCTTTACAGTTACATTAACACACTGCATCTCCATGTGGTTAAATTACTTTTGATGAAGCCAGTGATGTAGGGAGAAAATATTATTTTTATTATGATCTCTTCTTCTTTTTCAACTTCAAAAGGATATTATGGTATGACTGAAGAAATAAGAACAAGCGCTTAACTCCCAACTCAACCGTTTTGAATATTCTTGCCTAATTGTTGAAGTGAAATTTGACAATGACGTGTTGCTAGCGATCACAACTGAGGTTTATGTTCATATAAGTGCATATATATAAACCCAAATACAACAACTTCTAATGCTGAATAACCTGTGGGCAAATGGTTCTGGATAGCTTTTGAGCATAGCTGCATAACCACACACAAAAAAAGAAAAGAAAATAAAAATTCTTTTCTCTACCTTTGGAGTTTACTGCACCAGCTGCAGTTGAAACCAATCTGGGCAGTGACACAGGGACCACAGCTGGTAAACTGGAGACAAGCTGAGATGTAGATAAAAAACACGAATTATTACATTAGTCTCATATATATTTCACATAAAAAGAACAAAAGAAGGATATTTCTTCTGATAATATATATTTAGGAAGTCAACAGGTTCACACATGTCCAAAATAAGACCCTGCACCGAGCCTATTACAATGCTTTGCACAACTGCATGCACAAAAGTACATTTCATCTATGGTATTCCATTTGTATTCCATTTGTAAATGTATTCTTACTTCCACATCCGTTCATTCAGCTTCATTCCTAAATTTTTATCTTTTTGCTCAATATCAAGTATTTCCTTAAATCTCTTTCTTCCCTGGCTCCACTGTTCTTTGGTGCTGCTGACATTCACACGTAAGCAGATAAGATTGACAGAAAAATGTGCAAGAACTATAACTGGATTAAAAAAAAAAGAGAAAAATAGGCGTTTCTACTCTTTTTACAGTAGTACACCTGAGATTTTAAACCCTGAGATTTCCAAACAATGTAGTTTTACCTTGGCAAAAAGAGCCAGATGAACTGCAAAATATTTGGAGTCACTTGCTTGGGGATGTGCCTTTGTGCTGCGATGCATAGTACACAGAAGAATTCGTGTTTGCATTGCAAGCGTGAAAACTGTTCCTTTTTTTTCCTTGAGGAAACACATTTAAAGGCAATATAATCATTCTTCTGAAAAAATGATTTGGCACAAATTTCATTCAAAACCTACTGGGAGCTATATACCTATAAAATAACTTGAGATACATGAGGATGAACTGGATAATGCATCATCCATATGGGAATCTAGGAGTGGATAAATGAATCTGTTCATGATTCCAAGTCCAGAGATAAAACAAAATATTTGAAATTGTGTATGTGTTGCTGAGATTGAGATGCTTCCTAGATCTGGCTCCTGCTTACATAATATTTTACTTACTTGGAAGAGGTATCATTTCGACAGCTGAGAGATTTGTAATCTTTGACATCTGTAGCTCCACCCTGTGGTATTCATAAATTGTTCTTCTGCGGACATCTAACAGGAAAGAAAAAAAAAATCATATTTTACTATGTTGCAGTGTTTACATTGTGAAGTATAGTGGATGTAACGAATACACAGTGTCCCTTAGGTGCGCATATGGCAACAATTTTCCTCAAAAATATATTTTTAACTTTGAATATCACAAAATAACATGTAAAGATAGAGAATTTTTCAGTTGAGCCCTCAGAGCTGACAGAATAGGTACTTGTCCCAGTGAAGAATTATGAAAATGCTTAGTGTGCTCTCAAGCATCTTCGTCATTGATTTAGGCAGAAATTCTGGAGAGTATACTGTCAGACATTTTAGGGTGTATTTCAAATTCTTGCTTGCCTAAGACATTTCTCAGCTTACAGACTTCAGAGAAATGCTTTATATGCTCACTTTGTCAGTTCTTGCCAAGATGTGCAAACAAAACCGATTTCATTGCTTAATCAAATTTTTTAGCTACAAGGTGGCTCACATCTAGATGTACTAGAATATATTTTCATATTATAACATTATATTAAAGAATACAAGTCTTCCAAAACAGCCGTTTTGCATAATCTTTACACACGCTGACTGCACCTGAGTTTCTCAAAGCAGGAATTCAATATAGTCAATGCACTCTTCTTAAGGGCTTTGAACTCCCAAGCAATTGTAAGACCCAAGCACAAGACAAACGTGAAAAATCACCTGCTACTTCCCAGAACAATATCCTATAATGTCTTCTGAAAATTCCAGATTTTATGAGTACAGTTGCAACACAGACTGGTGAGCTTGTGTCGTTGCAAATTAAAAGCACAACCTGTAACACCAATCTGACACAAAAATGACAAATTTCTGGTGTGCTAGTTTCATATTTATGTTGTTTTTGAAGGTCTGCTAAACTAACTGAAATCAGAGTAAAATATAATTGCTGACCCTGTGCAATCATTCCAGAGAGAAATAAAGGGTTACATACAAAGGACTAACAGGTTACTCATGTCAATGACTAGTCTGAGTCTACATGCAACAGAAGAAAATGGACTTGTAGACAGCCACAAACTCAGTCTATGTTGCCAGACCTCTATGGATTAGGGTACACCTTGCTGCTTGAGGAAGCAGCTTTTCTGCCCTCTCTTATCTCAGTAGCTCTCAGAGACAAGTAGGCAGTATCTTGCTTTCAGACAATAATATTTCTATTTAGCTCCAAATCAGCACCATTGCCAACCACTTCTTGTGATTTGTTTGAAGCTTCACTCTTACTTCACCCCTCCTGAGAGCAGATTTCTCTTTCATTATGAAATGAACCTATAATTGAACTAGTTTTATGTCTTATCTACAAATACATTCTGACTAGTTAAAAGGTGGATATGGGCAGGTGCCAAAATTTACCTCAACAGACGCTTTAGCCAAGTCCTTCAAACCCACTGGACAGAAAGAGTTTTCAAGTCCAAGCTAATTGTGCCCTGGGGTAGGGAAAATCTCTTGCTAGCTGCAAGGGGTTTATGCTCACAGAATGGTCAGTCTCATAAAAGCTAAATCAGAGTGATTGTAAAATGTCTTTGAAATGAGCTCCTGCCAATGCTGAAGGCTGTAATTTGTTTCCACAGAAATCTTTAACATTCCATCCAAAAAACCCCCAAAAAACCAAAAAGAAAAGAAAAGAAAAAAGCAAATGAATAGATAAATTCAAATGCTGAGTGTTGACACTTTATCTGAAATGCACCTCATCAGTACTGGTACAGACTAGCATGCTGTAATCCTGTTAATGCTGAACCTTTCCTAACAGGCTCCTTACAGGGCTTACAAGAAATAAAGAGCTTCTGGCTTTCCAAAGACTCAGTAAGAATCAGTGACTTAGGGCACAGGCACTTTTACCTCACCCAGTGCATGAAATTTCTGAAAAACACTACTTTTAAGAGAATTAAGTGTGTTATATATATAAAAAAATATTCTAATCACGCATATTTCAGCATGACTGTTGATCCCATTAAATCCCACTGCCTGACAGACTCAAATTTGATCTTTTTCTTCAGAAAGATGACTGTGTGAGCCACAGGTGGTGAGTTTGCATATGAGGCATCTATCTAATACAGAGAGGTATTTACATAGCCATCTTCTAACATCTTTGTATATACTTGCAGACAGGTGTTTGGAAATGTGAGCGTTCAAATTTATCTGCCTGACCAGGCTAGAAAAACATGCAAGGCTAGATTCTTTTGAAAGTATGACTTAAACATGCCACAGTCCTAAAAAAGATCCTAAAAAAGCACTTTTCTCTCCTTACTTTGAATTCTGGGCTGGCTCCCCTTAACAAAACTGGTTAAAACAAGCTAAAATCAACAGGATAAACAGAAAAATGAATACTCTTCCCTCACACTTTCCCCCTAATCTCTTCACACGCTCCTGCTTCAACCCAGGACAGAAATTGCCTTTCACTCAGGTGAATTTTTTCTTCTTTGTCTTATGCTATCTATTTAGCTCTTTCACAAAAAAGCACTAGTGCAGAATCCCAAAGAGCTTATGAGCCCATGTATACCTCAGTATACACCTCAACATGACAAGGACTAGTGAAATAATTTGATGCAGTAACAGGTAAATATTTAAGCATCATGTACAGGTATTTTGCTATAAAGAAACATGACATCAGGTCTAGCAGGGAAGGGAGGAAAGGAAAAGGACTTCTGTATGCTTTTGAAGTACCATTTCTAGTTCTGAATTTCAGAAAATATGTGTATATTCTTCTCCTAGTCATGAAAATATTTTGCATTTCTATAAGTCTGAGTTTCTCAAACACACTTTTTAACCAAATGGTATTACTTTTAATATATTTTTCAATACTATACTGTATTTTTTTACGCTTGGTTTAATCTACAGCATGGTTCAAATTGTTCTTTGGTTTGTTTTCATGGCATGTACTTGTGCTATCTTTGAACACAAGGTCAAAGGTCCAGTCCCAGCAGAAAAACCTGAATACCAGCTACTTGAGGTAAGAATGTCCCTCACTGACTGAGAGATAACATGGGGGTCAGAAGGCCATTTGAAAGAATCCTTTCAAGGGATTAAGCAATGGATTGGTAAATTATAGATGTGCAAGATTCTGCTGCGACAAAATATTTCTATGTAGTTTTATCACAGTAGTATTAAACTAAATAATGGAATGTAAGTATTCTATGAAACAGAACTGCAAGGGCTGACTAAATGTACTCGATGGGGAGAGCGCTCTGGAGAGGGAGCAGTGCCAGGAGAGCACCAATGATTCCTTAACATGTCTGAAGGGTCAGTATCTCATAACAAACCATTCTAAATACGTGTCTGACAGATGCATAATCTCTCTACATCTTTTCCATTACATAATCACTTCTCCTCATACACCACTCCTCAGCTAAAACCTGCAGTACAGTGAAATGTGAAAATACTGGAGAAGCCATTCTGAGTTTTTAAATTATATGTTCACACAAATAAAGACCTTTGTCAGTGAAAGATTTCTAGGGAATTGGGATTAGCCATATACTCAGAAATAACTGCTAAACAAAGCCATATGTATTCACACAGCTGTACTTTCACTTTTAAGTCTTGCTGATAGAGAAAACACAAATGGTAAGAGGGTGCATTTGATTATGCAGAAGTAAATTTGAAGTAAACAATTTGTGAAACATATCCAGCAAGCTGCAAGCAATTTGCGGAAAACACAAGGCATAGAGAAGGGTGGGGCACAGCTGCTGTGTTATACAGCCACTGACTTTGCTTGACAGGGACCTTGTTTAACATCACCGGCTGAATAAAACCTGTCAGCCTGGTATGTCTGATTGCTGTCACCACAAAAGGTAAAGGAGTTAGAATGTCAAAGCATCTGTTCTTTAACAGCTTTATATTGCTAAATTTAGCAATATTAACTAATTAATTCTTGAGGCACAGACACTAGGACCAAACACCAATGCCTGTAATCCAAACACCTCCACAGTTGCTGTTGGTCACTGAATATTATACACATCTAAATCTAGATAAAAATTCAGATTCCCTAATTGTATCAATTTTATCATTCTCTTAAAAATTACTAAAAAAATCCTTTTAAACTTGGGAGCTCAAAGATGTATAATCTGTGAACAAGCAAACCAGCAAAGTATGCTCTGAAAAATCTTTATGAACGATGTACTGCTTTATGAACAGCTGTTCTGCCCCAAAGCTCTGTGCCTACCACACATGATTTACTTTGAAACTCTCCATGTCCTTCCAGATTTGCCCCAATACCTGATGCCAGCTAGGGAGCTCCTAGTACAGGACCTAGGTGTGAAAAACTTGCTTTATTCCCTAATCCCATCATGCACCAAACTGCGGTACTCTGAGATCTGTCTGTGGCTGATTACAAGAATATTTGAAACTTTGATCAACTTGTACCAGTCCCGGAAATATTGTCATGCTACCAAAGATCAACAGCATGCTCCTGACCCAGACATCTGGTGCAAGGAACCCAGCTGCCTGGATAAACCCTTTTGGACCAGCAGACAAACATGCAGGGCTGGAACAGCTAGCTCTGTGGGATTAGCTACACTAGTGGAAAGAAGAATAAATACTATGATTTTAGAGTGATAACTTGGGGGCCCATTTTGCACAGACGTAAATGATAACACTGCCAGTAAGGCAGCAGAAAATCAGACTTTGTGATTTCCCAAGTGGTGCTGTACCTTTATATAACAGATATCAGAGCACAAATGGCCAGTGGTCTTTTACCCTTCAGGAAGGTAATCCTAAGGTTCTTTCAGGGGCTTCACTGCTGTAAACAAAGTGGTGAGACATCTTGAGCAAACATTTACAACATTCAGAGTTGTCACTTAATTATATGCTTGAGTTACACTACATATTGAGTGACACTAATTGCACTGAAACTGGAATATTACTAACACATAACTCAGCTACAATTTCATTTTTGTACACAGTGTTGTTGAATAATTTCAGTGTGATTAAATGTTGAGTTGTTAAGGCATGGATTTCCTAAAAGAGCTGCATTTAATACAGCAGAGGCCAAGATCATGGGGAAGTATGTCTCATGGTGGAGACAAACCTACTACCAATTATCTCTCAGTGCAAGACTGGAAATTCACTGTGTAGATCCCCTGAACCTGGCACTCTCTCATTTTACCAGTATATTTCATGGTTTTGTGGAAAACAAACACAATGTGGGGTGGCTCTCCGGTGGGTTTTTTATTGCTAAAATACAAAAGTGGGTTGCAGGAAATGCTTTTTCATTTCTTCTTCTTACACAACCAAAAACTAATTGAAAGATAATAGGGAAGAGCACTGAAACAAAGGACAGAAACCTAGTAACTCTGAAGGAGAGGAAAAACGGAGGGGAAGAAAGATGGTCATGAAATTAAAGAGAGATCTCTGGAGTCTGCAGAAGGGAGAGCAAAGGACACCACAGGCAAGTGAAAGAAAGACCAAGAACAGAATAGCAAGGATGGTAGAGAAATAAAAAAGAAACAAAACGCAACCGATAAGAGAAGGTGGGCAAGGAACAAGGGTCCTGAAGTAGTGAAGGTGTTTAAAAAAGACTTGCTGGAGGAATACGGAAAGCTTCCAGCTTTGTCATCACCAATCGTGTTTCTAGCTGGAAGACATCCATGAAACATTCTTAGGGTGTTTGTTACAAAAGGAAAAAAAGTGTGCAAGTGTTCAGCCTGTCTGAAGAAGAAGAAATCAGGGTGGTCACTCTAACTTACAAATCAGAAGCAGAGTTCCAGAGCCTGGCTCACTTAATTCAAATTACCTGGAAAGAGCTGAAACTTTTCCTCTGAAATTAATCAAAGGACTTAGTTTGCCATTTTGCTGTCATATAAATCTCAGAATTATCAGGTTTACCCTGGTGTCAAGCAAAAATTTACTTCCCTTAGCACATTTGCATTCATTCCAAAACACCTCTAGAGTATATACAGGCATATCTATATCTAGATATAAAATATAAAATGGTGGCTAATCTGCAATAATACAATTATAAGTGGAAAATAAAGACATTGTCTATATGCAAGAAGTAGTAGCAGATCAAGGAAATATATCAAACAAAAAATAGGTAGAAAGCCACCTGCCAAAAATCTCCCATCTCCATGCTCTAACTCTTAGAAGATAAGGTGAAAGGTATGTGCCTATATTCTTTCAGGGGTAGATAAAAGGGGTATTACAGCAAAATCTTTATATGAAGAAGTATATTAATAAAAACAGGTATGAAATTCTCAAGTTCCTCCGTTTAAAAAAGTTCAGAAAATCCTTCCTTTTAGCTCTTGGCTCTTCAAGAGGATACTTTTCAGCACCCATTAAAATGCACTTTTGAAAGGAAATGGCTGATCAAAAAGCATGTTTTGCTCTCAGAATGAAATAGGTTTGCCTGGCTTTTGAACTTGCCTTTCAGAAGTATTAAAAAAGTTATTACCAATGTTTTGGACAGTACATCTGAAAAAAATCTGACAAATAGTTAGCTCTAAATCTTCTGAAATTACTTTAATGAACTAGGTCTATTGAAATTTTAGAATATTGAGCATACAAAATGCACCAAAGACGTTTAGCGTTTTTAAAAATTGAGGGGATATATTTGTTCATATAGGCTTGTGTTGCACTTAGTGTCTCTTTCCTTTTCAAATGCACAATATGTACAAAAAGAACTGACAGAGCTCAAACATGAAGCAGTAGAGTTTGGGGTGGTTTTTTTTGTATTATTTGAGGGAGATGTTTTTGGGTTTTCTTCTTTTTTAATAACTAGCCATGAACATAAAGGGAGACTGGGTTCTTTTGATGGAAAAATCTTTGATAAAATGGTAAGCTAGAACTAGTAGTTATACTTCTTCGCCTTCTTTTGGGACAAACAACAATTTATATTCTTCCATTGCCTTAAGAGGATAACAAATAAAGTAAAACATCAATTCTATCATATCACTTTTCCAGTAATCGACTAGGGCCATTGATTTAACACCTCTGAAAAACAAGAATTCAAGAACATGCATATTTTAAAAGCACCTGATACTGGCTTTCTATGGGCCAACATTATTTACCAGTTCTGTCAAGGTGCTATTATATTGCCTGTACACATCAATGTAAACCTATTTCATTGAGAGCACAATTCAGCTTCAGGAAAATCTACTGAGAAATGATGGTTCCCTTGATTAATATTAGCCCTAGTGTAAGCTGCAATGTAGCAAAAATAATCATGATTTACCACCATCCACAGAACTGGTAGTTAGGGGGAAAAGCAATGCATTGTAAACAGCAATACATTAACAATGCTCTCAAAACTGCTGTAGCAGTGGCACGTTTTATACTCCTTTCCCACATTATAGTCTCACTTCTGTTAGCATAGAGTGTCATGCGACAAAAAAAAAAATTATAGATATGCTAAAACCAGAACACTATTTATTTTCTTCTTTGTTTTGGTTTTTTGACATTCATCAAAACCAACATTATTTAGTGGTAGTAAAACAAGATACTTGTCTGAAATACTGCAACAGAAAGAAACATTCAAACTAGAATAAAGACTCACATATACTAAGTATTTACCATTCAAAAGATGTAAATCTAATACAAGTCCTTTAGTGTTGTTTGATTATGGAGGCCTGATGTCAAAAGATCTGCATCCTGTTTCATCTCTTGGATAGAATTTCTCTGTGACTATTCTCATAAACCATTTGCCTAAGTGAATCAACCTAATTTCTACCTGAACCCATCTTTGGAGCTCCTACAAGCTGAAGATTCAGAAATATTCAGATTATTTGCTTGCAAATATCACTCACATTACTGAAATTTGTTGCCTAGTTTCATTTGTTCTTAAACACTCAGAACCAATCCATGCAACCATAGGCACATCACAACTACCTATCATACTTCAGAAACAAATTTCTTGTCTCTGAAGTAAAATCTCGGCATGCTAACGTCCTTCACACTACTCTGAGCCCACAATAAGTAACAAATGGTATTGAAATTTTCCACATTCCCTCTGACAGGACATATAAGACATAGGATTGAGTCTCCCTCGTGTTAAAGACTATTTCATATGTTTATCTGTGATGAGGAGATAGGATGAGAGGCCAATGGCACTTGCTTTTTCAGTGTTGGCCCCATCTGCAGTCTGTGTTAAAGCTGGGTTGGATCAGGTCAGCCCTTGTAAGCACCACAGGTCTGCCAGAGCTTACCTTAGGAGAATATGCGTGGACTCAGGAGGCTGGATCAAGCACAGCTCCTTCCATCCACACCCTGCTATTAGGGCTTCATCAAAAACTGAACCTAGTAAATTTTCTCCAAATATGTAAATAAACCCAGTAAACTTGGAAAGGGAACATATTCTCTAATGACTAAACAACCTCAAAGGGTTCTGCACATAGTACATTAAAACATTGAGAAAATCACACTTGATTTCCCACTATTTATTTTCAGTGAAGCCATACAAAGTATAACTAAATCCAGACAAAACTAAATGTCACCCTCAATACTGCTGCCGTGACCATGTGAGCTCAAGATGTTATTTAATAACTACATTTCCTTTCCTCTCACTAAAATGTGTATATGAATTTGAAGTACAGAATAAAGTATCAAGAGCTTCCAGCCTGGATATTTTTGGATACAGATGGTTTTTCTGAACAGATTGTTTCTTCTTTACTATGGATATGAAAGCATGTTCCAGATAAAGAATCCTATGGAAAACCAAATTGCACCAGTTGAGAGTTTAATTTGACATTATTTGACTGGCCATTTAATTTTATTTACTTAATTTATCAGCTCAAAAGAAACAATGACAGGAAAAGCCATATTGGGAATTATCAAGCAAATAAAATTACACTTGAAGTAACAAGCTGAAATTAGCTAAGTGATTTGTTGTGCAGCTAATCATCCTTGATGAAATCAGCTTATACTAATTTCTCAGCCTCCAAACCATTAGCACCACTACAATTTTACATACTGGGAATTTGCTGGATCCTGTGCACGACCACAAATGCGTCTGAAAGTCCCACTTTCACTGGGTGGTTGGTTGAACTTATCTGTGTCACAGCAACAGGAATCTGGAAGACAAAACAAGAAGATATTAATGAAATATTGAACCAGGAAAAAAGACTAAAAATAAAAGCACTTCCAAAATGAGCAATTAACTACTGTAAATTAAAAGTCCTAAATAAATATTTTATACAACATAGCACAATAGGACCAAGAATTTTTTGAAGATAGGAGAAATTACTGGTGTTAATTTGTATTTTATCTCAGTTTGCTTCGCATTGTTTTCACATGAACGCTTAGAGGTAGAACAATTGCCAATTACAAAGCAGAAAATGGTAGTAATTTCAGTAATTTATTTCCCTCAGCTGAAGAAAAAGTGGGATGATGTGCTAGTAACACCCAAGGAGGAGGAGGCAATACCTCCTTTCTACTGTTGAACACAAAAACTGTGACAGGTCAGCTTGGGGAGAACAATTTAAAACTTATGACTCAGTTAACTTGCACTGAAAACTGTGTGAATTTTTATCTGTAAAGAGCTCTGACATTAATGATATTAATATTTAATATGTCCTTGAAAAGCAGGAACACTATTTATGCTGTGGTAAATATGGAAAATTCCATATGCTCAATTGACAATATCTAGAGGAAGAAATAAAAATATGTAGATAGTCATAGATTAATCCAGCTTTACATCACAGAGCTATTTTCATGGGGCAACATGGTTGCATGAAAACAAATCTCAGGTTTGACTCCATTCTTGGGACAAGATTGTAGCTCTGGCTGAGATTTGTATAGATATAATAGGACTGAAATTTTTTAAGATTTTTGATTTAGTGACATAGCATTTCTGCAATATAAATATAGTTAACTAGATTGATCACAAACAGCAGCTATCGCTAAAGGAGCAGCTCAGACTGACAGTGTGCCTTTACAGCATTCAAAGCTTCTATCC
Organism: Edolisoma coerulescens; assembly: GCA_013397115.1. NCBI lineage: Eukaryota > Metazoa > Chordata > Aves > Passeriformes > Campephagidae > Edolisoma > Edolisoma coerulescens. The sequence continues at coordinate 564,542 of VWZW01002015.1, forward strand.
AAGATTGAGAAGGAAACATAAATTTACTGCCTAGCAGTTCTCCAGATGGTACAAGCAGGGTAAAAATAATGAAATGCCTGGATCAATTAGTGAGGTTAGACATTGCAAAAAATGAAGATATAATGCAGACAAAAAAGTGCAAGGTAGAGTTTGGGACCATGGCGTAGAAAGCAGCAGTTCTGGAAGGAATCTCAGTATTGTAGTGGATGAACAACTCCAGCAGTCAGAAGGGACATCTCAGCAAGAAAACTCAATTGATACGCTATTTGGTTACACAAACAGTGAAATACAGCCTAGGAGTGAGGTGGCTATTTTAATTGTACCTGAAAATTAGATCACTACTGATATATTACACAGAGTTTGAGAAGATGTATTTCTCAAAAAGATGCCAAAAAAGTAAGAGAAGGAAGATTAAAAGTGTCATAAAAATATTTTGTAAACTTCTCCAGTTCTCAAATGCCATTAACAGAAGTGTTAAAATGTTCTATCCATTGACTTCTGGATGAGATAATTGAAAGCTGGTTAGATTACCACAAACAAGTACCATGTCAGGGAGAAACTACTCAAGGGTTAAAGAGTCTTTTATTCTAGCACAGTAAGATATAACCAGAAGTCGGAAACTTGAGGCAGGTACCTTTGGAGTAGAATAAGCGACAGGTTTCTATGAAGAATTATGACTTCCTGCCAGTTGCTACTTTCAGATCACAGTTGGATATCTTATTTTTCAAAGCTGCCCTTCAGTTAACCAGAAATTTCTAGGCTGAAGACAGAGGTAACTGGATCAAGTGTAAGAAACTGAGATACAAGGTGTTAGTTTAGCTAACCCAATAGCTTGCTCTGGCTTTACCTGTGTAAAACTACCAAAATTGTACTCTTGGCCAGTATTTCTCACACAGCAGAAAAATGCTGAAGTAAAAAGCGGGTTACACATCCAGTGACTGAAGATTCAGTTCTGTCTACATGTCAATTAATGGCATGACTCCTGGTATTTGAGTTAAGAATCAGTAGTTCTCCTTGTTCCCAAAATATCTTTTAGCTGTGCTTTTTCCCAATTACACTGGTAACTGTTTAGTAAAAGCTAAATTTGAGAACACTAACGGAAAAAGTAAGTTCTGGTGAATTAAACATTGTCATAAATTTCCATTCCTTTTACTTAATTTAGTGACTTTTTTTAGGGGTTCTTGCATACGTGATCTGGTGTGGTATAAAAAAGGCTTGTGGCACATCGTCAAACCGACATGAAAAAGAGAACTGGCTTGGAAACACTGCTAGAAATACATCAGCTTAAATTTGACTTTTATCAGCTGAGCTCTGATGCAGTTATTGGAGAATATGACAGAAGCAGGCCGAAAGCCATATTTTCAAACTCTTCAAAATAAAAGACTCACAAAGTTCAGAAATAAGTCTATAAATTTTCTGCAGCATGAAAGCTTAAACAAAATAAGGGAATTATTCATAGTCTCAGAATACTGGAAAGAAAAGCTTACATTAACTATCAAAGAAACTGTCTTAAAGGATTTTGAGGAGCGTACTCTAGACAAGCTATTGAAAGTTAAGTTAGAAAAAGCACTGATGAGGAGGATGCAATGGCTTTCTCTTCAAAGTTAGAGAGTAAACACAGCAGACAAAAAAGGACACAAAGTGCATTTGGAATTGGCACTAGTAGGTGTGTGAAAAATATGCTGGCAAAATTGTCATCTTAAGGCATAAATTGTGTCTGATGCATGAAAAGGATTATACTCATTTGTATTGTGTGACTGTAAATCAGAAGTTGCACTCAGGTTTTCTTGAAGACTCCTTTTTAGTCTAGTGCCTTATCACATGTTTATTGTGAATTTTTGAATTGTTGAACAAATTGCATCCTTCCCTCAAAAATTATGAAAACAGCAAACTAATATATATTTTTGTTCTGTTTTGCTTGTTTTTGTTTTGTTTCTGGGAAGGAGTGATGGGTCCTTGTAGAACTAATGCCACATGTGATTTTTTTTTAAAATAAATTCGTTTCCTTTACAACCTGGTTCAGACCTTGAAAGTTAATAAAATTATGAATGACGCAGTGATATGTGGTACTAAAACAGGATGCAGTACCCAAGTTGAACAGAAAATGCAAAGAAAAACTTCAGGAAAAAATAGAAAAATTTGAAGCAGAAGTAACAATGGATTTTGCCAAAATCCCTGCAGGTGTCCACACTCCTGTGCTGGGCATTCTAGTGAGAGTAAGGAACCTGCTGAATCTTTTCTGAAACAGATAAGAAAGTAGTAGGGTCCAGTCTAACAGAAGGAGCAGCCAAAATTTCGGATATATATTTTAGAAACAGGGCTTAGAAGCAAGAGCTTTTGTAAGCTTAAAAAAAAATTTAATTAGCATAGCCAGCTCTTCAAACTGAAGGGCAGCCAGAGTGAAACAATCATACAGTCAGAAATGCAGTCAAAGTAGGAGGCAATACACAACCCAGGAACACTCTTATTCTCCTGAAAAACTACAGTGCCATTATACCTGTATTTACAAAAACATATGTTAATTTTCAAGGTGTGGAAAAAGAAATTGGTAATGTGTGTACTGAGTACCATATTACAGGTGAAATCTTTTGCATGAGGTGACAAAATAAAATGAGCTTTTACCATACGCTGGCTGATTAGGAAACATTCACTTTTGACAGAAGGCTTGTAGCAAATATTTAAATATTTTTGGAAAAATACAGCAAAACATAGGTAGCGAGCAGATAGCTGCTGTTCTGGATTTCTCACCTGAATGGTAAGATGTGTCATAGCAGGCTGACATGTTAAATAGTAGAGCAGAGAGCTAGGAACATGCGATTGCTAATGGTAAGCAGGGGTTTTACAGCATTACCGTCAGAGAATGGCTTTTAGCTAGAATAATTCTAAACCATCTGTTAGCTCTACCACAAACAATGTGATCTTTTCTGTTGTACAAGTCACCAGTTTATGAATAAACTTCACACACTTGCACTGAGGCCATTAATGTCTCTATTTTGGATTATATACTTCAACAGTAAGGAGAAAGGTATTTAGAATTTATGCTGAATTCTATGTATCATTGGTATCTGTAATCTAGACAGTATTTTTCATCAGACTTCTCAAATTTTATTCTTTTCAACTGTGAGGTCATATCAGAATCTTATTCTTCAAAAAAGAACAAAACCTCTAGCCTTCTTCTGAAGGAGGTGGTAAGCAGGATGCATTTACTGCCCCACTTCAAAACTGAGTCAAAGATAAGAGCCAGAGTGTGTTGCAAAATAATAATTAGGAACACAATAATACTGTTTATGTAGGGTTTTCATTGCCAGTTTCCTAAGTAGTAATTAATTACTCCACAGGCTAAACTGCATGAAGATTAATCAGGAGTTTTAAATTGCATAAACTAACTACCTCAAAAATCAAAGATCATTTCCATGTTTATATTTTTGGTAATAAAAGAGGCAAAGAAATGCCAAGCATGTATAATGCAGGCAGAATACCCATTCAGATTATGGTTTTTTTTGTTTGTTTGTTTATTTTCTTCTTTGTTTTGGTTTTTTGGGGGGGCTAGTTTATTTTTTTTTTATTTTATTTTGTTTTTAGTTTTTAGGAAACAAGAGCAAGGTTTGAATTCTTGTTACTCCAAACAGTATTTTCCTTCACATCTAGCAGAGGCATCAATTTAATTTAAGTGCTAGCACTAAATCATTTTCATTCAATTCTGTCTCCTTTCAGAATAGAAATTCATTCTGCTATAAGCTTCTTTTAGAATTACTTTCCAAATTCACATATTGGGCAATTTTGAGCAAATATTTTAACTTTAGTAATGGTTTCTGGATGACTACATAAATAGAGAGTCATTACTATTTAAACGAACAAAGAAAGCCTTCGCCAATGAAATTAAGAAAAATAGCCTAAACAATTAACAAGGCCTATGGTACCTTTGCCTAATTTGTTCTGTATTAATTATGGACAAAAAAAAGAAACCAAATATTACACTAAGGAACATTAGCTCTAAGCATTAATGGGAAAAGACTATAAAGAATAGTTATTTCCTTTAATAAGAAGTGAAACTCTTGAGAATTGAACTTGGGTGAAATTTAGAACATAAGAAATGAGTATTCACTACTAATACATAAAAAGTATGCCTTTGCCAAAATTCTTCTTTATTCCTATGTTCTGCTGGCTAGTTTGCACTGTAATGTATTCATATGTAGTAGAGGTACACAGGTAAAATTTTCTTGCCAGCTGAGGTTTCCTGACATATCAACCATTTGCCAGAATACTAACAGTTGATTTAAGCAAAGTGATATTTAAAATGGAAGGTGCATGCACTGTGAACAAAGTATATTGCTAAAGAAATAAATATTTTACTTGCTATAGGACCTTGTTATATTTCAAATTGTTTTTGCGTTTCAAAAACTTGACTGTACAGCTCCTTCTCCTAATAATTAACTCTTCTGAAAAATATTCTGACATCTCCATATTTCTCTTTTCTGATGGTTCAGCTCCTTTTCTCAAATTTTTTTTTTTAAATTTTGGATAAAAATTGGAAATTTCAGGTTGCTTCCTACAGGTGAAAACAACAGAATGCAGAAGATTGGGCAGAGCAACTCCTTTGGTATTCAGCAAAACTCCGCTGGGATCCTGTCTTGGTGGTCAACGCCAGGTTTATGGGGTAGCAAACCTGACGTGGGAGCAGGAACGATGTGAAAAGGGACTCAAATTGTTTGAATAAATAAGAAATAAAAGGTAAAATTTACCTAGATTAGACATAAAAGTCCCTAGTTATATCTGCTATAAATGTACAATCACAGTTATTTTAAAGGTAGACTCTTCAAGATAAACGCCTGGTGTCACTAACACAGAGCCCCTGTGAGATGCTTTGTGAAGCTACTGGCAACCTGTTTGCTGTAATTTCTTACATGGTGCTTCAGCTTGGAGACTTTCAATGACAATGCCATGAAGACCTCTCAGATTTGCCATACATCACTGTCATTTTTGATGAACTGCGATGCTAAAATAAAACGGCACCAAAAAGACAGTAGAAATCTTGTACAACTCTTAGACACGTTAGTGAGCACTTACCCAAGTAATCTTACTGGAGTTAATGGGGCACCTGGCACCATGACTCAGCACCAAGAGAAATGGCTTCAGAAGGAAGGACTTCCCCAGAAAGGAATGAAAAGTAAAGTGCCTTTCCAGAACTGGAAAGTAAATAAATTCCTAGCCAGACTTATAAACACTAGGACCACGTTTAAAACGATAAGTGACATGTTTGTTGTTTTCAGACAACTTGTGTCTGATCCATGATTGGCAATTTTATTTTTCCTCACTTAGGTGAAAAGCTGAGGTAGTGGTAATGGAATAAAGGCTGCAAATAAAGAGCATAGTTGTTAGGAAATCTCAGCCTCAAAATCCATTCCCCAAGTAATTCTGATGGAATATACTAGTTGTGACTTTCTGAAATATTTAGAAGAATCTTTTGTCAAAAGATTTACAGATCATTAGTACATTACTATTACCACTTTAAAAAGTCTCTTTCCTTAGTTATGTGCAACAGTTCTAAAGTAATGTTTGGTAATTCCATTCAGGACAAGAATAACTCATGAGAGGGGATGAGTTCAAAGATTCAGCAATAGAAAAAAAGCACATTATTACATTTGCAAATTCCAGTTTTCTGTCTCAAGACTAATGAAGAGAACATTAACAACTCCTGCCGACAAAAGCAATGTGGTTTTGGAGGAAGCTTCCAGTAGTGTAATGAGAGCAAGCAGCTTGTGCATTGTAGCTCAGAAATTGTTTATCCATGGATCAGATGTCATACTATCCTGCAATTCTAGGAACCACTTGTGGTAAAAGAGTGGCCCACTTACTCCTGTCTTCCTAAATGAATAATGTTTTCCACTATCTGACCCTCTGCATCATCATTTGCTTTTGTGCAAAATCTACGCAGGATACTTTCAGTTTAGAGCAGCAACTTCTATCACCCATTTTAGATCCATTTTGCACAGAGCTGGACAGTAACAAGGAGTGCAGTGCATAACCAGGAACAGAAGTCTCCTGAAAATTTCACCACATTAATGTCAGAATGCATACACAGTTCTTGACAAATTTATCTTAAAATTAGTGTCCTCTGCACCTCTCTGGGTCTTGAAGGCAGGAAATTTTCTCCAGCCTTTAGAAGCTTTTGCTTTTCTTTAAAAAGGTCTCAGCAGCAGGAGATAACCAAAGCTTTTTGTGCACACTCCTTTGATCAAGTAAAATGGAGCTCAATTGTAATAAGCAGAATAAAGCTTACATGAATTCAGATCAAAAATGCAAATAAACTGAATTTTCATAGATGAAGACCGTAGCCTGTACCTCACATTCAGAAAAAAACCCCAAGCAGACCTTGCATCAGAGTGTCTTTTATAAGACAAGGAAAGTCATGTACGTGGGCATACCAGAAGTTTCTTGTTTCTACAACACTGATCCAGTAAGAACATCTTGCAGTAATCCTTTTCCAAGATGCAAAGACATCTGTCTTAAGTGAAGGTACGACTGCTGCTGGCATGAAAACCCAGATCCTGTCTAGCTTTCTAGTGAAGGGCAGAGGAGTTTTATTATTTCTGCTTCATTAAAGGTGCACAGCTACAACACAGGCTTGAAAAATGAGCCTGAAGGCTCACAAGTGTTTTATAGCAGAGAGAGAAAAGAGATTTCTTCAAGTCTGGACAATTGGTTGTATCACTGATTACAGTTTCTTACCATAAGGAGGATAACTGAGACCTGCATCTTGAAGAGAAAGTCACCGTTTGCATGCCAAACAGATTAAAATAACAAACCAAAACAAAACAGAACAAAAACCCCAAACCAAACAAAAGAAAAAAAAAACAAACAAAAAAGAAGAAATTATTTTTTCCCTAGAGATTTAAGCCTGTCTACTTTCTGATTCTTATTTGCATGAATCAGAGAATCATGGAATACCAGACTGAAAGGGGACCTCAAGGATCACCTGCTCCAACCTTTCTTGGCAAAAGCACTGAAATTCAACTAGGCTAGAACTCCCAGAGCTCTAGCAATGCTAGGAAAAAAAAAAATCACTCAAAGCAACAATTGGAATTCTGAAACACGTGGAGAATGCACAAGAGCCCATTCAAGACAACATATTGGTGCGATGAAGGCAAACCAAACGGCCTCAGTCTAAGCACTTTTATCACCAAACAGATGGAAAACCTCAGAGCTAGCAATACAAACCAGTTATTTCTCGTTTCAAATGTATAAACTTTGAAATATGCGATTTGCCAAAAAACGACAGCTGCCGGAAAAAGGTGACCTTTTAACAACAACCATCGATTCTAGAGTATTTTGAAACAGGTCAAAATTGGGTAAACTAATTGAAAAAATCAGATCCTACCTTTCAAAACCCAAGGGAAATTTACTAAAAACCCAGGAATTTACTAAACACTTGACACTCTTAACAGCCCAAAAAAGCCCAGTTGAAATCCAGGATTAGCACATTTGTGTCATGTTGATGGTTTTTAAATCCATTATATGAACATCACTTTTACAATAAAATATCATTTTCATCAAAAAAGTGATCTTATAAGCAGCATAATGAAATGATCTTATATAACAGATCTTTCAAATATCTTCCCCCCTCCAAAAATGTAGGCAAATTCCTGACATGTATAAAGTAATTTGTCCACTTAAATGACAATTCTCAGACCCAACTTACTTCTTTGTAGCCGAAAATGATACGCCCATCATTGAGAAGGGTGGCCTGAAAAGTGAAACTCCCCAGGTTGTAATTATCCTGCAGATGTACATGGTCCCACTGGACAACTAGTGCTGTGCCTGTGAGCCCCAGAGTGGGGGTAGAGAGGCAAAAGGAAGAAAAAAATGTGAGAAATATATTAACTGATTGTAGGAAAAGTACTTAACTGCAGTTACTGGGAACAAGAGTAGAGATTTGTCCCTTTTTAGCAACTTTCAGCTCCATGCCTTGAAATGCCAAAGACACTATAAATACAAGTTGCAACTGAAATCCTCTTAAATGTAGACACCACAGTGCTGCACAAGCACCTCAACTACTGCTAAAGCAAGAGTGGTCAAGTGACTTGTTTGAAATTGAACAAGAAATCAACAACCACTAAAGGTAGGATCCAGCAGTTCAGATGTGCTGCCATTACCACTTCTCTGCAGTGGCTTTCTTTACACCATATACACAAATCCTGATGACTTTGAAATGTGAAGTGCTAATAGAATTCCTTGCTAAGTAAAAGTTATTATTTCAAGAATTCAGATTCTTCCATTAACTATGCATTGCATTAATTAAATAGCATTTCCTTTTAATGCATGGTGCAAGCCCTTACTGATGTTCTGCAAATTGAGAAATATTAGGTGTTGGCAATAAATAAATGTACTTTAAATCAAACTCACTAAGAATTCATAGATGGGGTAAATATTGAGTCTGATATGCAGAGATTTAGTTGCAGGAGCCTTTTTAATATTCATGGCAGTTCACTGGCTGAACATCCACTTACCACACTAAAAATATTCCTCAAGAAACTTGCATACCCCGTGAGCATGTTTTACAGATGTTGAGACACTTATCACCAAAACTGTGTTTACTGAAAATAACATTTTCATCTTTATATGCCTTCCTCAAAACCCTCTCTTTTTGGCAGTAATAGGAGTTATGTGCTTTGATTCACACTTTAATTTCCTTTCTTCCTAGAATGTTAATGATACGGTACATATTCAGCTCAATATATATCCTTGAAATATCCTTTGTTACAGATCTGTGCTGTAACTGTCATGAACACATTTTGACAGTGGTTGTCATGAAACTTACGAGCATGCAAATTTTGGGTCCACACTGCACCAAGTCCAACACATTATTGTCCCTTGTGTCTTTCTATATAGTAGATACTCATTAATTGTGCACACAGTGCACAAATTGGGCATTTTTTCCTTTGTGACCACATTCATTAACAACTTTCTGAATATTTATTTGATTGTATTAAATTTTATTTTAAATGCAAATTAGCTTCTAAAATTATTAGAGCAGAATTAGACCTAATTTCTTCTAGTCAGTCACTGAGTACTTCAAATCTATGTGCACCTCAGAACCCCAAGCTAAAATGGAACTCAGCTGCCATCCAAACTGTCATCTCATTCCAGGGGCTTTTATGTAGATTTGTGTGTACCTAAGTTCCTTGCAGTTAGCTCCATCAGTGAGACTTTGATGGATGCCCACACTCTCTGCTTGTCTACTACAGATGCTGCTTTATGGCAGAGCACTTACTCATGGGGACAAAACACGGATGAGTAGGAAATAAGGTGCTGAAGATACAATCTGCTCAGATCCTTTTTACTGTTGTTAAGATAGAAAATTCTTTGTCCTAAAGCCCATGGAGCTCAAAAGATGACGTATTACACATGAAAAGGAATCCAAAATCTCAAAGAACTGTTCAACCTTGTCATGAAAGCCATGTGATATAGCCTGACACACCTGGTGTGAAGGCTGGAAGTCAGGACTATAATGAGAATTGCAACATCTTCTCCAGAATCCTCAGATTCTTCAAGTAAAGATGACAAATCTCAGGCCATAATGTTAAATAATTTACAAAGTGAAAATTATATCTTTTTCTGTTTCAAAATTCTTCATGCAAGGAGTAGGATTTTCTCATGTAAGTATTTTACTGGATTTTTAACAAACAAATGTTGCAATGACTAGATTGTAAGGAAAGGTTATGATGAGGTGTAAAAGCTATAGAATACATGTTGATAACTGATCTAAAGAATAAAAAATAATATTGGAAATACGAAATGTGTTTGAACATGCTGGAAATTTTGCTTAAATTCACTATAAATAAACATACATAAAATGGCACAGGTGTACCCAGGATGATTTAGGAGTCGTGGATCTCATGATATTAAGTCATGGTACTAAACTCTCTAAGTTTTAACTGCCACTGTAGCTGATCACCAAAGGCCTGAGGTAAGGCACCAGATGCCTTTTAACCACATAGGCTATGTTTCTAAAATATTGATTATAACTGACTTCAAGAGAAAAATATCCACTCATTCAAGGGCTTTGAAACTTCTCACAGAGTTTCAAGTACAACACTGAAGTTTGCCTTTTCCTCTTTCAATCTTTTTTACGAGGAACTCTTGAGAACTCTTGGTGTAGATGAGTGTATTGGATTCCAATTCTGGGACTCCACGAACACTCAGTCATTGACAGGTTTATTAACCTTATCCCTGCCCTGCTGCTGTGTATTCTTGCTATTGCACTCCACAGATGCTGTTTTCATTTTAGGTAGTGGGCAGATGGTATTCACTATATATATTTTGAAGTAACAGGAATTTACACTGTTATATAAGACAGAGCTTTCCTTTTAAAACTGATGAAATGCATTGCTAGTTTGAGTTCATGTACTTCAACATCCAGAAGATATCTGCTCCATAAAGAAAAGGCATTCATGACTCTTTACTGTGTTCTAAATTAATAAGTGCTTATAGATGTCTAGTCACATGCTTTATACAGCCTCTAAATTTAAAAAAAAAAAAAAGAACAAAAGAAATTTCTAAAAATCCTCACTGTTTCCTTCAAAAATAGTTATTTAGGAAAATAAGAAGAGCCAAGTGATACAGACACATTTATTTATCAAGGACGGCTACATACCATTATCAAAGTATCTGACTGTTGAATTTCTTGACACACTGGGGTCAAAATTTGCCATTAAGGGTGCAATATATTGAGTAGCTGTTAGCATTCGATGCACAACTTCTCCAGTATATATGAAACCTATAATAAAAAAAAAAAAATTGAGACCATTTCAGTAAATTCTGAAAAGATTTAATAGAATGGCAGGTTGAGTTAGGCATTGCCAGAGCATTAAAGGGTCATCTGAGAGAAATTAATCCCACCACAAATTTTATAGCTAATTATGTAAGAGCTAAAATTTCAGAAAAACGTCTGTGATGGCTGCCAGAAAAACAAGATCCAAAATGAATAATGGAACAAATAGTTCAAGAAGTTTTTGTACAGAAATAAAAACAGTGAAAACTCAAGGAAGAATAACTCCAGTTAAGGGTGAAATGCAAGTATGTGGCACTATGAAAAGAAGGCATTTACCACCAGGCACATTCCATAGCGCTTTCTTCCATCCTTTCCAAAAATCTGCACTTTGTTATGCTTAGGCTCTTTGTGACCTCCTTAAAAGTTAGTCTAACCCTTTTTCATATTTCTAGAGACACAGAGTAAGAGACTAGTTCAGACAAGAGGTGACAACCTTTAAAAAAAAAAAGTCAGACGAGGAGTGGAACAGATAGGACTTTTTCAGGATTATAAGGCAAGTGACACTTCTGCTACATTCTCTGCTGTGTCAGGTCTCACCAGTCTGCCCTATTCATCCTTGAATCGACAGTAGTCCTCAGATCAGTAGTAGGCTTCTTTCATTTAAAGTGCTCATCCAAAACCTCTTACTGGTTTGGAATTGGAGTCCTTCCTTTGAAAGACCAGTCATCTATGGTGAATACAGTAATCCTGCAGTTTTCTTCAAAGCAAAAGTCAGTGTATTTTAATGGCAAAAACCTTCTTTTGTTTTAAACAATAAATGGTCTACAAATAAACTTGTGTTGTTTAGGTTTGCCAACTCCGACTGGCTAAAGGACCTAATTATTTTACGTGCCTCAGACCAAAGCTTGACTTAAGAACTCCCGTTGCCCTAGAATGAGTCTTTTTGTAACCCCTTGCCTTTAAGCTGATTTGAGCTACAGGCAGATCTTCAAAATTGAGGTTTGCATATTACCTCTCCTCCTAAAGTGTTTACCAGCTGGTATCTCATGATGTTTTTGCTTTTTCTACTTCTATTGGTTTAGTGAAGTATATTCCAACAGCAAACATCTCAACAATGAGAAAAATATTAGAGCCGAAAATTTTCCAACATGAAAAATGTTATTAGAAAGACACATCAAAGAAATATAATTCTTTACTGGCAAATTATAGTATTATTTTCAACACTATTTATGCTTCCTTTATATAATTTCCTTTTCCATCTTCAGTCATATTGAGAGTCTCTCTTCCTCTACAACCCCTTTCACTGCCAAGCCCAAGAGTTCATTTCTTCTTACATTTAATATCATAGCAATACAACAGTGATGAAGGAGCCTATAAATCTAACTCTAAAACATGATTGTGAAATTCTACCAAATAAAAACCTGATCAAAACTGCTGTTAATGTATAGTATTAAAAGTTATTAGTGTGCAACCTTACTTTCTTAACAATATCTCCATCCTAACCACCGCGAGATAAGAGGGTTCATTAACAGATTTGTTTGATATATAGGAAATCTCTGAGTGCATGAAAAAATAAGTTTCTGGAGTGCTTTAGGCATCCTTCTACTCCTGTACTCTCCTGAAATACATAGTTAAATGCTTGACAACTGCTCATGGAACTAGTTCTAGAAGTCATCAGATGCTATAAACAAACAGATAAACAAATAAGGTGGTTCTCGGGAGTAATTCTCCTGCATGGCTGCTCATAGTTAACATCATGCTCTGTGAAGTGAACTCATGTGGGGGTGATAGGAGACCTAAGAAAAAGCAAAGTGTGGGGAAAATAAAACAAAACATTCAGTTGCAAAGATTTGGCATCTGACAAAGGGGTGACCTAGGAACTGAGCTGTTTTTTCTTCATTTAAAACATATCTATGTATTCAAAAGATACAGTATTTTAATATCTGGGTACACCCTGACTACTAAATTAATTCTTAGGATAAAATTAAAACTCTTTTTTTTTTTTTTTTCTGTAGGGGACAGAGGGGGAGATTGGGGGGCAGATTCCTCCAACTGAATATCTAAATACCACTTTTCTCTTTAGGTAATTGATAGGGAGAGAGAAACACCAGTTTAAAAAGAGACTCTGCTCACACATATTTATAAGTCATTCATAAATGCTAATTTTCAGAATATACAAGTCTGGCTAATTTTACTCTATTACTGATTTTAGGATAGCCAACTACCTTGTCAAAGTATAGTCCCTGAAAGGCATTTTCACTATTTCCTGCTTATTATTGTTTGCTTCTAAAAAGTCATTCCCTTGATAAATAACCCCTTATGCTTATTTAGACGTTTTTAATGTGCATTATTTCCCAGAAGTATATTTCATATTATATGCTCCTTACTATCCCTGTGGACATGTGCACACATCTTTTAACACAGTTGTGGGTAGGTCTATAACCTTGAAACCATTCCTCAAAAATATTTTGAAGACAATACGAACAAAACCTTTGAATCCATATTCATATATTATAATTAGCCTTAACAGTTCACTACTTATTCACCCCTTGCACAATGATCCTACACTTACACAGTTTCCCTTTCATGCTTTCGTCCCATTTACAGTATAAATGTCACCCTTGTAACTAATAATGAGGCAGATACAATAGGAAAAGAAAGGACTTAATTGTGCTGGAACACATAACTAAGTAAATCAGCCCAAGTAATTAGTAACCACAAAGCGTATTTTGAAGTGTTTGCCGGATGCAGCTCGACTATAGACAAAAATGGAAAGCAGGAGGTGGATGATAGCTGGGAAGCAGGCAGGCCTTGCATGAAGATCATTCTAATGAGAACTCCAGTCATGCATTGGAACAACTTGAAAAGAAACACAAAGTAATTTCAAATCATCCCAGAAATTCAAAGGATGAAGCCACCATTGACCATGGACATTTTATCATTGCAACTATGACTTAAAAAGAGCAGCAAATGTAAAATTAACTTGTTCTGGAATGAAATTCCACAGAAAATTGGCTTATGGTATCTGTGACCTAATTTTCTGACAATGCTAAATGCTCATGGTTGATTAATTTAGTCAAGGAAGAATTTTTCAGACCTGCAATTTCCTGAACCACTTAATCTCTCCTTTGTGGGAGGCATTGGTAGAGCTCTTTTCCAAAACTCTCCACAAGCTATACCTAGAAGCATAATATGCTCCTGAATACTGGAATGAAGACAAATAGGGAAAAATGCTTAGCATTTTGTAAGTTTAATATGTATATATAAATTTAACTAAAACTAAGGCTGAACTAATAGTAAAACCACTTGCAAATCAAGAAGAGTATACTTCTAGTTCTCACAGTGTACATATTTACACTCACACAAACAGGGAAAAAAATATATAAACACTTAAGCATGAAAGCATAATCCCACTTGATGTAGGACCCTGAATTGATTTAAAAATGCATTTTATGTCTGAATTTACCCATTCCAAAATGTGCTTCTTATCTGTTGCATGCTAACATATTAAGTTTAAAAATAAAATTTAATGAACAAGGTTACAACACTCTGCACATGAGATTTCTGTGACTTCCTTTTTTATATTCTTAGCTGTGCACAAACTCAGTATCACTTAGAAAGTTATTTGTCAATGTTTGCCAACAGAATAACAAAATATAGTTTCAAGGCAGCACAGACAATAAGTCCTTTGAAATTGCTATTGTGTGTCTAAAGAGAGGGTAGGATACGGGATATGCAGACTACAACAACAAAAAGAGAAAGATCTAGGTTGATAACCATCTTCTAAGATAGCTGATAACTAACTTATAAGATAAACTCTTGTCTGTCTCTGTGGTGGGTTGACTTTTGCCATCTGCCCCATGTCCGCCCAGCTGCTCTCTCACAGCCCTTCCTCAACAGGATAAGGGGACTAAATAAATTGAAAAAACGTGTGTGTCCAGACATAAACAGAGAAAACACTTGCCAATTTCTGTCATGGGCAAGAAAGAATTGACTTGGGGGAAAGTTAATTTAATTTGCTGCCAGATAAAATAGGTTTGCATAGTGGGAAAGAAAGACAGATTAAAACACCTTCCCTCCACCCCTCCCTTTTTCCCAGGCTTAGTGTCACTCCTTTATTCTCAGCTCCTCTACCTCCTCCTCCCCACTGAGTAATGCAGGGGGATGGGGAATGTGACTTGTGGTCAGTTCATAACACTTCATCTGTGTCACTCCTTTCTCCTTTCATTTTTTTCTATTCCATTGTAGATCTTTCCCATGGGCTGCAGTCATTTAGGATAAACCTGCTCCAGTGAGAGTCCTCCACAGGCCATGGTTTTAGGACATTTCCACCTCTCCAGTGCAGGGTCCTCCACAGGCTGCAGTGTGGATATCTGCTTCAGTGTGGCTCTTCCATGGTCTGCGAAGAAATACCTGCTCCAGCCTGGTTTCCTCCACAGATATTTTGGTGCCTGGACAACCTCCTCCCTCTTCTTGTCTTTCCTTGGCACTCACAGTGTTTTTTCTCATGCTTTTTGCCTCACTCCTGACACTGAGGTGCTACATTTTTTACCCTTTTCTTAAATAAGTTCCCCTAGGGGTGCCACCAGGGTGGTTCATGGGCTCAGCTGTCCTCTGCAGTGGACCTGTCTCTCTCTGGTAAGGGCCAGCCCCTCATCTGCTTCTATAGAGGCAGTCACCCCACTACCTAAACATTACCACAACCCCTAATATAACCTAAAACTTAAGCTAATATTTTGACTGTTTTATATATTACTTATGCCGTATTTTACCTAGTATGCAAAAATAACATTATTTACCTGAATTACTGGAATTTCTTGTATCTTGTTAAGAGTTTTTAAAATTTACTTATTTTTAGTTTAGTGATTTTCTAGTAGAAGATAGGTAGAAAGTTGCAGCTGAAACAACATTTAATGTACCAGTCTTACCCTCAGTAATTGTTAGCTCTTGCCCAGGTCACGTTACTCACACTATACAATACCTTTTGTCTTCTAAAAAGGAAAAAATGTTCTGGCAAAAAGAAAATGAGAGAGAAAAAGAAACATTGTGTCTGCTGGTGCTAAATAACAGCAGTGAAATAAATTGATATGAAATTATACCTTCAAATAGCCATGTCATTGCTTTTGTAAAGATAAAATTTAATATTGATTGATCCAAAGTTGGAAGTTTTCTTTTCTGTTGACAGCCCAGGGTGATGCAGGATTTTTTTGCAATTGTTTTGATAAATGCTGCTGAGAATTTTGACTTGCATTTTATTTTCAGGATGTGTCTGGTTTTATGTCTCACTTTTTCACATACCACATTTTTATTTTGCATTCTTTTTCTTCTCTTCAGCAGTAACAGTAAAAATCTGATGAATCTATTCTTGTTTCTGGAAATAAACTACAGAAGAGACATTTACTTCCAATGGAAAGATGGCAAGATATGGGGAAATAAAACATCAGGAGCAGTGTTGCTCGTGTATTTGTTTGGTGAAGCTGAGAAGTATTGCATAGGTGTATAAAGCATAGCCCACAAAACTTTGCACTGTGTCTTTTTCAGCTATGCTGAAATGCACTTTCCCTGTGCTTTTCCTGATATTTCTCCACCAACTATTTCTTTATGAAGCAAATTCAAGAATATGTTATGCTATTAGGCCCCTAAAATACATTGGAATGCTGAATTCCAGAAACAGATAATACAATTTACTTTCACGCCTTGTCCTATATAGCCATATTAATTTTTCTTTGATATTTCAGTGAAGTAAGCTTTAAGTAATGTCATTTATCCCCAGATGGCTAATTTATTGTTATGTCTGTAGAAGACTGTTATCATCACTGTAATTGACTGAAGATTACAGTGTAATTAAACAAAAGGATAACAGCAACTCCAGATTCCTCAGACAATCCCTGAAAGTTAAATACCTTAATGAGCTTTCAAGATCAGTATAAAATGAACCAATCTCTCATGCTATTTTATGATTTTTTCCCAGCCTTCTGGGAAAAATGAATTAAAGAGAGATTATACATATTTTTTTGCTTTGCTTTTGCTTGACTAGATTGAGTGTCTAACCCATTTCTTCTTTTGGCCTGAAAAGTGGGCTATCTGCAAGCTAAACCCCAGAAGGCATGAGCATAACAGTGTTTCTTAATTGCATAACCTTACAAGGTCTTCTTGTGAGTCTGTGCATGAGGGTAAAGAGAAAAGCTACCCACAGTTCTCCTACTCTTTTCTGTACTTCTGTGTTATCTTATGTAGATATTTAAAGGCCAGAAAATTAGTTTTTCACCATTATTTTTCTTGCTGCTTTGTTAATACTGAAAGCAAGCATTAACTGGAAAATTTGAGACTGTGCAATGTATGACATTGAGTAAATGTCAGCAAGTTTTCTAGCTTGCTGTAGTTTTCCTGCTATTTACCCTCTTTGTGAAAAGTTTGTGATCCTGTGGAATAAAATCCATTCTGATTAATATCCTATTCAGCTCGATGAAGGAATTTAGGGGATAATGTATGATGAAACTCTCCCAGTAGATGTTTTTCTTCTGACCTGCCACAAGACTTGCCTTGTCAGGAGACTGTTAGACATCACTAGGTAGAACATCGGAGCAAGAGGACTTTTACATAAGGAAATGATGGACAGCAAAGAACTTGCAAATATAATCGTAACTGAAGAGTCTGTTCACATACTTTTAATGACTCTGAATTGCAATGCACTCAACTTCAGGAGAAATAAACCCAAATGTTATTTAGAATCTAATGACTTGTATCTGTTCCTCTCTGATCATTTGCATACTTCCTTAGAGAAAATTCTTGGACAGAGGCATGAAATACATTATCTACCCGGTGAGACACCACCATGTGATAGCTCCCAAGGGCCTCTCAGCTTCAGCCAAAGACAGACCAACACAGTTCCTAGACAGGCTGGAACCAGAGAAAAGATGTTGATGGGAGGATTATCTCAGCTGGGACAAATATCTTAGCAGCTGTGTCATTGTAGTAACTTCGGTGCTGCTGAATCCTTGGAAGAGGCTTGAATAGAGCTGTTAGCGGGAAATCTAATTTTGCAGTCTATTTCTGCTATTTACTGGTTGGGTAAAACATCTTAATGCCTGAACAGCTCTTGTCATCAATAAAAAAGTTTGGATGGTACTGGATGGTTTTTGGATGGTCTTTTAATGTTTGCAGACATTTAATATAACGGGGTTCATGTTTGAATCAAACTGTTGTAATATCAATACAGATTTTTTTCTTTTGCTGCTGTCTCTCTCCTCCTATATCGCCACAGAGTTTAATAAAAATAACTGTCATAAGCTTTTCTGCTTGCTCTGGTTATTCTCCTCTTTCTTCCATCTAACTTTTAAAGTTATTCCTTACCTGATAAATCACAGACAATTTGAATCATATGGTACACAAGAATTTCAAAAAAATGAAAGACTTTCAGGTTATGATGAAATCATTATTCTCCAATGTTTCAAAAAATTCGGTAATGAAAAGAAAAATAGAGTTTAGAAAAATGCTGAATGCCATCAAACTGGCTTGTCATTCATTCTATAGAAGTTTGAAGCAACAAGGTTGCAGAAGACAAAAATAGAATTTTTCAAATTTTAAAAAGCCTGCTTAAAATTTATTCATAACTGAAAGACAGTTTGGTGACTGGCTGGGTTTCTACTGCAACAAATCAATGTTATTTGAAATACAACTTTGGGGGTTTTATGTAGAGATAAATTCCACACTCATTGTATAATGCTATTGCAAGCTATTAATCCTTCACAAACTACTTAAGCTAATCCTATGTATATAATACTCACATTCATGTAAAAAAACAGCACACAGCATGTCAGGGAAGACTGTAGAGGCTAACATGCAACATTAGAGAAGTTTCAGACACCATTAAATTACATTTCACACATATACATAAAAAAATAACATAGAAATAGCATGTAATGGAGATGGTTTTTATTCTATCAGGAACTTTTCAGAAGGAAGTTTAGCTCTGTGCTCCTCTACTGTCAACATCCTGCCACAACTACATGCAGTCTTAAGTCTTGTTCTCCCACCACATTTGTTTGTGTTGGACACAGAGTTCAGAGAGGTGAGGCAGCGTGGGTTTGCCACAAGCAGAACTATTCAGCAGTGAATGTACAGCCCAAAACAGTGTGATAGAAGCTGGTAAATGTCCATGTCCAGCTTGGGCTTCAGGGGAGACAAGCTATGTTTGTGTGTTCCGAAAGAGGTTCTCCTTCATGTGTGTTGCTCAGTTAAAGGTTACGTGAATATAAGCCTATTATCCTGTTCTCTAGTTCAACTCTGCATCCCTCCCAAGAGGACTCTAATGCAGCCACTGTAAAGCACAAGCAGCTAGCTCTGCCCCTTTCTGTCATTTCAGCCTGATGCTCAGGTCTGGATACAGCACTCATCAAATTTCACCACCAATCTGTTTCTCATCTTGGTCAAATTAATGGCAGACAACGCTTTGAATGAGGAACCTCTACCCTGGGTCAAAAGTAAATAAACCCCAAATCAAACCTTTTTGATCAAGATCAGTTTGCTGGTATATTTCTCAGTGCAGTGGACAAATGTTGTGAAGGTAGAGAAGGTGGCAGGCTGCAGGTGGTGCAGGTGGTGAGGAACACACAACAAGGAGGGACAACAACACCCAACCAGATTTGTAACAGACACACTGTATCCTGCAGCTGAGACAATTTTGGTCTTGTCCATTCTTTGCCTCCTTTGTCCACTTGTTACCTCACAATAATTTTGGGCTATGCACTTCAGTTGTGGAGCTAATGTATGAAAACATCTGGCTTTGAGCAACATGAGTAGAACTAAACAGAGAAAAGGCAAAAATCTAAGTGGGGAAAAACTAGAATATATTAGTCTCAGCGTTTAGAATCTGAGAATTAAATCACATTAGCTTTGGTATCATCAGTAATTCCCTTGGGTTTCCTCTCTTTTGCTACATTAGTTTACATTAAAGCAAATTACATTACATGAAAGCACTTTATTGAACTGTAATTTAAAGCACACAAAAAACTTCCGTAAACAGGTAGGGAAATGGACCAATTTCCTTTCCATAAAGAGAAATATTGCCTATATAAAGTGGTCCTCTACAATCTTTCAGTTTTTATAAAATTTCAATACTAAAGAACTTCATGGTCTTTACCTTCCTGGTCATACACAACTTTGTAATTCACAATGGGAACGGGAAGACCAAAATGTCCTTCTCAGAGCAGTTAATACAGGAAGATATTCACCTAGTTCCAAAAAGATGAAGCTTTCTCTCTAAGCAAGTAACTTAACAAAAGTCCCATAATAATGTCAGGAAAATCTGCACTGTCAAACTGGGTAATTACACTCTCTTTTCAAATTAATTCTTTTAATTAAAGAAAAAGCTTTCCCTTATCTTCCTATTAGAACAGGACCTGTGCTGTATCGCAGTTCCAAGTCCAAGGTTTTAATAATCTGACCAAAAAGAATAAATGACAAAAAAAAAAAATAAATAAAATTCAATACTAGTTTGAACTAAATGATTACAAGTTTCTGTCATGGGAAGTATACTAGCTTCAACTTGGAACAAAAAGACTGAAGTAAAAGTAACATCTTTATGGTTTCTATTTTAAAATAGTGTTTGTATGTGTGAATAAACACTCAAAAGGGAGAGTGAAATGATTTCTTTTATGGACATACACACAAAAAAAGGAAAAATCTTTGGTACCATTTCAAGACATTTTTAAAATGTGGGTGTCCCTTAAGAAAAGGTAGGGGTGAGCCTGTTTTGGAGTTGTGCATGCAGAGGTTTAGGAGCACAAGGGAATTGATCCTTCTATCTGAAGACCTCAAACCTGTGATAACCCATCTTTTCCGTCTTTTCCATATAGTTAGAGTGAGGAAATAGGCCATGGCTAGGCTGTGGGTGGCATGTAGCAGTGCTGTTCAGAGTTCAGCTAGTCCTAGGCCTAAAGAGCCATCAGTAGGAAGTTGATTTGTGCGAAATCTCTGCAAAACCCTGTCCTGGGTTACAATGTAAGGTGTAACCAAAAGCATGTATTCTATTATCATCTTCACAAGCTGTTAAAGCAGGTGGGGCAATGTTCGTTATCTCCTGCCATAACTCATCCTGATATCTCCCGGAGGGAGTTAATCTCTGTTTAATGGGCCATCAAGAACCCACTGCATGACTCACAGAATTACCTCATCCCATTGTGAGATGCTCCGCCCAGGGGGGAGGAAACAGGCATTCCCGCCTGGATATAATCTGGGCTTTTGGAACAGCAGACACAGCCCTTACCTACTGGACTCCCAGAGGACAAGAGGTACTGTTAGGGGACCTTCAGGTGAAGACCAGACCCTTCTTTCCTACAGGATCACTGCTTCAACAGGACCATTTCATCTGGACTGCTGCCAGGTTGTATTCTCTTGTACTATTGCATTTATTTTCTTTTTTCTTTTTTCATTTCTCTATTAAATTATAATTCTGACTTGCGATCTCCCACTGGTTTGTTTTTCAAACTTGTACAAGCCCTTTAGTAAATATAGTTCTGCCAAGTCTCATGGCTGTTTTTCAACACATTTTTAACAGGTTGAAGTGTGGTCATCAGTGGAATGCTGCACATGCTGTGATGGATTGCCTTGGCACCTTATTGTACAACAGCGTTAGCCCTGCCAGGAGGGTGCCTTATAGCACTGGGGAGCATGTACTAACAGAAACATCAAACTGGGTTTATGTTTCTGTGCCTCAGTAAAAATACGTATGAAAACACATGGTTCATGTCTTTTAGACATTCGCAAAAGACTGGAAGAGTTATCTTTCATAAATTCAGTATGCATTGGTACATGATCTGAAAGAAACTATAAATGATTGAGGTTGAAAACGTTTTAAGTAAGTTTTCTGACCTTCACATGATGAGCTAAAATATGACTATTGGAGGAAGAAGCATAGGAGCTAAACAGAAAATCCTTGAGATTAACTAGACCAAAAATTAATTTCTAAAAAATTGAGGACTTAAGTAATGTAGAATGTTGTTCTACATTATGGAAGACATATGATAAAATGCACACTTCACACTGCTGGTCATTTAATCATATGTTAAGTTAAAAGCTGCAATAGGATATCTGTGGTAAATGCCATGTAATCGCAGGGTTCATAAACAGTGATCCCTGCCTCCTAAGTTAAAGTGCAGGTTACAACATAATTATGTTTAGACTCAGTAAAAGTAATCATCAGATGTGGCTGGATTGTATTTGCCAAGAAAAAGCCATTTAGGGTCTACCCAAAGAAAACATGTTCCTTCCTTTCAACATTATGAGCTGGTGAAGCATAACTGTAGCCCCATGACTCATCACCCACCCAAAAGATAAAAGTTGTATCAGGAATCCTAGAAGTCTAGTCTTAATGTAGAAAGCCTTAGACAGACATTAGCTATAATGAGGATAAGGCTGTTTCATCATGCCTTGGTGGAAAATGTCTGTCTGCGGCAGAAGACACAATAGGCTGCTCTTCACGTCAGATGACAGCTATAGAAGAGTGGTGACAGTTTTTTCCATGAGCGTTTTAACCACTTTCTTTTGAATGAATAACAAAATGGAGAGCATGGATTAAACCACCAAGATGCAAGAAGAAAATCTTGCCTCCCATGAAATCCCAGAAAACAAAATACAGTCATGTTCACATTCTATTATTTTTTTAAGAAATAAAGTTCCTGAAAGATTAAATTCAGGAAGCATGCACAGGCAGGTGCAGAAACAAAACTACTTTCAGCTACCACCTGCACTCATAGCTGTTTTCATTGTTGCAGGTCATGAATGGCAGCGGAGAGAAAATGGAGAACCTACGAATTTTTTTTACTTCATTCAGTTTGAACAAAATAATGCAGGTTCTATTTATTTCCCTTGAGAGAGTGTAGACATATGGCTTGTCATCCTTCTGTCTGCTGTCACGGCTCCATTAGAGAACTGATTATTACTTTTAATCTTGAACAAACTTTATACCCCAGAAGCTGCTACTTTCACAAGTTGCCATCAGTATGGCAACTCACATTCCATTTTTGAGGGACGTAATTACTTGTTCAGAGTACATGATCTCATTAGGTAAGGTGCATATACTTCTTAATAGAGAGAAAAAACCCCATTTTTTTCACCACAGGATTTGATGACCTTTTTCAAGAAATTAAGAAAAAGGCAGCAAGAAAACATTTCAAATATCCACCCTGAGTATACACTTTGAGGCACTAAGACAACAAAGAAAATTTTCAAAGGTTAACGTTAGTACTATTTACATTTTGACAATCTGCTCACAAAACTGTGGGTCTGTCCTCTCTGATTTGGGGACTCAGTTGCAATGGCCAGTCCTCAGTGATGATTACAATGTTTTAAAATTCACCATGGGCAGGAAAACACATAAAAACAATCATAATTTGTTCTGACCAGAAATATGTTTTTTAAATGTAAGCAAGGAAGAGCCAGCTTTTTACCCTCTTACTAATTGTACTATGAGTTTATAAAGGGCAAGTCCTTGCTAGATGACTTGCAATCTTGTAACCAAGATTTTGTTATCGACTCCAAGTAAAAGCCCTCTGAAGGTTTGATTCATCTGGAAAGGTAAAGAAGGGATAGCTAGTACAAAGGGTAGTGCAATCCTTTCAATCACACGAACATATGAGACATTTCAGAATACCAGGAACCTGGTAAGGGGTCAGACCCAGCTTCATCTGTGCACTGCTGACATATGACAATCACTACAACAGTGAGCAGCGAAGTTGCAGTGCTTCCTGACACTGTTAAAGCACAGGTTTCTGAGCTCAGTGACTGCTGGTGAGGAAGGCAAGACCACAAATGACCAAGAGCAGCAGAGTGACTTTGTTGATATTAACAGACCTACTATCGTGTGCATCCTGACTTCTTTGTACAGTGTAAGACAGAATGGAGTTGTGAAAAATAGGATGTCATGCAACTTCCTACATCAAGCAACGTGGCAGAAGGAAAACTTTGAGTGTGATATACACTGGCATACAATGTGATAGAATAATATGCTTTATTGACAGAGAAAACAATGGTTGGGACATGTCTGATCAACAGGACTGATACATTGAGAAAGCCATCAAATCAAACCTGCTGTGATCATCCCTATATCTATTACTCAGTGATCATACTGGGCTAGAGAGCTGAGGGATATCCTCTCCTGAACTGCACTGGTGCTCTGGTGCTTGTCGCTTCTTTTGCACTAAGCTATCTGGAGCAGCAGAGGTCAGTTTCCAATTGGTCACATCAGCTCTTTTCTTCTGTCACCTGAAGCACTGCATAAGATGTAAGTTCAACATGGATTTTAAAGAACATATTTCCGTCCCTAATTTCTCTATTCACTACCCATCCTTCTCTATTTGGAGACGAACCTCAACTACAGCTTCTTACTCTTTGCACATCTCAGTCACACAGAATAGACATCATCTCAGAAACATAATTGATGAGGATTTCTGCCAATGGGACTGATGTGACTTATATTGATTCTATCTGTGCGTGCTCAACTAAATAACGTAAGATGTCAACTAAGACCAGCAAAGCTCTTAACACAAGAAAACTTGGTACAGGTGTACCACAGGATGAATGTAATTATGTACAGATCCATTTGTCGCTGCTGTTTTTCCTTCTGCAGTAGGTAAAGGTGGAAAGGTAAAAGTGGAAACAGGACTGCTCTGGTAGTGCCCAAACCCAAGTAGCAGTCACCAGAGAACCATCTCTACTTGCTTTCTCTGAAACTCTTTGTTAAAATGATGGTTGGTATCAGAAGTGAAAACTTTCCCCTTCTGACCTTTTTTGGGGAAACTGCCTTGAAATTCCCATCACAGAAAAGACTGCCTTCCCTTTGTGTACAGTACAGATTGCTGGCACCAAAATAAAAGCCCAGTACATGTTTATAACCTTGAAAGTATTTGTCACCAATCTGTCACTAATGATCTTCATGCCAGTCTTTTTGCCTCCAAGACTAGACTCATGCTTTCCCACTGAAATACAACTTCTCAGCTCTTTATCTTGTTTAACAAACCCATCAAGGTGATGTAAACTCACATCCTCATCTAATGTCACATCCAACCAAAGTGGACCCAACCACTTTACCTGCTTTTACATACCTCCTACCAAGGAACAGAAAACTAAGCCAGCAATAATACAAAAAAAATGCTTCATCACCCCACTTCGCTGAATTGCAGTATAAGCACTTCTGCTATCCCAAGAGAGCTAGCAGGCAGGGTCAGCAAGGATGGAAACTGTTTCTTCTCTTAGATGTGAAGGCTTATGTCAATTCAAAGTCTTCATGAATTCCCAGCATTACACAACTTGGTATGATCAATGTCACTTTGGAAATCTCTTGAGCTTTAATTTCCATTTAAGACTCTCATTGGGCTAACCTACTACCTCTCAACCCTCTAAAATTTTTGGCCTAAACTACATCTAACAAAATTTTTTACTTCTGCAAGTGCAAAGTAAGAGCAAATCTGATACCTATATTTCACTTCTTTTTCATCAGTTCTAGGAAGATGACCCAATCACCTCTTCCTGAACTGATATCACATGCCTACATGTCTAAGACAGCTGAAAAACTTTTTCAACAATCACTGAAAGATGCTGCTGAAAACTGGAGAGACACAGGTTTTCTTCTCATTTGCAAGTACACAGATTTAGTGATGAGGCATGAGAAGGAAATCACATGGCATGAAAATTCTGAACTTGAATGTCTAACATTCAAGGTCATTCAAGATCAATGTGTTCAACATTCATGTTCAGCTTCAAAATAAGCCAGTATTATGACAAGATACTTAAAACCACTCAACCAGAAATGCTTCTCTATGGCATTGGTTCTTAAGAAACCATAACCCCACACTTTCTTTCAGCTTTTGAAAACTCCTTCAGCCTTACCAGGTTGAATACAATGGCTTATAAATTTGATTTAAATTAATACCAAGCCATTTCTCAATAGAAAAAAAGCAGGCACGTCTCTTTAATTCTTATCACTTAACATAAACCATAGAAAGAGTAGAAGGACCAAGTGCCATTAAAAATACCTATTGAAATAAGACTGATGAATTCACAAGATTGAATCACAGAGAACTCAACTATTCAATTTATGCTAAACATAAAAAACTAAATTTTAATGTAGATTTTAAAATACTCAGGAAAATAGTTTTTCATAAAATACATGCATGTTATTTACAGTGAAACCTATACAAAATCCATTCATTTTATGACAGTAGGTAATGCTTCAGTTATTCCACAATAGTTGGAAACACAAAGAAATGAAAGCCCTAAAGGGCTGAATATTCTACCAGTCGCAGAGATGAGTTTTCGCATTTAGCAAATTATAAGAGTATTTAAGGGCCTGTGTCTGCAAATGCTGGAAGGGCCCTCAGAACCTATAGAGTTCAGTTAATATTTAGGGTTCTCACAGTGGACAAAAAGGCCAATGGTTTTGACACAAAGTCTTGTTTTCCACTTACTCATTTTTTCTAACAAAGAGAACGCCTATCTCTATCTCCTACCAATATTATCATAGTACTCAAGAAGAATCTCAGCTACCATTCAGCCATACATGGAATCCAAGTTCAAAGTTCTACACACTTAAGTTACTACCTTAAAAGATGGCAAAGATATCTGGGAGCACCAAGTCAGGATGGATCTTCAGCCCTAGTGAGACATTCACACATAGTCCTCTTGGCAGTCAAACAGGTCTTGCAGCACAAGTGGCTGAATGCCATGGACAGTGTTTTCCATTTTGCTGAACAGACTCATAGAAAACCAGAATCCAGCCATGCCTAGGACCTTTCTGCCTCAAGCTTCTTCCAGACTTTCCATCCAACCTCAAGAGAAAATTGTATTTACACCTCTGGCAGATGGAAATCATACATTCACTTAAGCAGAAGAGAGGAAATCCTTGCATGCTTGGCACTGGCTGCTCTCTCAGCATGTTTCCAGATTGCAGAGGGTGAAGGGGCCAGCTCTGAGGAGGGAATCCTATTGCAGAGGCTAATAGGCTTTCACCCAAGAAGGCTAAGTTAGGTACTCTGAATTACCTTTCTCATTTCATTGACTACATAAGTAAATATATGCCATAATTGAAAGTGAGTTCGATCTCTCTTGCCCTGTTTCCTGTTCCATCTTTCCTTCCACGTTTAGAGAGAGGAAAGATTTCATTGCACAAAGGTTATTGTTTCTTTAAAAGTCACAATAACACAAATAATCTTTTGTCCAGTACATTTAATTAAGCATTTATAATGCTTAGATCATATAGCTACTTTTTTGGTAGAAAAGATATGTTGTAAAAACTTTTTCTGTCATGTATATATTATTGCTATCTAGGCAACAACTCTATAATGCCACTGAGATGTTTCTTATTTCTTAGTATTTATTGAAATGAGAAAGCAGAGACTATATTTAAAAGAATTGATACAGAAAATCTGGTAAAGGTGGCAGGCTATTTTGGGCAGAGGGATGGTGCTACGTCTCTTTCTAGAATAAAGAAGACAATTTTTTTTCCTTATTTCATCTCACTTTCTCAGGTTGTCTATTTTTCTTTGTACAGATAGCATTAATTGTTCTATATGTAGGTTTTACAGGTTTGTACATTTACTTCTACTACCATTGCTTTGTTTTCTTCTTCTGTTCTCGTTTGTTAATTGTTTTAAAACATGGGTGATTTTTGTGTAGATCAGGATGCTGGAAGTCTACACAGAGAGTAAACAGTGGCATGCCATTTCTACTGAAACATCACTTATTTGCACATTTTCTCTTCAGTACAATGTGTCTCACTTCCAAAGTAGAGATGTGCAGTCAAACACATTTCTGTAGTGACAATTTCAGCTACACTTACGCTTTTATTTGGGAACGTGTCATTGGCATGGTTTTGCACATTTAATTTTCTTATAAGAGGTGCACATTGCACTCTTTCACGTGACCTGCAAATTGGTAAACTGGGAAAACTCATACACTGTAGAGTAAGTATCAGCTAGTAGGAGCTCTTGGGTGAAGTCCAAATTGAACTGCTGTGTGATCATTTTATTTTTTATAAGTGCAGAGGACAAAATGTAACTACCACATAACATGAATCATCCAAACTCAGGAAGCAACTTTAGACCTGATGGATGTGATCTTTAGAAAAGCATCTGTCTTGACAGAGTACACACAAATCCTACTCTGATACGGCTGAGCTTCCATTGAGTTAGTAATGTGAAACATAATTCATGAGTTGTCCTTTCACATGTTAGGAAGGAAGTTCTAATGAAATCTATTTTAATCAGTGAAAAATTTGGGTATAACCCAAGCACAGTTTTTCCAGGTCTCTTAACACTAATTAAACACGAAAAAACAAAAAAAAATCACCTTCCCCCTTCTCCAAAAAACCCCAAACAAACCCAATCCTCCTTTCAAAAAACACCAACAAAACAAAACAAACAAAAAAAGAAGCTCAAATTTCACTTGCTGTTACCATGGGAAATGACATCTTTTGGTCTGAAGTAGTGCTTTGTTTTCATGAGACACAACTATGTCTAAGTTTCATACGGAAAGCCGAATTGTTCATGTTGCATTCATAAGGAGTCCTTGGCAGAGTCTCTGCATTCATTGTAGATAGTTAGTAAAATTTAGCAAAATTGACTACACAGAAAGAACACAGTGCAAAATATTTGGCTTATCTAATTCACGCAGTTCTTAGGCACAACTCTTTACTGGATGTACACCCTTTAATCTTATGCATAGTCAGTCAAATGTTTTCTGAAAGAAATGCCAGAAGAGAAAGTACTCAGCTGATTTTTGATACCTTAATAAAAGTTGGCAGGATTTACCAAAGTTCTTCCTGCTTTTTATTCCTTTTACTGCTGATGAAGAAAGGAATTTAAGATACCAATGTTGCAGATTAAGTCCTTTGCAGGGTACTGCTCACTACTCAGTTGCATATATTGAATATTTCATCTTGACTTTTCACTGCTACTGATCTGCTTCTGCTCAGAGATAAATTTTCCCTTTACTGTCAGTTCTCAACACATCACAATTCAAAGTCTTTTTTTCCCTTCCTCCTTAATCTGAGCAGGTCTTTCCTGAGGCACTTGCACTGGTCTTTGCAATCAAGTCCTCTGCTTTCTCAAGGCTGCCCGTTTTCAACACTTTGTGTCTTTCCCCATGAAACAGGCTTTCTGTTTTCCAGGTTAGAATTGTAGCCTCTTCTGCAACTGACTGTCTGCAGGAATTTAAATACTTTTTCTGAATTTCATTGCTTAATTTTAACTATTTATTTCTAACTGAGGGAATTTTTGTGAAAAGATTAGGGCAAGGGATTCTGTACCTAACAGAGCAACTCTTGATTTTAACAATTATGTGTGTTATGCAGCCTGCATGCTTCACAAAATTTTTGGCATAAAAACCCCATAAAAAGTGGGGTTTTAATTTTTTAAAAAAAATTTTTCTACGACATTCAATGACTATTTCTCCTCTTGTATCAAGCCTGTTACTAAAGTAGCTAGAACAGCACAGGACTACTAGATCACATAAGCTGCTTTACATGAGTCCTCAAACGCACATCAAATTGTTGTGAGTTTTCCTGTCCTGCTAAGTCTTCTGCTGATGAAATCTTCTATCTTGCATATTTTGACACTGCACTTCAACAAAGACTGCTCATTTTATTTACTGGCACACTTACAGTCCTTGGTACCAGAGATCTGAGAACCTTACAGGGTTGAGATAAATAATTTACTTTCAGCAGCAGTAATCCTCTTACCTTGTTTCTCAGAGTGAAGGTTTGTTGGAAATATATTCCTTTAGCTCATCAGACTCTTTTGGTTTCTCATCAACCAAAAGAGTCTCTTTATTGGAGTGAATTCCCACACCAAGAGCAAAGTGAAAATGCCCTGCAGTGCTACAATGCTCTGCTATGAAGCTTTACTTCAGGCAGTGACTGTGACTCCTGAAACAGCAGACAAATGGGAAGAAAAATTGTCCTGGTTGGTAAGATATTTGTTATCAAGCTGCATAAGATACCTCCCTGCAATATTACAATTTGATTTTCCAGGGAAGAGAGTTGACAGGACGCTAAGAACTCCTACTATCACATTCAGGCACTACCTGTTTATCCTGTTACAATGAATCTCATAGAAAGTTCTCTGGGTCTACAGACTACTTTTTGCTGCGTCAAGCTTTGCTTTCATTACATAACTAAGGAGAATCTGGTTTTAATTAACCTATTCCTGGTACTTTAGTTTGCTTGAAAGCACTTTGCTCAGTGTCGTCTGCTATATCCTCATCTGAGACCAAATGTTAATTAGTTAAATACCTTATAGCTCTACACTCTTATTTCTTTTTCTTTACATTAGTGCCACATAATAAAGCCTCTACTATATATAAAATAATGAAAGTGATACCTCTTCCTTAATAGCAGGATATCAGATGAGGAATATCTTTCCAAATGAAGTCAAACTGAGTCAAACCAGACTGTGTTGAGATAAAGACCTACTACAAAGCTAATTTTCTTTTGATAAAGACACCCTCAATCAATAATATTTGAAAAAATTACAAAAACGAACTAAAACTTCTTGCAAGCACAATGCAAAATTTTCTTTTTATCTTGAACAAAAAAGGAAAATTCTTCTGAACTTTTGGAGCTTTTTAAATCCATGGCTTTTAAATTTTACTCTTTTTAATTGTGGTGTCACAAGAGAAGGTACCATGCACACAAAAGCTGTGGAATAAGAGCCATTGAAATACGTGCCTAGATATACCACAGTATTCTATTGCCAGTTGGTGTTTGCTCTTTGTCTGTTTTTAAAAAAATTAGCTGATTAGCTGAAAGTCAGGTTAACTACTACCTGTGTTGATAGTAAGGAAGCACCAAGTGTTGAAGCAAAGCTTTGTGAAATCCCTCCCATCACAGCTGGATGCAGCCGTGTGCCTTTCCTTCAAGTTCTAAAACAACGAGAGTCTGCAGCTAGACTTTTAGCATTCCACTTACAATGAAATTTCTTCTTACACATAAACTTTCATTGCTGGTCCAAAGTCAGAGTTAACACAAATCATGGAGTAATTGATTTTGTCCATTTGAGACTTTTCTGAGCAAAAGTAGAAGACCATGCCATTAAATTAATACAGTTTGTCAAGCTATCATTTTAAGGTTATATGTTACCAAACCAGACACAGATAAGTCCAGCATTTATGAGATACTCAGTAATCTGACCGTTGCTTGGAGCTCAGACATCAGGTTTGTTTTTTTTTGTTTTTGAGAGTACACAGTTGGGATGATCAGATGGAAAGAAGCTTTGCAGAAAATGACACGGTGACTCTGGTGAACAGCAAGCTGAACATGAGTCAGTAATGGTGGGACACATCCAGGGAGCTGTGTCCAGCTCTGGACTCCCCAGCACAAAAGAGGAATTACTGGTGAGAGTTCAGTGAAGGACCCTCCAGTGAGGACATTCCAGCAAAGATGATTAAGGGGCTGTTTAGCCTAGACCACACAAGGCCTGGGGTGGATTTTTTCAAGGTACATAAATACCTGAAGGGTGGGTGCAAAAAAAAATGGAGCCAGGCTCTTCTCGTTGGTGCCCAGTGACAGGACAAGAGGCAGTGGGCACAAACTGAAACACACAAGGTATAGTGTGTCTGAACATCAGAAAGAAATATTTTGCTGTGAGGGTGCTTTTGCACTGGTTGCCCAGAGATGCTGCGGATCATTCATCTGTGGACGTATTCAAAAACTCTGTGGCCACTGTTGTAGGCAACTGGCTGCACGTGGCCCTGCCTGAGTAAGGGGTTGGACTCGATGACCTCTAGAGGTCATTCCAACTTCAGTGTCTCTGTTCTGTGATACTTTTAAGTGTAAAACAACCTTCTCTATAACTGACTGAAGGCAAATGCTTGCAAGGCTATTATATGTACATTTTGTGACATATCCATTAATTTCCAGACGAATAAGAAAAAAGCTTTTTCTGCCTCAAAAGCATAAATGAGCATTTCAAGAACTCTCTTTCAAACCTCAGCAGTGTAATGAGGTCAAACTGATATAGTAGGAAACAGAATATTTAATGAGGATCCAAGTCATTAAAACACTGTCAGACCTGCTAAACTAGTCCTGTAATGGTCCTTTGTACTTGGCTGGCTACTTAAGTTGTTATCACCTGCCCCATGGGGCAAAACAATTTAATTCTTGAATTGTACTGTTGGAGAAGCTATAGTTATAGAATAGGGAAGTCTTACAGGATGAAGTTAGAATCATCCTTGAAAAAAATTAAGCAACTGGCTGAATTGCACAAAATATCTGCAGTTTGCTGATAACTATACTGTTTTCATACTGCTTCAAACTTTACCTGGAGCTGAGGCAGTGTTTAGATCACACCACAACTCTTTTATTGATTTTCTGCTGTGTTACCATGGAAACTTCCCACAAAAAAT
The DNA here is from genome assembly GCA_013397115.1 of Edolisoma coerulescens. Classification (NCBI taxonomy): domain Eukaryota; kingdom Metazoa; phylum Chordata; class Aves; order Passeriformes; family Campephagidae; genus Edolisoma; species Edolisoma coerulescens. The sequence goes on from VWZW01002015.1 coordinate 596,709, forward strand.
GCACATTGCATTACAAATTTATACAGACAGTGTTCCTTTTGTTGATAGGTTAAAGGAGGAGCCAAATCTAAATGCTCCTTCATTTTAATCATCTAGTTAACTGATAACAGTGCACTGAGTCCTAGTCAGTAATTTTTCTTATGGCTATTTTATTTTCTCAATCTTCTTGCAAGGTTGAGAAGTTTTCCATGGATATCAATCAGCTCTTATAAATGAGATTCTTCTACTCAATGTCTCCTTAAAGTTTCTCCACTCACTCATTACAAAGGCAGCCTTTTATTTGTTTCTTCCTCAGATTTATTGCTGTGAAACCACTGGGCTAGAACCTGCTTAAGGGGTTGTGATACAAAATGGTGTTATAGGCTGGTGCTTTCAAGTAATTCGTTTTCTTGATCAGGTGAAAGGAAAAATGCTTCATGCATGTTTGCTTTCATGAAGACAGTCAGGGAAGCAGTCAGGCTTTAGATCTTTATGTGGTAAGGACCAGTCAGCAAATGCTCAGAATAACTGTAGCAAATGGCAGAACTTTGGTTTCTTTTTAGATAAGTCAAAACAAATCACCAGAAAATTCCTGTGTTTATGAAAACAGCTTCATTCAGCTGTCCTCAGCTCTGATATTTTATCCAAGGATCACATAACATCCGATTAAGATGAAAATAATGGATTAGGCCAATAACATGAAGATGACTTTAACAGTTAAAGAAGTTCCTGCCTACAGAAATTAGGTGGGACAAAGAGTAACAGGTATGTAATAGGTCCTTGTCTCCCATGACCATGGTCTGCCTTGCTTCACTGAATCTACACGGGCTTCTACCCTCTGACTACAGCTGAACTGGAAGGTCAGATGAATATTTATGAAGCAGGGATGCCTACACGCAGCCCACAGTTTGCTGAATTCACGTTGCAAAATTCTTTTTCACATACCATTGAAACTCACATACTAGTGAGTTTTCCTTGGTCCCTATTTTAAGTATATTCTGTGGTACTACCTCCCTAATATTACTGGAAATGCTTAAAGCTTAAGTACCTAATTGCAAATTTTATTGCAACTCATATCGGTTTCAATATCTGCTCACCTAGATTATATATTTTAAATACACCAAAGGAATAATTATTTTAGGCAAGACTAATTTATTAGTTCCCTGCTTGGAGCATATGGTTGGATGCAGTGATCTCTGAAGGTCCTTCTCTATCTGAGGTACTCAGAATTTCTATCCTCATTTATATGGTTGTCCTATGCAGAGTCCACAATCAGCAGTCCAGTCTTTTTATTTTCTGAATCATGCCATAAACAGAATTGCTCCACCATCCAGCATCTTTCAGTGTCAATTAATGATGAGACACAAAGGGAGGATGAGGCTTAACTGCATCATACATTGATTACCACTCTGGCCAAAGTCAATAGCAAATCTCCTAAGGATTTTGAGGGCACAATTGAGAGCACACGTTTCAGCTAAAAGGTTGTTTCAACCTCTGTTTTAAAGTTTAATAATATGCTGAAATGTAGGCACGAAGTGACACCTCAGTGGGAGCACTCTTACATAGAAGCAATACACAGAAGAAGCCAAAGTAACAGCAAGAAGACAACAAAATGAATAGAGACAGGAAGAGAAGAGACAAACTAGGCTGAAGCTCTGTGACTGTCAATGGGACAAGATGTTAGAGATTAATGGAATCAGATAAAGAAGGTATTAATTGATTCACCGTTATGAAATTAAAACTTAATGTGAAAAAATAAAGGATAAAAAACAAGTGGAAGCCAGAGATACCCATGTTCAAATTCAAATAGAAAACAACAGTTATTGAAAAGCTGGTGAATTGATCACTGCCCTTTGTTCCTACTTCCAGACAGCAAAACCCACTAAACACCCATGATCATGCAGAAGAAAATCTCCAAGAAATGTCATCAAAGAACACAAACAGACTCAAAGGCGCAACTAAAATTCAGAATTATCATTGGAAATGGAATAGAAACTTAAATAATGTTTCAATAGAAAACTCAGAAAATTTCCATCATAGTTTTATGATGTGTAGCAATCTGGTGACATGACTTTTCTGTCTAGTCATACAATAGCCATTACAAATCACTTAAAGATGGATTTATACCACTGATTACCATGACTTTGGAGCAATTTAAACAAATAATTTGCATTTTTCATAATCCTGATGTCACATGGACAGTTACATGCAAGGATATGCATGATCAGATGCATCTCCCCATATTCCCAGAAATTATTGCATTGTGTTTTTTTCCTTTTTCTTTCCCTCTGGCAAAAATTAACCAGAACAATAAAATTATTTGTGAATTTTACTGTGGCCACAGAAGGTCACATTTCAAGACTGTGCTGAATATAGGAATTCCTGTAAGCTATGTCTGGACACAGGCTATCTGGAATGCAGAATCGGCTATTGCCTCTTTCCACACAGGATGGTTATTCAATATTAAGGCCAGGCAGACTTCTCAGGATGCACTGAACCCACTCAGGTCATTACCATTAGGAAGAAAAAGGGCCTTCTGCTTTTTTTTCTTTTTGTACCAACCCACAAGAGATGCTTGCTGAACCGGCTGAGGATTTCATACTGTCTTGCCCGCGAGAATGGGGTTTCACCAAGTTATAAAGTTAGGCAAATTTCTGTCATGCCAGGACTTCTCTCATTACTCCAAAACATGAGACCAAAGAAGGCATGGAAATACTTATATGCACAGAAAGATGTGAGGACAAAATATTTGTCTTTTGATTGACCTCTTGAGTCATAACTAAAAATCACATTTTTAAGTGCACAGTTCCAGTTGGTTGGAAGCTAGGGACATTAGTTTAAAGATAGTCTCCTTGCCTCAAGGAAAAAAAAAAAAAGACTCCCAAACACACTAAAGGAATGATGTTAGATTATTTAAAGTCAAAATGTTAATAGCAGTGCTAGTCTGCCACAGAAAATAGTGATGAGATGACAAGATCTATGTAAACCTATTCAAAATGCACTCTCCTTTCTGCTGCTCCTTACACAGCAGCTTCTCCTGGTACATTGTTATCTTTTGAGCCCACCTGCTTCACATTGCCGCCCAATAAATACACTTCCAGTGCCTGCTGGCTTAAAGAACAAGCTGACTGCCTGCTCAACAGAATGTCTTTCCACACTGTCCTAATTTTACATTAATATATTGAGACAACAAAGTTATTTCCCATAATATCAGAACGCACAGGTTAATCGTTGAGACACAGCCACCGTTCTCCTCCAGAGTGGCCACTCTGTTGCGGTGCAATTAATGGGCACATTAATCAGACAGTAATGCACTGAAGTGCACCAATGAGCTGCCCTCCCACACTGTGCTGGCTCTGCAGTGGACAAAGCTCCTGACCCGTCCAGGGAGCCAACTGACTGCTGAGGGCAATGATACAGCAGTGCTGGAGAACACAGAGAAGTCAGTATGCATCCAGCAAAAAGATACCTGTGGAGCCCATAGAGCCTTCTGACCATCCAACTATCTGTCACACAGAGGGAATCATCAATAGGGGAGAACTCATTTTAGAAATTTCTCAAAGTTGGACCATGCCTTGGTAATGCTAGGCCTTTGGTAGCAGAAGACAGTAGCTCTGCATTTTAAAGCTCCAGGACTGGAGTCCTCAGTCCTTCCTTCTGCATCTAAACCACTGTACTAGTTTTTCTGAAACAAACAAACAAACAAACAAACAAACAACCCAAACCCATTTTTGGACTGTGCAAAAGTAGAAGAATGGTTTTAATACAGCTGACAGTCATCTATGGCTATCAGCTTTGCAAGACCAAGAAGTATCTCTATTAGATGACTGATTTCATGTGACCACGTCAACAAGACCACACCTCCCAAGGCACTATGGAAGGGACAGAAGCTACAATTTGTCCTCATTTTCAGTGATCCTCATCTAAAGGATCATATTTTTAAGTGCACAGTTCCAGTTGGTTGGAAGCTAGGGACATTAGTTTAAAGAGAGTCTCCCTGCCTCAAAAAAAAAAACAACAACCAAAAAACTCCCAAACGCACTGAAGGAATGACGTTAGATTATTTAAAGTCAAAATGTTAATAGCAGTGCTAGTCTGCCACAGAAAAGAGCAAGACTGAAAAGGCATTTCTCAGGGAACAGTTTTCTAGAAGACGCAAACAGCAGAACCTGGGTGACCCAAGAGGAACTGCAAGTTGATAATGGTCCTTATATTTCATTTCACAAGGAAACATTCAGAAAAAAACCTAGGAAAAACCTACCTGACTGTGGCATCCTGATAATTTGACTACAAGGTAAAAATCCCAAACTGTAAATATATTAGAAAAAACCAGACACCTAAATGGGAACCACTGAATAAAAAACATGCCTGATTAGTTTTCAAATACTTGATAAGTTTAAAGTGCTTTTGTGAGTGGAGATGACCTTTAATATCTACAACACTGACTGCCAAAATGACTACATTTAAAAGAAAACAAAATGTCAACAGTGCCATACTTCAAAACAACTATATTTCAACCTCAGAAATATTTAAGAATCTTCTTGGCTGCCTAGCCAGTACTTCATTTTTGCATGAATAATAAGTATTTTCAACACCTGTAAAAAGAAAACGTCATATGAGATTCTTGATAATTCATATTCTTCCCCTCTCCCTAGTCTTAACAAGGATATGCAACAGAAATAGGTAAGGTTTCTGAACGTATACAGGAAAGTCTCCAAATCAGAGACTTCCCCTTACATGGATTTTAAAATATATATACTTTTTATGGATAAAGGACACTAAACAAATACTTGTCTACTCGTTAAAATTATTATTATTTCACAGTAAACCAAATACATAATTTACCACAGAAAATCCACATTTTACCATTCTTTTCTGGTCTGCATAAAATGTAATTAAGCCTAGTGGAATAATTGATAATTGCACTGTCAGTCTCACTCTTTTAAGATGTGTATTATGGATAGATATTATTTCTGTTCCATTTGTGTTTTCAGCAAAATTGTGTTTTCTCAATAAACGCCAGTGATGATAGAATAAACCAAACACAGCTAGCAGTGAAAACAACATTTAAATTACCCCCACCACGCCTTCCAAATGCCCAGAGCATATTTGCTAAGAATTACTTGAATTCCTCTTCATGTAGGGTAAAACCAGATGAATGCCTCATAAAAACGTGTTCTGTTCCCTCCCCCACAATGGAAACAGATGAAAAATGTATTTATAAAAATTGGAATAAATGTATTTTGCAATTGGCAATCTAGGGCAAGATTTGAAAGTGCTATGAGTTCTGAGAAGTACCAGAGGATACAAGCTGCTCCACCAAATTTTTTCACTATTTTTTGAGTGAATACATATGAAGTAATGTCAAATATTATTCCTTGGGCATTTTCCCAGCTGAATGCACAACCTTCTCATCTCTGTGTTATCAGAAGTCCATGTTCATACTAGGAGTTGGAATTAACAAATAAAATCGTTATAAAAGCTACAGCTGAAGAAGCACACACACAAAAAAGCATTTGTAAAAATTCAGAATCTGGTTTTAAAGAGAAATGTTAATGTACCTAATCAATCTGCTAGCTGGAGGTTTATGGGCAGTGCAAGAATGTGTCCTCCAAAGTAAAAAAATGGTTTATCTTTCACACCACTATTTAAAAGAAACCAATAATTTAGCTGGATGACTAAGAACAAAACTTGCTTCCAAACAGGCCTGAAGATTCTTTTCCTGAAAATATGGACATAGATTTTTATAATCGAGGTAAGCAGTGCCATTGCTGTCCTTACCTTGCTCTGACACTTGGAAACAGGTACAGCTCAGAGCTGTCAAGGTGGACGAAAGGCAGCAGTAGGCACAGGTAGGAGTGTATTATTCAGATACGAAAGCAGGCCTCAAATTCACACAGTAATTGCTCTGATCATGTAGGAGCCTCAAAAGGCTCCAGGTCTAATGGCTCACAGTGCCCCTCTTAGAGAATAAATTCAGGTTGTTGACCAAGAATTTTTCCCTTAAAATGCTGGTTCTGATGCGATTCTGAGAGAGGTAGAAATCAGGGGGTAGGAATCAGAAAGTAAAATTGACTCATATCGATGTGACCTTCCAATAACACTACATAAAAATCTACTTGAAAGAAGGAAAATATTTATTTTAGTGTATAGGATTGAGAGAGATGGAGCTTAAAACTCTTAGTCAATGCTCCATAGATATTTTTATTCTTTTGTGTTTCATGTCTCCTCCACATTAGGCAGGAAACCAAAGCAGAACATAAAACTGCAGTAAAAGAAGAATGGGCTGATGACTTTTATTGCACTGTTAAGTCATTGCCAAATAACTCCTTGTTTTATTTGGCGTCACTTGCATCCAACTAGTGAGATATATGAAATCACAGATCTACTGTCATTCAGCTCAGGATTTAACAATATTGCAGCTAGCTCCTTTCAGTTAATAAGTCCTTAAATTAATAAGCATTTATTTCATTGACAAATGGTAACTTTTAGCAAGCCAGTTAAGCCCTTTGGTTCTTAAAAGAGTCACCATTCCTGCTCTCTTCAACAGCCTTTAGACTCTCTGCTCTCAGATGTGCAGGCACGTACCAGACTGCCACGTGCAGCAGCTTGATGTCAAAAAGTCACCATTTCAACTTGAGCAAATAGCTACAAAAAGATTTTTCTGGGTAAGCAGTCCCAGGCATCATGGGTCATGACGCAGGTTACAGAGTCTGGCTTTCCTTTTTTCAGGTTGGTTAAAAGCTGAGTTATAGGCTGCACTTCAGCCTGTGCAGACTTTGCAGGACAGTAATGGGTGAAGATAAACAGTTCTAACATGAATTGCAGGGCAGACCCTGACTGAAGAGTTACACCAATGTTGTCTCTGGCAGGACAAGGCAGTGTTGAGCCACTAACACTTGAAGGAGAGCAGCATTTGCACCCATGGCCCTGACCCCTTGGCTATCCTACTTAAGAGTTGAGACCAGCACTGGTGAGTGAAGGCAGGGTAAGAATCTCATGCTAGTGATTCTGGCTACCTTATAATTTCCTGGAAATGCACGAGAAAGGCACATCAACAAGCTGCTTTTCCAGGCTGAGGTAGCATCACTAACAAAATGACACACATAACATGTGAAATTGTTACAATATCATGGCCTAGTGGTAGTAGTTCTAAAATAAAAGTCCCGTCTAGAATAGTCACTGCAAGCGATTGGAGCACGAAAAAGCTCCTAAAAGTAAAAGGAACCAAAACACGTGAAAACAAACATAGTTTTGTGGTAAGCTTTCCATGAAAACAACAAAACCTCTCTTTTATTTATGCAGTTTTTCCTGACATGTCTTTTCATTAAATTTATGCTTTGCGAAAAAAAATTATCACTTCAAGCCCTGGCAAGGAAAACCTCCCTAAACGTGAATTCTTTCCTAAGATTTTAGAAGAAATTTAGCCCTAAATGCTTCTTTCCACTGCTCACACCTGGAACCATCTCCTCAGCAACAGGCATATGCATGAAAAAGCTTGAAAACTGGGGATGTCACAGCCCAGTGACAACATTGACAGAAGGAAAGGGAAAGGATGTGAATGGAGCCAAGGCCAAGACTGTAAGGAGGAGTGAGAAGCAAGTGAAAAAATTAAAGTCTCAATTCAAAACTGACAAAGATCCATGGGAATCTATTTATTTCAATGGCTTTGGTTTCAGAAAACAGACTGATAAGAGTCTTAACAATTTGCAAGGGTAATGAATTTAGCAAGGGCTGGCTTGAGACAGGGTGGTTGCCAAGGAAGGAATGATGATATAATGAAGAGGCTGGCAATGGGCAACTGATTTTTCATAATGTGGCTCAGACAACATTTGCATGCATTCTGTTTTCCAACTGTTGATCATGCAAAACACATAGCAGCATTTGCTTTTCTTAAGACTCTCCAGGAGTCAGGGATGGATGGACAGTCATCATATGAACACTCCAGTAAAGTCAAGATACTAAGAAAATCTGTACTCCCTGTACTGTCAGAGATGCAGAAGAAATTCCATGTGCAGGATTTTTCTTGACAGATCCCAAATAGTGAAATTAGAATGCTTTATCTAAAATAATAAATACAAAAAGCCTTACAGAGATTAATTCATGTGCTTTTCATGCTATTTAACAGTCAGAGATACAGATAGGAAATGGAAATTAGGGGTGATTCGTCACTTTGGATACAACAAAGCAGAAACTCAACAGCAAGAAGAAAGAGAAATTATATTTACTTTTTTAAATAATGCCGCTGGTGACACGTAAAACTAAGCAAATAAATAGCCTCTTAATGTGAGCCTGTGCCATCAGGATGGTTCCAGTAGGATGGTTTTCTGTTGCTTTTAGCTCCCCAAAAATATTTCCAGCTTCCTCATCAGTGAGGGCTCGCACTGGGTCTCTATGGGCTGATAAGGGGCCATTTTAGGATGAAATTTACTTTGTTAATTGTATTTCTCCAGCAATAATTTCAGTGCTCACTTTTAAATCCTTCATTGATTTTAATTAATCCTGTGTAAGCTTCCAAACTTTTCTTTTAGATAACAACAAGCTGCTTACAGCACAACAACTGGAAATTCCAAACTCACTAATGCAGCTGGAAATCAAATGTACTGTCACTTGCTGTAATTGCTTTGGACATACTGCCAGTGGCCCAAGAAATGGGTAAGTCTGAAGCAAAATAGAGGGGTAAGAAATCTTCTTTTCCAAAATATTACAAGTTGCAAACTAGGACATTGTTTCAAGACTTTAGACTTCTATTTTTCTTATAACTTGTTTTTGTTAATAATTAATTCTTTGGATGATGGCTCTATACCACATATTGATACATCATGTTAAAGACACAAAAGCTAATGCAACACAGATTAAGTTACAAAGGTAATATAGAATAAATGCCTAACAGTTTTACTAACATTGCACTAGCTTAAACACCTTGATAAACATCATCCTGTGAGCTGTTGGAATACTGTATAAGGTAATTAAATGCACATCATAAAAACGGAGAAAGACCCCTTCATTGATAGAACAAAAAATTATTAACTGGATAGGACTCTTACCTATAGCTTTAAAAACATCATTTAGTTGAACTGATATTGTAGCTGATGAGTACTTCCAAATACAATATTTCTTATCTTTCCCTGACAGAATTAAAGGTACTTTATCTACACAGGCAAAAACCTTGCCTGTATTACTCTCTTGTTGTACCTAATGCTACCCACACAGAATGGAAAAAGCCCAGCTCAAGAGACTTTGACACTTTGCCCTTTGAGTGCTGCTCTGCTACAACTTGTAAACATTCTCCACTACTTTGGAGAGGAGCAGCAGTGAGTGTTGGTGCTTGCTGCCATTGCAGAGCATGGCTTTAATAGAGCAGCCACCTTGAAATGGAGAGCTGCCCTGACATGAGGTACAGACAATTAGGGAAGCATCCTGTGGCAATCTAAGGAGCATTACAACTCATTTTGATAGCAATAGGATGTGAACACTTGTCTTAACAGTCATTTCTTAAGGAAGCCAAATGATCAGTCAGTGCAGGTGCCTAGATTTCAGCAGAAATAAGAGGAACAATATGAATTTTGTAAGTATTCTAGGAACAAGAACATAAATTTATGACATTTACAGATACGGAGGATAGCATGCTAAGGAAAATGAAGCCCTCAGTTTCCCTGGCTGTTACGAGTAATCATCAATGGTACCTGGTGCTATGGGGTTCTAGGTAGAAAAAGCATCACACAATATACAGGATTTCACATCCAAAATTATAAAACTGCATTTACAGCTGCTTGATTTGAGATGTAAAATGAGTTCCCTTTAAAGTTCAAGGAAAAGAGCCTTCATTAAGATGTAGGTGGGACCAAATGACTGAAAAGATTTTATTACACCTTGGCAATAATATTAATATTAGGAGGAATTCAACACATTAAAAAAACCCTAAACACTAAGAAAACAAAACCAGGAAACAGAACTTTTGCCGAAGTTAGAAATAAGCTTTTCCAGAAAGGACAACACTTCATAATATTTGGACATAATTCAAACTAAGACCCACCCTTTATCAGAAATAATGTAACTTATAGCAGTCCTTATGTTTGATAATTAATATTGACTCTGAGTTGAATTTTTGACATAATTCCCAGCCTGAATGGTCTCTAAATACTCTATGCTTGGAAAGACTTGTGTTTTTCAAAAAATTTGTAACCAACTATTATCATGGTCCTAATTTTGACTTTATGAAACAGATATATACAAGTACTATTTTACAAATCTTAGAACATTTATGAACTGACTACATTTCATTTGGTCTAGGAATTCCACATTAATACATAATTTTTATGAAGTACTGCCTTACAGCATCAAAAGGTGTATTTCCCACTCCTCATCAGGAATTTTCCTCTTTTAATTAGAAGCTATAGGCAGAAATGTATTGAAGTGGTTTTTTTTAACTCATAAGCATGAACCAAGCCAAATAAACATTATATTTTATAGTAGCTGATGAAAATAAAGACTTGTCAAGCGTTAAAAATCTTTACTATGATGTAATAGCACAGTATCATTGAACCTTTGAATGCTACTATAAATGCTGAGCATAAGATAAATGCCTACTAAAAAGTTATACTAGAAAAAGTTATGGATCCTTTTTAGACATAGTCTATACCTAACAACTTCCCAGTGTTCAGTGGAGCGGTTTTTGGCTATCCTGAAGGCTCTTTGCCTTAACATTAAGCCATTTAATTTATAATTATTTTCTGCAAAATGATTTAATTTTATTTAATGCTTATTTGGCGTTACATGTGGACAATGCTTTGGCTAGCTATCCATGAAATGGAGTCTTACAAAAATGCAAAAAAGGTCATTTTAAGTCCTGTTACCACTTCAGTGCAACTACTGCCCATGATCCTCACAGTCAAAGTTGGCAAATGCCTTAATATATGATGATCAGAGTAGTGTCAAGGCATATGGAATGCTTTTTTTCCTTTAAGCTTATCATTCTCTTTGCCCTAAGTGCTTCTGATCCAATTTGTAAAGATAAAGTGCAAGTGTGGGAATAGAAAGAGTTGTAAGAGTTCACCGAGGAAAGGTAGGCAAAGCAGAGCTTCCAGGGAGGGACTGCTCCCTCCCAAAGACAGGAGGGGTATTCCCAGGACACTTAACACAGCAATGACAGACGAAGGAAGCTTTACAGGGAGAAAAGTTTTGTAACAACTGCACGGCAACATATCACATCAGAAAAAGACATGGTAAATGAAGGCAATTGTGTGAGCTAGTCAACAGGGAGACCTCTACAGTCCCTTCAGAGTGAGCTGCCCACTGGTGATGATAAGTGTAATCCCCTGTAACAGACACAAGCTAATCTGAGCCACTGATTTTGGCTAGAAACGCCGTGTTTCAGTCTGCTTTGTATCACCTTTGCCATTTAACAGATGTTGCCCATAGGGTAATTTGTGTTATCAAAGTGCTCTTCATTAAGTGATGAACACATCTCCTGCTGGCTCCTGTGCTGAAGGGTTCAGAGCAGCAGGAACAGCCAGAAAACGGAGATTTCTGTCAGGCTCCAATGAAATGCTCCACTCAGGACACTGATAATTCTAAGAGCCAGGTAAATTTCTCTCTACCTATCCACTGGTTTGAAAGTTTAAGAAAATAAGTGCATGAGATGCAGGGAAAATAAAGCATAATCATTCCCTGAGGACTAGAAATTTCCAGATAATTTTTCATTAGCATAGACTTTCTGCAGGTTGCAAACGCACAGCCATCCTCACTCACCCTTAACAAGCTCAGGTCCTGCCCTGTGGACCCTTTTCTTTCCACAGCACCACCAGCTAGGTGGACAAATTTCCCTCCTGCTCAGAGGTATTGCTCTGTGTGCCAACACAGAAAGATAGGGCTCAGACCATGCAACATCAGGCTTTATTCCTTCCCCACAGCTCTCTCTATCATTGATTCTTTTCCCTTGAAAGTGCTGCAAAATGTGATGGAAATGATACTAGAATTCTCCACACTTTAGTACTTATTTTTCCTATCCCTCCTGCTACAGTGAAAACAGTAAAATTAAACATGAATTCCATAACCATACATACACATTCAATGTCCAAAAGGAATTTTAAAGTGTTATCTCTGTATAAAACTTCAGCTTTTATGCAGCTAAGCAACTAGCTTGCTAACCCGAGATATTTTGCCTCTGCTACTTTGCCACAAGCCATACGTACACTTAAAAAGAATTTGATACTGAAATAAGTGTGATTCCTCATCAAAATGAAAGATTACTTTGAATCAGTTGTCCTGACTAGTCAGGGTTTAGAAACTGTGCTCAGGTACCTCATAGCTACTCCTCAACATAAGATCTAATAGCATCAGGTTTCAGCAGAAAAATTATTTCAGTATTTTCAAAGCTTGTGTTTTCATCTTGTGTCAATAGTATAGGACAGTTTTAGTTGTGATGAAAAGATGTGTTAATCTTGGATGCACAAAGATCTCTTTCTTCTATAAATACAAGTACTTTTAAGCATGAGATCTGGCCTTAGCAAGTAATAATCATACAAAGAGTTCTTGATTTCTGTTTTAGAAAATTACCAACTTTAATTCGATTACACTGGGATTTACTGCTAGGATGGCTTTTTATTTCTTTGTTTGGTACTCCTTTGATTACTGACAGTGGTAGAAATGCTCAGGCAGCATCCTCACCATAAGAATTATTTCAAACAACTCCTCCATCTGGAATACTCCTCTACTGAAAGATGATTCACCAAATATTATCTCATCAGAATTTAACACAATATTTAAAAATTCAGCTGCTTGCTTCAGCTTCAGCAGTTTGCTATTACATAGGGTAGGTGGACATTTCTGGAGCCTTCTTCACACTAGCTGGCAAAATGTCTCAATAGTCAGCTTTATAAATCTAAAAATGTAGCCACCTTCACTTTCTACCATTATTGTTATATTTCATTAATGCTGGGCAGTGCTTGCCCAGCAAGGACTTTCCTGCTCCCTGCAATACCACAGAGAAATTTAATGTCAACTAAAAATGCCTTAAAAGCAAAAAAAACCAACTAAATAATTTACAGTATCTGATATAAAATTGCACTAAAAAATAGAGACTGATAAAGAAAACAAACCCAAAAATCCACAGAGAATAAACAAGAGGGGCTTACTACCATGAACATGGAAAGTTAATGCAGCCAGCAATGGAGGATGTGTGGCCACAGAGCTTCAAGGACACCCGTGAGAAGTGTTATGATACTGCATGGAGAGATGTATCACAAGAGAGGGTTTTCCCAGCTCCACTGAGCTCCATGAGGGGTACCAGTGACTGGCAATAAGCAGACTTCATATACTCAGCTCCTGATATGCACATCATGACTTGCTGTCTTACGAGTGCTTTTTTACAAAAATAAGCACATTTTTGGCCCGTAGGGCACAACATTTAGAAATCTTCACAAAAACCAAAATTCATCTTCTTCTTGTGTTACTTACTATTATTAAAGTTTTGAGAGCTATCTATAGGAATGTGGGCAGAGGAATGTCTGTATAGCAAAGAACCAATTACAAGTTATGATAATAATTAGTTTAACTCTAATATAGAATTCCTATAATAATATATAGCCTTTTCAAATACAAGCTAAAGACAACAGTTAATAAGACCCTCGAACTATTTATTTTCACTCCCCATTCTTCCTTCTCTTAGTTAAACACAATCAGCTCATCAAAACTATTCAGAAGAGGAAAAAAGTATTAGCTAAAGAGGAAAAAAAATTGAGTTTTAAAGCCCAGTGATTTCAAAATCATCCTAAGCAATTTGGGAACCCTACTATGCCACAATGCACACTCCATGAAGAATGGCAGAAATCATTGGGGTAGATATTTTTATTGTGACAGGGATTTAATGTGCTATTGTACTCAACTTCCCTTTTAAGAAGGTTATTTAATTTATGATTTGGATGTAAAAACAGTTTGTAGTGTTGTCATTAGCATAGTTAATAATATCCTGCTCCCCAGGAAGTGGACATCTGTCATGTGGGACTCCTGGACACATTAACTTTGTCATTCTTTTGATGTCAGAATAACCCCTGGAGGTATTCCAGGTCTCTAATAATAGTAATACCATTGTAAAATCTTGGTTACTAAGAAATAGCAGACCATACAGTATACGAAGCACATGGAACCTGTATTCATCTTTTGTTATCATAAATCATTGGTGGTAAAGTGTGATGCTTAGCCTAGCAACAAAATTTGCACATATATCTGAAAAAAAACACTTTTAGAGAGTTAGTAAGATAAGAAATAAAAAAGAAATAAACCTTTCTTTTCCTGCTAAATGAGTTTAGGAGTCTTATAGTTGTAGTAAAGGTTGCATCTTATCCTGGACTGACAGAATGACTTACTGTTACTGAGCTTCATCAAGATAACATTTTAGAATCTATTACTAGCTAGATCTTTTTCATGCTTAATTTTGAAGTTGAAAAATCATGGAAATGTCAATGAAAGACAAAAATATCTCTGTGCTAATGTCAATGGTGTACATTAAAAGGACTGATTTTAAAGTCCTATTTAGCTTGACAATAATCCCTAGATCTATTTACAGCAACGGTATTTTATTCAGTAGAAATGGAGCAAAAAGGAAAGCATCAATTATCAGCCAGTGTGCCATTAATAGCAATTGAAAAGAATACTGCAGAGCTGCAGTCATTTTTATATTCTTATGTGGGGGTTTTTTTTTGAAAGAAAACAAAGACAGAACCGCTTAAATTCCCCAGTTACTCTGTATCAAAAGGAAAAAAAATGTGTACCTCACAAATTGCTACTACACAGTTCACCTTGTGAGATTAATTTTCCTTCTAAGTCTTTTGGGTCCGACGGAGAAACTGGTCACAGCAGCAGATTAGTGAAAGTGGTAAAAGTAGTAAAACTTCAGGACTTCCATTAAAGGGGAAGGCTTAGCAGAATGACCACACAAAAAGAATTACTTGGAGAGAGTGAACTTTGTGAAATTTTAAGGAACCAAGTACAGCAGTAGGAATAAGGGGATATTTAGAGGATGAATCCTGTCCCCACCACTTATGTTTTAGCTGTGCAGGATCCATCCCATCCCACTCTTCCATGCTACACAGATCACGTGCTTGGTTTCCGATGCCTGTCAAATGCAACTCCTCTAATAAAGAATACAGAGCTAGGCATCGATGATCCAGCACCACAATGAAATTAACAGCAAAGCAGAATGGAAATCAGACAAGTCTCAAAATCAGTGGCACTTGGCTCATCTGATCCAAAGCAGCATCAAAATGTCACTGTCGATCAAGAAGAGAAAACTGATACTGAAGTCACCTCATAATTCTGCATCCGTTTTTATCATTCTACTGAAAATCAACCATTTCATATCAGCCTTTATTCACCTTTGTCTATCACTTGTATTCTGCTTTAGTAGCAAAATGGAGATCCTGATGGGGAACATGACAGGCACCTCTGTTCCAGTTCCCACCCTTGTTGAGACACTGGCTGCAATTCTATCCTAAACTTTTAGTCATAACCTCCCCATTCAGGACTCCAGCAGGACATGGATATCCCCTGGCCCTGTCCATCTGGACCCCCATAGCAAGGGGAGGAGAAACTTTGACCAGGGACAGGGTAGGATTTTTCCTGATGATGGTGGCTCCTATTTCTGCCTGCTTGTCCTGTCACATCTCTAGGCCGAGCACCCCCAGCCAGAGTCCATGAATTTGCTGGACATGTTCAAGGACCAGAGGAGCCTGTGGGTGTGCTCTCCATGATGGTGCCTTTTGCCTCCCTGTTTTCATTTTTTTTACTATTACTCCTTCTCCTTCTTTTTCACATTTGTTGTCTTCCATGTCATCTCCTTTTCCTCATCTCATTAGAATCAAATTGTCTTTCAAGGAGGTGGAGTGGAAGGGGAACAGAAGGAGTTGATGGCTGTTCCCAGTGCAGGAGATCAGTGCAAGCACCAGCCAGCAGCAGTGGGAGGCAGAACCCCAGCCATGAGCCATTAGTGGTGCCCAGAGCTGCCAGACCGGGAGCTTGAGCTGGCCCTACCTCCCTTCTCATCCCACTCCTCTCCTGGACGAAGCAGGAAGGCCATGGTACACTTTCAGAGGCCTTACCACACCACAACAACGCACTGCGATGGGTTCGCCCTCCAGGTGACACATGATGTACTTCTAGCAGCACCTCTTATCTTTGGGCAGGAAATCCTTTCCCCTCACACAGGCAAACCCTGTCTCTGCCCTTCTTTTGGCTCCAGCACTCTCACCACCAGTCCAACTGCTACACACACGTATACCCGAGTTCTGGGGGAAGCATCTAAACAGAAAAGGATTAATGCTGCAAAGTCTCACAACGAGATGGGTTTGTAACAGTTCCACTTGAACTGCTGGAGGTTTTTCATCATATTGATATTTTGTGATTTTCTTTTTGTGGACAGGAAAATTTCCTAAATAAAAGCTGCAGTTTAGCTCTTGACAGATACAAGTAGGGGAAAAAAGAAGTATTTTAAATAGCTGCAGGAAACTCCTCTCATCTTACTCAAAGTAAATGGTTAGAAAGCCACTTACCCCCAGTTGCCACAGTAATTTCACGTAGAAAATGTCCGTAAAATGGAAAATCAAAGGACAGATTCACTCTCTGAAAGGAATAACACCAGAAAATAAAATCAATATTGAGCAGAACATTAAGAGAAAAAAAGATGAACAGTCTTCTACTTCAAGTATCTCTTTCATTGCTTTTTACTTTTCACTGGAGCCTTGTTATTCTTAATTTGGAATTGCCAGTAGCTAACTGGAAAGAATTCTGTGGAGCACTTAAACACTTAAAGCAGTGGATCTTTGTAACAGAAAACTTCAGAAAAGAAAATACATGAACAGATATTGTAACTCAACCACAAGAATAAAATTAATAAAAGATTTGTAGAGTTTCTACTTAAAAAAATGGTTGCTTTAACCTCTTTCTTAAAAGGACCCATCAATATCTAAAGCCTTAGCAATACTTATGTTTTACAGGATGCCTGCTGCTTTGGCTGCTGGCTATCTGCTGCTCTGCCATACCAGCTTTCAGATTCAAGTGCTGTCCCTGACATCCTGCTACTACCTAGGTGCTCATTTGATAAAGGCTGGTCCCTGGAAGGTAATTCCTCCATCAAAACCATATGACACCAGTTCCCAAAACTCTACACTGTTAGCTAGGAGATGGAATGATGCACAAAGAAATGTTCAACAGAAGCAATAACAAACTCTACTTAAGCTACTTATTGCAAAACAAAATTTTTAAAAAAATTAAAATTTTTAAAAGAATCTTTTTTTCTCCATCCCCTTACAGGTGACTATCCTCTATCAGCTGAATACATAGCAAAGAATTGTAATTTGGGGAAAGAACTCTTCTCCTCAACCAAACTCACCATAGACCATCATTCAAATTCAAACTCGTTTTGCCTCTCTGCCTATAGCTTTATCTTTTTCCATCTATTCCATTCCTTTCCCAAAGCTCATTGATTATTGTGGACACTCATAATTATCACCTTGTGTGCTACCTGGTTAAATGCTGAATAAATTAGTAGTCATGGCAGAAAGGAATTCTGAAATCTCAGCAAGGTCTTTTCACTGTTTAAATATAATATCCTGTGAAAAACACATCTCTTCCATAATGGTCCAAGTACCAAATATGAAATGAGCATGCAGTCCATTATTCCTTATTTTGGAGTACTTACTACAGTAAAAACTGGTGTGAAGATGGGTTTGATGACTCCACTTAAGAGAGGGCAACAGCCCACACATTTAAAAAAAGTGGGGGGATAAAAGGAAGAAGAAAAGTACTCTTTTGTCTTTATTTTCCCTACCATTATTTCTGTCCTGTGTTTATTATTTTCAGATTATATCCGAGTACTTTTTCTCAGGAAGAACTATATTTACATCCATCAAAAATGTTTTAAGAATTATTTAGCATGAAATTACCAGTTGAAGACTTACAGTAACTTTAAATTAGATTTGCTTTCCATTTAAGTGGAAGACAGAATTTTGACAGGATTTATTAGCACATTTTTTGTTTGTTTTTAATTAGAATGCAAAATCCATCTGCATTGTGTTAATTGGACTGAGTGGGTTCTAATGACCTTTTCTGTATATACATAAATATGGATGTACAACTGAACATTTCTAATCAAAAATGGCATATGCAAAAGACAGCACATGAATTAACTGAAAATGTTCTTTTACCATGTTCTACAGCTTTCACTGCTGAAGTGTATGCTATATCTATGAATGCACTCCATTTAAATTATGTCCTTGCTCTACCAAACATAATTTGAAGCTCTGTTAAAACTACCAATTTTCTGAACAAACTTTCCCTCTTTTCTTTGTGCGCCATCCTCCATTTTACCTATTAACTTTAACTTTCTGAATACATGATAACCTCAATGAAAACTGTGCCCCCTTACCTGTCTTCTGAATTGCCATAATATGAACGTTAGTATAAAGATGTTTGCAACAAAAACTTGATCCCATTCCCACTCAAGCCAGATATAGATCTCCCGCTGACTTAACTCAAAATGTGATACCTTAAATTCTGACAGCATAAAAATGTTTAACATAGACAATTTTTTAGCATAACACTGTAATAAAGAAACAACATGATTAAAGTAATATTTTAAAACACAATATTCTAACAGTCACTAAAATTATGCTTTTATTTTGATGCTAGAAAGCATACCTCGTTTTTTAGAAAGAATATCAGAATTTTCAATTCACTGAAATAAAAATGTTTTCTCCATGCATAAATGGTAGAACAGACTGGAAGAAAAGGGAGTTGAGTTCCCAAGTATGAGGTATCCTGTATTCTAGTTTAATGTTTGAGTAATCAACTCCTAGATATCTAATCTAAACACACTGAATATCAAAGCCACCTCTAAAATTTTATTATATGGTTAAGAAGATGGTGGCAATATATTGAAAAAACACCCTTACTACTAGTGATATAAATCCTGTAGTGTTAGACATGGTAATTGTGCCATTAATATTATGTTTGCTACTTTCCACAAACAATTACTATGCTGTTTATAAAGTCAAACCATCTCATGGATCCTCTCCAGGATCCTCTCCAGTCTTTATGACTTTTTTTGTAGAAGCAAAACCAGCTGACAGTTTCTGGGAACTCTTAGGATTATTTACTTCCACATGAAGGAAAACACACTAATTAAGTGTAAAATTTTTAGCATTCAAAGAATCCCTGACATCGCAAATGAATACCTTATTATTTAGCAGGTAATAGTTTAACTCCTGGTTCTATTGTCAAATTGGAGAATAATGTTTAGAAATTATCATGAAAAATTATACTTTTCATTTCAGAAAATTAGCATGAAAATCATTGAGTAACAGAAAGATGTGCAAAATGGCCTTTTAAAAAGAGTAATGGCAAAGTTGATCTCTATGGGACAGAAGGTAAGAGACTGCTGCTGAGGTATGTATTATCTCAAAATATATGACTCTACAGTTGTACAGTCATAGAGATCACATCTCTCTGTTAAATAACTTTGTTGAGCAGTACATATGGATGTTGTTTACTTGGACACAAACATACAAAAAATCAATTATAGATGCATAAATAAGGAATAGAACCTTACAGGATGACTCTCTAGTACTTTTTCATCCTTTGAGGGGACATAAAACAATTCTGAAAAAGGAGTCTTTAAAACTGTATGTAGACATGGCTGCGGCCACTCAAGTTCCCAGTCCAAGATGTTTGGGTAAGAATGAAAAGAGATGGATATCAGTGTGCTGAACAGGGACCAGAGCCTTCTCTGCTGGAGCTGGCGGAAAGGCAGAGAGGGCACCTGACATTCAGAAGAAAGGTCTTAAACCACTTCCTTTGGGGAGAAACAGTTGAAGCCCTCAAGGTTCCATCTGCCATGCTGAATGGTCCTCTATACCAATCCCACACCAGTCCAAAAATACTGCCTTGTTCTAGACTCTAGTTTAATAACTTCAACAAAATGTCTCCCTTGGAATGGATATTTTAGCTGCATAATCTTAGGGATTCAGTTGGAAACAAAAGTGCTTACAAGACGTGGAAGGGTGTCATCTTTACTAATCATTAAACACGGGTTAAAATTTCTCAAAGAAATTTCATTAATGTTTAGGTGCCAGGCTTCAGAAATTACTTTTAAGAGGAAAAGATGTTATACCTTTTATAAGTATTTTTAATTTATTTATTACCTTTTCTTTTGTCATATTTCCATTCTTTCCCTCAACATAGAGCACCAGGATCCCACACAAAGTAGACAAGGCAGACGATAGAGGTTCTCACCTTTAGGTACCCTTGAGGTTCTTTTTTTCTCATTAGAATCAAACTGTCTTAAGAAAAGAGCTGATACACTGTTTTATTAAGTCTGCCCCAAAGATATATAACTGTCTGAACCCTCTGCATTTGCATTATCCCTGACTGCCTACAGTCTTTTAAATATGAAGGATATATTTTTTGAATTGGACTCTGTCAGTTAGATGTGCTGGATTTATCACCTCACTCTGCTTTCTGTATTCTGACTTAAATACAACAGTATTTCTTTCTGCTGCCTCTTGCATTCCTCTGAGTAGTCACCTGGCTTGTGCCAGGGAGATAACAGATAAATAAAGGGAAAGATGAATTAAACTTGGGCTTTCTCTTAGCTTTAAAACTGTTAAACACACCTACATCTTTAAAAAGTGTACAACTTTTAAGTAAGGCATTCACTAGATTTTGTTTTAAACTGGCAAAACCCAAAGATTTTTTGTAGGAGCTAAGTTGGTGAATGGATAAAACAAGAATATCATGAACCTCAGTTCTGACCTGTAATTTTCTGTATTTAATTTGTGCTAGTATCGGTTCTTCTATGTATGCAGCTTCCAGCCACAGGTGAGGACCGAGAATACACTCCTTAAATCATACAGTATTTTATTCCATTTCTAAGTGTGTAAGCCCATTATTTTCATACCCATTTTACCAACAGCATGATTACAATAAGTTAAATATGATTGTTATTCACACTCCAATTTATTTATTTGCTGATAACCGAAAATTGTGATCATATCATTTCTATTACTATATGACATTCTCATGAGCTTTATCAGTTGTCCCAAAGGGAAACATAAGTGTGGCACCTCATATAAAATAGAAGTGCAGACACATCACATACATTCCATGGGAGACTTAAAGCTTCATCAACTTCATCCTGAACCCAGCTCTATTACTAATTATTATTAAACTCAACATTACTATTAAAATTCCCTTTGATTTCAGCAAGTGGTTTACTGTTTGATAGTTTGTGATCCTTATGAGCAGAGGAAAATTTTAGATATATCTGTAAAGGCATCTCTGAAGGACTGTTATAGATGGTGCAAAAAGGCAACTTGGAATCATTTGATAACAACAGTGTAAAGACTTCCACAGCTTAACTAGAATTCAAAGATATAGCTCTGTGAACAGTAGTCATGGTACTTAGGAACACTGCTGTGTGGGTCACTGGGGAAAAATACCCATGTCAGTAAAAGAAGAAAATGATAAAATAACTTACTGCTGCTTGACGATGGGTATTGGAAAGGATCCCATGAATCTTTACTTTGTCCTTCTCCATCTGGTCTATATTGACCCACAAATCCCGGCTGGTAGAATCATATGGGCCGTATGTCCTTGATGTATAATAATTATGATCTGTGTCCTCCTGGAAAAGGGAAAAAACACCGACAAAACTGATTACAATGGAAGATGGACCTTAGTTTTATATAAAGCTTACCCTTGAAATACTGAGTCCTGTTGCTCCTTAAAGAAACTCAGTAATGAAGGAGAAAAGTACCGATTTTAACAATGTTTCAGAGACAGCTCTGCTCCTAACCACTAGCAGCTGACAAGGCAGTTACCTCATGCAATCATCTTATATTGTGATTATAATGTCCACTATCCCAAATCCCAATCATACGTGTTCTGTAATAACCACATCAGTGAAAGCTATGGCAAAATATTTGATGGCTTTTGAGGCAAGATGGACAGTTCCAGTAACAATGGCCTTACTCTAACAAAGCCATGAGAACTATTCACAGATAACACCTTAAAAAAATTGTATTTTTTAACATTTCTAGACTAGCCTATCCTATATAAGAACATTCAAAACATTCCTAAGAGCTGTAGGCTTACAATGCTATTTTATTTTAAATCTCCTAGAGTTTGGTTTACTGTAGATTTGCCCCTCCAAGACAGACAAATATATACATATTTGTGGAAGAAATCTTCCTAATTCTCCTGGTTTTTAGAGATACAGTAGTTGCTGTCACACTCCCATCACAGCAAATTTCTGTTGAGGTCAATTACTGTGGAGGTCTGTACCTTTCTAAGACAGAGAAAAGAATAAAAGTGTGTGGTCTGAGGCAAGAAGTGAAACACATCTCAGATTCCCAGTCTTCCTTTACTCAAACCAAGCTGTTGTAACCATAAAATATTTAAATCAACAACACTGCCAGCTTTCTGCTGAATAGCTACAAGTAATACTATAAAAGTAGTACATGTTAGTATTTCTTAGTTCCTTCCTCTCTTCCTCCCCTTCTGAGACAAAGCAAAAAACCCCAAAGCCTCAATGATAGAGTTTGAAAATTAAAATAAACTCAGAAAATGAACAGCACCATACAAAATGGAGTAGGCGGACTTAGAATTTAGAATTACCCTGGTGGTGGAGAAGCTCCTCTCCTGCTGTACCTCCTTTATCCAGTCAGGCACATGGGAGTACCCTCACACCAGGCCATGCTGCCACGCAGACCTGACATCCCCTCCACACAGCCCCAGGACATACACAACCAATTCCTACTGACATGATCCCGAGATGGAGACAGACCTGTCACGGATTTACATTCTAGATGACATCATTCACGTCCTAGATTAAACATTGACCATAAATCCTGTTTCAGCTGGATTTGACCCTACATTAACACTGTTACTGATGCATCTTACTGGGCTGTTGCAGATATAATCAGGTTGTTTTCTCCTTGACAATTTCTGTGCCTTCTGCTGTACTTTGTATGCCAGGATGTACTTTATATGTCCAGTAAATCCCAGTAACAATTCTGAAGCAACTTCTAACAGCTTCACCAGCCCTAGGTTAGTCACACAAGTAAACATAATTAAAACTATGCTGTCAGGAATATGACAAAAGCCAGCCACCTTACCAAATTCTTTCCTTCTTTAATGGTCAACAGAAATAGTTATTACTGTCATGTATACAATGGAGGTACTGCAAATTAAAAGGTTTTGAAAACAAATATATATATTCCCAGTCCAATTTATCATTCTGACTGGGAATTTCCTTAGCAAATAATGGTCACATTTAAGGCATACAAAGAAAGAAAAGAAGGAAAGAGCTCCAGAAACAAATAACAAATAATTACCAAAACAGTTTGCTTCAGATAAACATGCAATATTTAAACTATAGTCAAAACTGTGCAAAGCTCTTTTTTTTAAATTTCAATTTTTTTATAGTTAAGAAAGCTACTCCAGTTAATTTCTAGTACCTAAGCCCCCACCTCCACAACTAGAATGCTCTAGCACTGAGCCTAGTTGGTAGCTCTGTAAGAATGTTTTAAATGGTACCTTGACCCGTGCTCAAAGCAGATTCATCATACAGCTTGTAAATCAAACACTTAAATTACAGCCTGCAGCTCAAGATTTTGGCACTGTGTGAGGAATTACTTATGTCTACCAATTTTTGTGTATAAAAAGGTCTCATTTAGTATTTAATTCAAGTTAAATAATCTTAGATACTTCCGGAATAAAATAAATTTGCTTCTACTTGAATGATAGAAGGAAGACAGAATTGTTCTTCATAGCCTTCATGCAGCTTGATTTTATGAATACACTATAAATTATTTTTCTCTCACATCCTAATTTTTCTTAATCCTATCTGCAAATTTACAATCTAAACAAAAAGACACACGCAGCTAACTAGTAAAGTTGATGTGAGCAGCTTGGGAGCACCCAGTAAGGTTAGGATCCAAGCTTCTGTTCCAAGTCACTGCCTTCATGGTTTCTAATTTGCATTACCTTGGAAATGAAATTCTTGGAGTCTTTCACGAATATGACTTTACTGGTATCATTAGATACCTACGAGTTTTCATTCTGTCAGACCTGCTTATATGCTTTGGTTGGTTGTACTTGCTTCATAATACATTCCATTCCCTACAGGTAGGTCCTACATAAGAAGATGGAAAAATGCTTAAGAATTTATACTGAATTTGTGTGTAAACTATTAAATTAAGAAAATAGTTTTAATAGTTATATGAGACAGATTTAGAGTTCTGCTGATAATTAGAATTATATATAAATACAATTAGGAAGAGAAACAAACTTTTCAGTATCTATTAATGACACAGAAGCATGTTACTGAGAGGAGGAACGTGCAGAGAAAGCAGGGAACATACCCTTTACTGCTTCAAGAAAGCTTTTCATTTTTCTTTGTTTTTCAGGTGTTTGGGGGATATGAGCATTATCTCCCACTGGTTCTCTAGATGTGCAGCTCTGTCCAAGTACTGTTTTTACTGTAATTCATGTATATGAAGTACATAGCACCTTTCGTCTACCGAACAGTACAGCATTAAAGCAAAGGATTTTTCCAGATATTCTTTGCACCAGCTATGAGGATTACTGTTGGTAACCTTTGTGAGCATAAGGGGAATATTTACTACAACATCTCTCATAACACTTTTCTTTTGGGGAAACAAGTTATTTTTAACCTCAGGCAACACTTGATGCTGAGTTGCCACGTTATTGTAGATTGTAAAGATTAATTTCTTAGTTTTCACAAGGGATATTGTCTGATGACACTTGGAATATATTCCCATACTTCTCCAACTACAACTGAATTTTCTCAGGAAAGCTGAATACATGCACTACTCGTAAAAGCTCAGCACAACTGAAGATTAAGTCTTCTTTAAATACTTGGTGCTCAGTATTTGTCAAATTCAAAGACTTAACATTCACTCCCTACATTACATATACAGATAATCTCAAATACAGTCAAACAACACATGCTTATTTCATTAGTAACTGCTGTCGCTTAACAGATTAAGGCTTCCAATGTGTGATGTAATCTTTCACAATCAAGATAACATAAAGTAACTATATGTGATATTTAAAAATAACAACTACATTATGCCTCTGACATTAGTTCAAATTATTAACTGATATTCTGTCCAAAGATGCACATGAAAATAGTACTGAAACAAACAAGAAATAATAAAGTTCCCTCTCAATGAAATAAGGCACCATGATTCTGTGATGATACAATCACATAGGTAAACGTGGGACTTTTTAGATTTAATTCTTTTCCTGTCACATTTTTTCTTTCACAGAAATTGAAAGTAATATAAATCTTCAGGAGACAGACGATATTATCAAACAAGATTTAGGAGCAATTGTCGCTGTTGAATCCAACTGCATGAATATTTTGTTTTTAAATACTGGATTCAATTCGATCCAAACCACAGACATTACTGAACAAGAAGTTCTGCCATCTCTCGAGCTCTCTCTCGGTGAGGCTGTAATTGAAGAAAACTAATAACTTCAGCCAGAGAAAAAGAAGCTGGCACACCCAGGAATGAGCTTTGCTGTTGCACAATTGTATGCTGTAGAAAAAGTATTGCTTTCTTTGTAGAGAGAAGAGAGAGGAGAAGAGAGAGGAGAAGAGACAAGAGACAAGAGACAAGACATTCACAAGGCAAATTATTATAGATCAGCCAACCAGATGGCCACTACATTTCAGCAGATTGTTTTGGCTACCTTCTCCCAGTACAGGTACATTGTTTGTGACATTATCAATGAAAAATCATTCAATTAATCAATCAATCAATCATCCCATCCAAGGATCCTCATCTTCAGATATTCGTGATCAAGTGTCATGAATTACTGCCAGATGCAAGACAACAAAACTGCATTTAACTTGATAACTGTTACCCCTTTAAATATGCTACTTATTGAAATTGCATTTCCAACTTCAATTGGCATGACAACATAATGAAAAAAATTCTGAAGGCCTCAAAAATAAAGGGGTAGACTTTATAGATGCTTAATTTTATCACTGTGAAAGGAAGGTCTGGTATCTGATTTTTAACAAAATACATTAAAAAACTGCTCAAATATTGCCAAACTCACAGACAAGGTCTATTTTTAAATTAACAGAAATTGATGCTAGTTTTTGCCCCAAAAATTAGTTCTGAGAAAGTTTATCACCAATTACTAATTTCAGAAAGTCATCTTTACTTCGGAGTATTCTAGATTAATAGCCTCTGAAATTAATCAGAGAACTGTGTTTTTTAAAAGGTGCATTTGTAGACTATAATGGAAACACTGAAAGGAGAAAACATGAGAATTTATATTTTAAAACAGACTACTTTTCAGCAAAAAAAAGCAAAGATAACAATACTTTGGGTATTTAGAGAAAGGAAATAAGCTAGTAATTAAAATTATTTCCCTAAGGAATACAGCAGTTCTGGCAATCCATTTTTTAGAACCAAAACATACTTTGTATTTAAATAAGACAGCAACAAGGTGACCCTGCACACACATAGCAAAAACAGCTTCCTCAAAACTATTTGTACTTTTACCCAAACACATGTAATGCTGGCTGCTCTCTTATGGTATCTCTGCCTATCATGTCAGTAAAATACAGCCAAAATTGACTTTTGAATTGTTTCAGACTTTTGTTTGAAAATTGCTTTTAGATTTCTGGACATTATTAGTCCCCACCAGCTAAAAACAGCCCAAGGGGGAGAACAGAGGTGACAACTTGGGTAGGACTTGAGCTAGCTCTGCATTGCAGGTGATGGAAAACCTCTTCTCAACAGCACGTTTTGGGCACCGAGAAGGGGCAAGAGAGATGCACGGTCACACTCTGCATTACCTGGGCAGGAGAAGCATGTGTGTATGGTGTTGCAACTGATTTTCCTCATTTATTCACATTTTCTTTAGGCAGACGCTGACTGACAGAGGGGCAGGTGGCAAGGACACATGGAGAATATCCCTAGTCTAATAACCATTAGCACCGGAGATGAGACAGTACAAGAAATGATCGCCTATCCTGAGATGGGGTCCTAGTGGGAAGATTAAGGCCAGGGAAAATGGGGAGAGAGATGCTTTGCATGCTGCTGCCATACAACTCATTTTAACAGAATACTGTAATTACAATCATAACATAGCAATGCTATGAGTGTAGCAGTTTTGTTCGCTTTCTTTACTGTCTGTGAGATAAGCGATTAGGAGAGGGCAAAAAGCAGGCTCAACACTTTAAAGAATATAAAGAAGTTTATTACTAACAGAATTAAAGGTAAAAGAAAATAATATGAACTTAAAACAAACTTTCTTTTCTCTCTCAAACACTCTCCTCTTCTTCCAAACTGCACAAAAAGACAAAAAACATGTGATTTCAGGTCAGTATTGCAGTCTTTAAAAGTCTCTTCTATATCTGAGAGGAAAAGAGGTTTCTTCTGTTTAGCGTGGTTTTCAAACTGTTAGAAGCAAAACTAGATTCTGCCTGGAAAAAATCTCCTGCCGTGAAAAAAACATCTCTCTCATGAATTTTGCAGTCTTTTTACACTACTATCATGGGTATCTCTCTTAAGGATAAGCGAATTCTAGCCTGAAAACAACAACTCTGTCTTTTAACAAAGTCTCTAAAAACTTCTGGCAGGACTACTTTTCTTTTTCTGCAGGCTGCACACAGAATTCTCTCTTACCCCATGTCTTTCACAGAGAAATGAAACAGTTTGTGACATTACAGTCTCATACTACTGCATGCAAAAAGCGTTTTTAAGCTACGCGCACGGGACACGCCGCTGCCCTCTCCTCCAGTCGCCATCTTTGCTTCGTCTCATGTGACTCACACTCAC
This sequence comes from Edolisoma coerulescens, assembly GCA_013397115.1. Lineage (NCBI taxonomy): Eukaryota > Metazoa > Chordata > Aves > Passeriformes > Campephagidae > Edolisoma > Edolisoma coerulescens. The sequence goes on from VWZW01002015.1 coordinate 624,566, forward strand.
CCTGTCTCTCTCTGACTTCGAAATTTTATGATGGAGAGCAGAAGTGTTCAAGGCATCGGGTGGAGAAAAGCTTCGCTCTTTTTGTGCTGCTGGCTGCATGGTGTCTTCTTCAGTGCAAGCTGTGCTGGCTTTAGAAAGCAGAAAGCTCCGCCGATCTGCGCGGGGCTATGTGGTGGGGGGGGAAACTCGCCAGTCTTCCAGAGCTGCTTCCAGTAAGTTCAGTTGTGCCGCAAATTATAGTTGTTTTCAGCTGCCTACAGCTCTTTCTTGCAGTGACCCAGGGTCTGTGCCGCTGTGCCAGAGAGAAAAGAGAGTAGAGAGCGCAGAGAGCCCCGGCCCAGCCCAGCCGGGCCCGGCCCAGCCCGGCCACCCCTCCGGGCAGAGACTGGAAACCAAAGCTCTCCTTCCTGCGGCTGTGCTGACTTTTATATGCGAAATCGTGAGAAGCGATTGGCCTACAACTCTGTCTATCAACTCAGGTTTTTCAACCCACTACAATGAGTTATAGGATCTGATAATCAAAGAACCCTGAGGAATACTTAACTTGAACTGGCCTCTCAAAATGTGAAAGCTCTAATTTCAGTAGATAAGCTACATGTGGATTCCAACATCAAAGTCTTAGAGAGGATACATATAGGGGCTGCTGCTTAGGAAGCTCAATCGTTCTAAGGTGCTCAGAATTACCAATTTCATAAGCGCTTTGCATCAAGGATCAACTCTGCTGTTCAATTTCTTAACAAAAGTCTTTATTCTGTATGACTCTACTGAGGAAATGTGCAATTTAAAGAAGTGCTTTCACAGTGACAAAGTTTCAATCTGTTGTTATGTTGTTTTGGGGTGTTTTTTTGTTGTTTGTTTTTTTAATATCTGATCTGGAAGAAACTAAGGGAATGCAGATATATATAACAACATGGGCATAGCATACATACTCGACATCAACCGTCAGCAGAACCTGAAGACAGCTTGTGAATATCACTGTTGATTACACAAACCCTAGCAAAACCCATTTTGAATAGCTAATATAATGACTAAAGAATGAGAGGAACCCAATCTAACTGAAGAGGAAATTCTGTGTCTGAGTGCTTTGGTGTTAAAAACGTTATCTCACTCTATATTCTCCAAGAAGAGGCTACAGGAGTGCTCTTCAAAGTCCTGAAAGCCTATTGTGTGTGTGCAGCAGTCCTCACACTCAGGTTTTCATTAGGGCCAGTGTGGAAGTCACTTTGCCCAGAATCTCACAGATTTACATCTGGAGGTTGTTATGGTAAACATTAAATGATGTCATTGGCCAGGATGAAACAAAGGATTTATCTCGCATCTCTCTCGCCTATGCAGACACAAGGCTTTACACAGCTCTATAACAACTTAAGCTCCCAGGTTTTAAACTGCACTTTTCTGAGCTCCTGACAGCACCTATAATGGAGAGTCACACATGCTGACAGACATTCTGCAAGAGAAGGATGCCATAAAACTGTTATTAATCCAAAAAGCCATTTAGTCTTTCCGGCTTTGTGAAAAGTCAATGTGGAGTCACTGCCTTTTCCATGATATTCAGCTGCTTTTGAAAAGAAGCTTCCCTCTTGGGGACTGCTATAAAACTGTCAGCCTACTTAGGGGTCATTACAGCAGGCTTATAAAGCCCTTTGGACTGTCTTGTCATATGAGACAAGCTTCAAAAGAGTAAAAATCTCTGCAATGCCTTACTTAAGAAAGGAAAAAAGCTAAATCACCAGTCACTCAAAACCCAATTACAGAAGGGAAATATTTATTATGCAGTTTTGTTCCTGATTTGCTGGAGCAGAAGTCTGAGAAACGACATGCTGAAAATAAGTCTTTATTAACTTACTGCTCCGTAGCATCCTCTCCACTAAAAGAAAATAAAAAGAACCATTTCAATACAATGACCAAAAAAATGTGTAGCAGAAATTTAATTTTTGTGTAATTATGACGCAGGTTTTAGAGTTTATATTCTCATTTTCAGACATGTACAAATGACTGAAGGGTTACTGAAATTGCAAAAATGACTTTTTGTAAACATAAAAACCTATCTACCAGGTCTAGACTACAAAGCATTAGTGGTCATGACATCACATCTGTTACCAGCTCCATTCTTGGGGGCTTATGACACCAATTAATATCATAAATAACTACATTTTTTTCAAGTTAGCTTTTAAAGATTTAGTATTTTAGTCTTTTAAACATCCACTTCCTGCGTGGAATATAACGAACAGCATGTTTCTGAGCAGTGTTTGACCTACTTACAGCCACACTTGGGCAATTTTTTCCTCCCCCTAAATATACAATAATTTCAGCTTAATATTATACACTCTCTTCTTTTTTTCCATCCAGGTATTGGAGCAACTTTAAACTCCCTGTAGCCTATGTATTCCTCCACTATATACGTAAATGCCAGGAGATGTAAATCACCCTCATTTCCCATTCTTTGGCTCTTCTCTGTTGGAAAAGACAAGAGGAAAACAGCAACCAAGACCCAACCAAGAGCCCTGAGGCCACTCATGAAGAGGGGAAATGGCAAATATAAATTGGTGTGAAAAGTGTTATAGACCTGAAGCATGAAGTTGATATCAGCAGGGATAGTTTGTAGTTGATAAGGGTTTTCCATAGGACAGTGCAGGAAGCTGCCTCCACACTCACTGGTGTGAGATGCAGTTCCATCAGGGTTTTGAGCCAAAATTGTAGGGCAATCCGTTGCAGGAACACGTATGATAAATACAAAGTTGATACAGGCAGGAGCATGGGTTAATTAATGTGGTAGCATTTTAACTGTAAGGATAAAGCTTATTTTGAAGCTTTTAAAGGTGTTCCACATACACGTCACTCAGCACAAGTCTTTGCCAAAGCCATGCTGCTCACTCCAGATGTGTGCTGGTCAGCATATAGCCAGACCACGCCCATTGGAGAACCTGGGCATCACAGGACAAACTGCATCACCATGGCTTCCCTGGGAAGCACTGGTTTTAAACAGATTGCAAACAAACTGGTAATTTATTTAGCCACAGCACTTTCTAGTTTGGCTCTCACATACAACACACATGAAGCTTTAGTTACTAAAACATGGGACTGGCTGAAATCTGCAATCAATATGCTAAATTTCAAAATCCCCATTCATGGCTTGCAGAGAAAGACAGTGATTTTGAAAGTGGTTGGATATTTCTACTGCTCTTTTGTTTGGAAAAAGTACGCATTTTGCTTTATTCACATGTATTTTTCTGTATACATCTGTAACAGCATTTCAGTCAGGATTGTGTACACAAGAATATTGAAAAAAATGCTATGTACAGTTTTGCCAAACTGTTATCACCAGCCACATTTCTTAAAGACTTGTCACAGAAATGCTTCTTTATCAGATCTTGCAGCCACGCTCAATAAAATAAATAAATCCCTTGAGAACTCTCGTGCCACAACTTGTAAGACATCATATTTAATTGAGATGCTCAATGAGTTACATGGTGCCTAGACAGGCATGTCCAAGTTGTTGCCTTTGCCTGACACTGGGCTCCAAACAGAGAGAATTCTTTCTGCAGAATCTGCACTGTTTTTTCAAGAGAGGTACTCTGTGCACTTCACAATTACTCAGACAAGATCAGGATGCTGAATAATATCCTTCCTCTGTAGTCTCTGAAAAGTACTCCCTTCAAGTTAACCTAGAATGCAGCTGATCCAATATACTCAAATATTTCAAAATTATACTGACACATTGTTTTGGTTTTGATAGATGTTATTTTGTCTTGTGCATAACTTCTAAACCTGTATTGCTCTTCCAGAGTAGATTGATCCAAAGTGGAGTGTTGCATAAACTTGTATTTCCTTTTTGGCTTTCATCTAAATACAGGACACGAAGAAGATAAAACACAAGGCACTACAGGATTGCTTTTGACTTGAAGGGTGTCTTTTGACAATTTCAAGCAACAGAAGTGATGCCAAACATCTAAGCACTGAAAACCAGTGAAAGATGAAGACATGAGATTTTACTTGTGTTTCAAATCCATCTTTTTTTACTGGGGTGGGGTAGGTGGACTGGCAAGTAAGATAGGGAGAGGGAAAAGAGAGGAGGAATCTCAACATTTTGACCTTGACCAGAAACAGGCTGTTTTTACTTTGCTTGATACAATTTATTGCTATATCTGTAAAAAAAAAAAAAAATATCTAGATCTTTTCCTTTCAGATTCCGATGAACAAATAGGTAGATGAGCAGCATGTTCTTTGGTGTGCAAGTTAGATACTTCAGTGCAGCTGTCTAGGAAGACGTGGCTTTGTAAGCACTCCTTATCAGAACCATAGATCTATTAAATGCTGTCAGTGAAGGTTTGCCAGCTCATTCAGGTCTACTTTAGAACAATCCAAATACACACTTTAACTGCACTGCCTGCACTGACCATGGATGAGATCTAATTGACTGAGCACAGGAGGAACCCAGGGCCATCTGAAAATTGCAGATATGATTCAGGACCTACGGCTGACCCTTACTTGATGGGAGTGGCAGTGGACCATTCAGTATATCAACAGTGTAAAATTATATTAGACATCTATAGCTAGGCAACTTTCACCTTAAATTTCCACCAACTTTGATCACAGAATCATAGACTAGTTTGTGTCGGAAGAGACCTTAAAGATCATCTTGTTCCAATTCCCTGGCCATGGGCAGGGACACCTTCCACTAGACCAGGTTGCTCATCCAACCTGGCCTTGAACACTTCCAGGGATGGGGCATTCACAACTTCTCTGGGCAATGTGTTCCAGTGCCTCACCATCCTCATGGCAAAGACTTTCTTCCTGATATCTCATCAGAACCTACACTGTTTCAGTTTGAAGCCATTTCCCCTTCTCCTGCGACTACATGCCCTGGTAAAAACTTGCACATACCTCGTCAATGCCACAGGCATCTACACTTAGCTTTCCAAAGAGAAGAGCTGAATTTCACCTTCAATTTCAATATTAGCTACAACTAAAAAAGAAAAGCACTCGTAGAGACTCCAGACTCTTTTAGCAAGCACGGCCACCTACTATTTTGTATAAATGCATATACATTATTGGAGCAGTACACAGATGTGTACTACCCTTTACTGAATGTTCATGTAAGAAACAAAATGTCTGCAGTGTATTTAAGAAATTACCTTGATTTCCAAGGTGATGGAATAATATGCCTGATATAATACAAGAAAAATCAACATTGTATACACTGCTAGTGAATAAATGATAGAAATAAAAGCTCTGTTTCCAGTTTTATTGAAAAAAATTCTCAGGAATGAATTGCTGTTTTTTCAACTACATAGTAATTTTACAATTCTAAGAATTAGGGGTTTTGTTTTCTAGACAAATAGGGATATTGGGTGCACTAGCTTATGACTATGGAATGAAGATGTCCCAAACATCCTCACCAAACTTGCTATAATCCACTGTGCCAGCCAATATTGTACGCCCAAAGTTATACCCTCAAAATGAACACCCACCAGGTTGTTGACCTATGTAAGCCAGGTTGTTGGCCCACTCCTGGATATGGTGAAACTAAGGAGTAGCACTTTGGAGTCAGATTATGTGTGTTCTAGCACTGAAAGACACTTTACATACACCAGAAGAGAGGAATCCATACTCGCCTAGAGCAGGAAGAACCTGAGAAACAGCTTGCTTTGTTATCTGTACTGGATCAGAATACCTCTGAGAGATCATGGCATTTTATCCCTCAAGGCATTTTACTGCTCCACCTAGTTGAGATCAGACAGATAGGATTTCCATCTGCAATTTCTCCCTCTTCCTACTTTTGTTGCTAAGGTTACAGAAAAAATGCTCAGAAAATGATGCTTTGATTTATTTAAAAATTTAGTAGGAAATTATGAAGAATTATGCAGCTTGCTACAAATGCATGAAACAAACCTCCAGTAACCCTGTCACAACTCTCTAACTTTTGTTAAATGTTGTGTCACTAAAAGATCTGGGGAATATGTTTGCTGTTCTTTTTCTTTTTTTTTCTCCTTGTTGTTCACACTGCAATTTTCTGCACACCCTCCAAGATCTCCTATTGCCAATTTTGTTTTCCAGAAATAAGTATACTGCTTTTTTACTGATGGTCTCTGAACACTTAGACGTGCTACACATGAATGCATGCCAATGTTATAGAAGAAAGAAGACACCAAAAATCCCTGGTATTTCCATTAGTTATTTCTGTTGCGTGTATGAAATACTACAGCTCTTAAAAGTGTTTCATCAGCATTTTGTTCAGCAGTTGAAAGCATTTAACTGGCGTTTTTGGAAGAACAAATGCACATTTTACAAATGGAACTTTCTTGACTCTGATCCCCCACTTGATATGAATTTTGAGCATCGGCTCCATTTATTATTCTCTTTGAAAAGTCTGTATAACTCATACAATCACAAGGAGGATAGATTATTGACTTTCACATAAATACTACATTTACGGAGTCAAAGGAAGTGTCTGACCAAATCTGAAACCATGGACCCATCTGCCTACATGCCCTGTTGTTACTGTTTTGGGATAACAGATAATTGACTTTCCTACATTAAAGAAACATGAAAGATTCGGAGAGACACTGAGAAATCCATCAATGTCAGCAGAATTTCTACAGCTTTGAAAATCTATCCCTAAGGTACTATCCAAACTGGAATTGTGAGGCTTAGTGTGACAACTTTTTACTTATCCAAATTCCTCTGCACTTACAACTTGGTAATGTATTCACCCTCACTCCCTGCTCCAACCAACTATGCACAATTTGCTGACTGCTGTTAAATTAGCTAAGGCTGTTTGCTTTGCATGGGTAGAAATGAACATAATCTGCTGCTTTTTGCATGACCAAATTGATACAAGCCTCCTCTCTTGAGGACACTCCAGATGAACATGGTGAAAAGGGTCAGAAAGGAAGTGCCTGGGAAAGGAGAGACCTTCCCAGTCTTCACAGCCATACTAATATTGAGCTTTCACAAGTTGAGTCTATTTTCAGCAAACCCCTGCAAGCAATGGCTGAGGCATATATGACTGAAATAATTAATTCAGAAAGTACAAGGTCTGTTGATTCTGCTCATAGCTCTTTTCAGTCATGAGTTCAGCCATTCTGGAATGTGCTTTAGGAAGTTGGAGATGAAGGATATGGAAAAGTAAAATATTATCATTAAGAAAATTCAAAGGCAGATTCCATTAAACTGTGAATTCCCTGTCTCCTTCCTTGCTATAAAAATTCATTATCATCAAGATATTAAATTAAATGCCTTATGTGCCAACATAGTTAAGCATGTGGAAATGAACTCAGGATTACAATGGAGTTCTCTTATTTAGGAGTGGGGAAACTGGTTTTTAATTTCTTTTCTTCCCCATCCTCTCCTTCCAAGCTTAAAGGAAACAGAGAATGAATATTTCCTCCAGCCTTTTCCCTTTTCAGCTATACCCGAGTTATTAGCAGAACCATCACTTCTTGAGTTTAGATTGAGAATATTGGAAACGTTGACAGGGTTATTGCTACAACACTTTTTACAGAGTTGGCAATGCATTCAGTCCAGCTGAATACTGCAGCAAGACTCAGTAAAAGTGTTAAGATGACCTTGATATAAGTAAGCAATTACTATATTCAAAACAAAAAGATACATGAGGCGTTTGCCTAGCTTACATTTTGAAGCAGAAAGCCTGAAAGAAAACAAGACAGTGATATTTCAGTCTGCTGGCTGGCTAGAAAGTGTGACATCACTGGTGAAAAACTCAGCTGGACAGGCAGAAAACAGTGAGTAAATTAATGATTATCCCAGATTCTGTTTCTAATTGCAAGTGACGTACTGTTTGTTGTAATTTAGTGAGAGCAGAGAATTAAGATATTTCATGCGTGATCTGTGCTGCTTTCCAGACCAATTCACTTTCTGGCTCTTCTTTATAATTATTAAAAAATTATCAGTTAAATACTAAATTTAGCAGTAATTTCCAGACATTTTAGTTTGTCTTAGGATGTCACATGAAGAGAAAGTTCAAAGAATTTCCCTAAGATCACATGAAGAAGAAACATATTTTTTCCCTTGACTGAGTTTTAAAAATGTATATTTGATTTTTCTGAAAATAAATTACATTCTTCATTTCTAGAGTAACAAGCTGATTTTCTAAAATAAACTCTTGAAAATAAAAACATTTTAAAATAGCAATAACAACCTTTGGAAAAAAAAAGTAAACTAAAATACGGCAAGAAAATTCTATACAACTTAACCTTCAATTACTATATCAGCTATATCATTTAACATAAGATTTCAGCTCTCTTACAACACAAATATGACACCTAAACATTCTGCTACATGGAAAAGCAAAAGATATATCCACAATGGTTTCAGTGCAGCAGCACTGTTCCTGCATATCCCTAGACTCTTCCTCCAGTACATCCTTAATCTCCACTGCAACTTTCAAGCTTCTAAATATGAAAATAATAAAATATTTTACTTAATCTAGTAAATGGATACAAAAAAAGCACAAGAACAGCTGGACTCTTAAGTTAAACATCTTCGTATGGTTCTCAGAACTGACTGGGAAAGAGAATTGGACTCCATAATCCTTGTGGGTGCCTTCCAACTCAGGATATTCTATAATTCTGTCTGTGTGTGATGCCCAGGAAGCATAGGGGACCCAGAGCAAACAATTGCAATTCCCCATTTTCCCTAGGATCCAATAATCTGCTCTTCAAAAACTCCCTTTGTGTTTAGTAACCCGTGACAAATTTGTATTCCAAAAATTAGCCTGATTTTGCAAATTTTGACATCCACAACATTCAGTGTCAACGAGCTCCAGAGCTTTTGCAGTTTAATGATGTGCAGTAGAGAGGAATCATATGGGACATTTGTTTAACCCTCTAGAACATCACAGAAACACCAGAGATGTGAAGAGCACATATTCCAAAAGAGACTTCTGGAATTAAGTTACACTGGCTTAAAGGCAGCAAGACAATGTGTTAGAGGTACAACTGACATGGCCTAAGGCAACATAAGAGAGAGTCTGAAACGGCTGAAAATCTGATGCAATGCCACCTTCACCTGTAAAACCATGTTTTTTAGTCACAGTTGTTTTATCCCTGTCAGTTCCAGGTCTACACTAGGTTACCAAAGTTTAATCAAAGATTGTAAAAAAATATTTGCAAGCCTACAGGAAGAGCCTGGATTTTCCCTCCCTCTCTTGAATGAGTCATACATCAAAAATCATACATACGCCAAAAAAAATCATGTGACGTAGTAATAATTAACTGTGAACAAGAAATAATTATACATCCCTAAAAGTAAAAATAAGAGTGAATATAATTTTTATTATGATAAAGATTTTGCAAGTAGACCTGGAAAGCTTCAGCTATGTAATTAAATCAATTAAAGTGTATTTCTTGACTTAGAACTTTAAATGAACCTTAACCAAAATCTAATGTTTCCCTTATTTCAGTCAAGGGCTAAATATTATTTAAGCTCAATAATATATTCTGGGATCTGTCCCTAAAATGAAGCCACATCAGAAAACACGTATCAAAATAAAATTGACTGTTGCTCCAGGTTTTTTAGTTGGTTTTTCACCCAGACTTTTGTAAATACAGATTTCAGAACATAAGCATTGATCTTTTTCTCTCTAAAGTATCAGCCAATTCCTGTGACAAATTTGTGTTCTGAAAAGCTTCATTCCTCCTCACTTAGATGTCAAATGCTTCAGCTGAAACCTAAAATCTAGTTAAACCTTTGTACTGAATATGCATTTCTTTGATATTTCATAATCCCCACTAAAATGTGACTGTGCATTAAGAAAAGAATTCTGTCCTAGTGGTGGAGGGATCAATTACATCCCTGATATTATTAAACTAAATGGCTATACAAGAAATGTTGCCCATGGAATTAACTTGAACTGTTGACGATCACTGACAGGGGAAGAAAGATACAAACATTATTTCAGCTAAATGTTTAAACTATAAATTTAATAGCTAAACAAGCAGGCAACTTTACTCAGGTAAATAAAGGCTCTAAAGATTGAAAGTCAGAAAACAGGTTTTAGAAGGGGGACACCCTCTTAGCTTAGGATGAGGAAAAAGAACAGAAGTACTCATTAGACTGTGATAAGAAGGATTTTTTTCCTAAATACAGGGAAATGGTTGTCAGTAACTTGGAGGGACCATGGTTTCAGAATACAGTGTTATTAACAGTCTTTCTACATCCTTCAGATGCAACTGGCATGAAAGCATGGGGATGGGAAGAAAAGAAAAATAAAGAAAACCGGGAACAAAACAGAGGCAGGCTTGGCCAAACTGACAGCTCACTATGAGACTATGGTACTCTTTAGTTTTAAGGCTTCTTTTATGCATGGACAAGTTTTTCTACTTTTAATACAGAGCATTAGAGAAGTAATCGCAGAATTGCCTTATCATTTGTCCAGCTGAGGGAAATTTGATCTCAACCATTTATTTTCTTCCTTGCTCAGACTTGCAGCGGGGACACAGCGATGGGCATGCTGACACTGCTGTCAGTAGCTGAGAGTAATTGCTCTCAAATCCCAAAGGCTGTAAAACTCAATCCCTTCTGTTGTTTTTGCCAGTCAGAATCAGACATCTTCACTTCCATGAGTGACTGGGACTGATAAGGGAGAAGCATTCTTTGGGGCAGAAACTCTGGGTCAAAATGCAAAATCCAGTAAAAAGACTGTTTGTTATCAGTAGGAAGTCCACCAGTGCTTTTTCGATACGGGCAAGATGCTTTTCAGGTATAAACTACTGGGACTGCTAAAATTTACATTTCAAACAACATCTAGAGAAAGTAAAGAAAGGAGAGAAAAAAGAAAGAAGGGTGACTTCAATTGGCAACAACTATTTTAGGGAAAACAGTACACAGCAGGAGATATCAGTGACATCCACAGGAATAAATGAATCACTTAACTACAGAAAAAAAAAATTTTCACTAAAACAGCCACAATTTTCTATGCTTGCAAGTAGTATGTTAGGTGGGGTGGAGAAAATAAGATAAAGTTGAGTTTGGTTTGATTTAGCATGCTCAGCATGCTGGCTTTTGCTCAGAACTGAATCTTCTTCTGTCATACAATTGCAATCATTCATTCTGTTCTAAGACTTTCTATGAAAAATTATGTTTTCCTCACATTTTTCTGGTGCAAAGCAATAAAACTTTACTGCACTCAGCTCAATCTTGACTATGATTTAATCTATTATTTTATTGCTGGATTTATTTTTGATATTTGAAGTTTGTGAAAGACTATTGTTTTGATGTAGTATCTCTATACAGTAGCAAGAAATTTGAAAGTAATTCACATGATCTAAAGTTATTTTGCAAAGTTTTTCACCTTCTGCTCATGCCACTGCAAGCTATATATCAGAGACTTCTCCAATGCAATTTCTCTGTATTTTTCTTGTCAGTGTTTTACCCTGCACTGGTGTGACTGCAGTCACAAGGAAGATCTGTGACAAAGAGACCAAAGCTATACATACAGAGGAGAAACTGTTCTGTATGGAGCTACACATAGCCAAAAAAATAGGAAATCACTTGAAAAATGATGCACATTTTGAAATAGGCAAAAAAAATTGCAATATTTGTGCAATTATTGTGTATATTAATGTATTAATTGTCTATTATTACATTATTAAGCCCTTTCCAGTGCTCAGTAGCCAGACTTGCATAAGCAAGTACTATGGTAAAACAGGAATGCATTTGTGGATTGCTTAGTGGTGAATACTGGGGAACCAGCATCCATTCCAGATGCATTTCAGACATCAGCTTCTTTTTCAGTTATGCAACAAACGAACAGGCAACAGGAACCTCTGATACCCACTTTCATTATCTGTATGGCCACAGGGCTTTGGGGATTAATAGAGCAACTGGTCACATCATCACCATAAAGCTGAGTTTATTTTAATAATATGAATACTAATCTACTTAATAAAAGTGAGTTATTATAGAGCATACTTTCCTTTTACAAGAGTATATGAAGAAAGGCAGCATATTTGTCTTATTTTTCTCCTTGCTTCAAAGTAGACATGCCAGACTAGACATATTCACGAAGATGTATTTTCACACTCACTGCTTTTACAAGGACTTACAGTGTTTGCAGCAACAAATTCTACCTGACACGTTGCATTTCCTAAGCTCTATTTATCATAAGTAAAAGGTACTTCTAAATGTCCTGAGCACAATAAACAAAACCAGTAGATTACATAACAAGCAAAAACCCAAAACAACCCTGACCCTCAAAACAGGAGAGAAGAATCCCAAGAAAGATGTGAGATAAAAAAAATCCTGAAAGCTAGTCTTGAAATTATGATATTGTGAAATCCCATAAATTTGAGAAAAAAACTCTCTAGAAAGAAGAATTCTGAAAATCCCAAACTTATTCCAGGTAGAAGGCTTTAATGTTTGGCTTTGTGACCCTTGGGAAGAAATATGGCTTGGCCATGGATGCTCCTATTTTCAATGGAGCATCTCTGAAACTCTCATTTGCCACAAAGACAAGAAGCCAACTTGTTGCAACGCATCACCAGAACCCTGTATTTTTGGGGCTGCCCCTTACAGTTGCTTTAGACTGCTGACAACGTATTTCTTTATCTGTCCCAAGGCTATCTGCTTTGGGGATTTCCCTCAGACTGTAACATTTGCGCCCATCTCTATAAGATGGGATCTCACTCTTTTTGTGCCACTCTTTTGCCCCTCTTCAGAGATTTCTCTCTCTCTCTTTAGCTATTTGATATAATGGGAATGAAAACATAAGAAGTCTCATATGGAATATGACCCTCCTCTGCCTTTGAGCTCTAGAGTACCAATTGCAAATAAAGCAAATGGGACTAACCTCCACTCTTGGGAGGCTTTTTGGATTTGCAACATTATATTCTTTAACTGGCACACTATAATAACCCTACTAAAGTAGGAAAAAAAGAGTACTTTCGAGATAGTCGTAATGTTTGATGGAGTGTTATACATTGATTTTACCCTATAATTTACAGTTGGCTATCAGGTTTCCTATCTGGCTTGCAGCAGAAACTTGTTCTGTATGTCCTTTGCTTTTCTTTTGGCAACATCCATCTCTGTGGGTTTGTGCCACCACAACACTGCACCTGTGGACCACAATATTCCTATTCTCCAGTAACACAATGGGACTTGGGGGTCTTACCTTCTTCTTCTCAAGGCCTGCTCTTTTCCGAAGGTCCAGCACATCAAATGGCTATAGCCACTGTTTCTGCTAGTCTGCAGTTTAGTTCAAGAGAGCATCTTTACTTAAAAAAAGCATATGAATGTGTATATCATTTTGTATGAGTCCTTTCCTGAATCACAGTGCCAAAAAAATGCAGGAGACAAAACAGAGATGTGACGAGAGACACCTGCGGTCCCCGGTGGCTACACTGCTCCATTTTTGGACCAGAGAGGCTGCACCCTAAAGAGAATCTCACCATTATCATCTTTCCTATGCATAGGAGGAAGTCCACCCTGACTACTGGAAAGGTGTGACGAACCAATCTACAATGCACTTTCAGGAAGAGCTTTAGAAGGTCAGCACTTCATGCTCCCACTCAAGCTGATGTTAAAATAACCTCTGGATCAGGGCTCATGGATGATCCAGCATGCTGAATCTGTGAAGTTACAGAACAATTCCAGTAATTCCAATGGGAAAAAATTAATCAAACATGTCATTATCTTAAAATAAGAGAAAATCCTGCGGAACTAAGCTGTGCTCCACACAGGTTTGATTTTATTACTTTTCACCTTATGACTGTATGGACTGATAACTCAAGAAATACTTAGTTTTAAACAGTGTGCAGAAGTCTGCCTACTGCCTTCCCTTTTTCCTTGGCTGGTTTTTTTTTTTTTTAAATTTGTATTTGTTTTGGTTTGGTTTTGTTATTGTTTTGGGGTTTTTGTCTTGTTTTGGGTTTTTTTTTGTAGGGAGGGCTAGAGGTAAGAGAGGTAAGGGCTGTTTGGGTTTATAAAGCTGGAGAGAAAGTAAACTCATCATTATAAAGAAAGGCAGCAAATACTATCAAGTGAAAACATGTTCATCACTGTCAGCCTTCATATTAAAGATGTCTGCATTTGCATGGTAAGCCTAGAAAACACTAGAGAAAAGAGTATCTGTAAAAAACAGAATCGGTAAAGGAGGGGTGTCGTCATCCTGTAGCATCACTAAATGTAAGTGGCAGGTAATACTCGTTCTCTGGATTTTCTTTAGCAAGCACTGCAATGTACACAGAGCAAGGATTTAAAATAATCAATAAGCTCTCCAGCACTGCTGATAAGCTCCCAAGCTGCAGAAGACTGCAACGTATGGATTCTTCCTCTGTGGATATCTATTGTATACTCTACCTCCTCTACAAGGCCAGGCATCAAGGGTTTCCCTGTGAGATGCCTGTGTGTTGTAGTGGGGATTTTCAACGGAATCCGATAATGTGTAAAACCACAACTCAGTTATCTTATTGTGATGAAAAGACCTCAGAAAACGAGGTTTGCAACAGAACACAAAACCTGAATTCAATAAACTTTTCAGGTCAAGACACTGTAAAGCCATTAATCTGTCAGGAAACATGTTCCTGGAAAAATAGCATTCTGTGTACATCCATTTGCAAGTATTCATTTTTTTTTTTCCCCCAAATCTTACTATACATAAGTGTTAGAGGGGACCTCTGACCATTTTGCTTCATAAGAGCTTGGAACCGAACTGAATCGAAACACTACATAGGGATCTATGGGTAAGCCATGGAAAGATCAGCTACTAAAACTTCCCTGTACCTGAGACAGTTTGCACTTTACCTGCTAAAATAACTAGAAGCAAGATTGATCTGTGTTGTGCCCAAAAGAATTGCTACAAGTATGGGCAGATGGGGATTACAAGAGGCAAAAAGGAAGTTATAAAATCAACATGAAATTCAAAACTACAATTTACCAACCAGTGACTTTCAAGTTAGTACAAGAGGAAACGTAATTAGTGCTGTACAAATTGGGAAGCTTAAAAACAACAAACACAGAACATACCTCTCAGAAACCACTATTTTTTTTACTCATGCAGTAGAGATGCCATTGTCTCTACAGATCAGTTGTATATTGCATCGCTTTTTTTCACTGTGTAAGTAAAACCCCAAAATCTGAAAGCTGCCTTTTTTTTTTTCTCTGAGACTGAGCTTCTCAGAACTGAAAAAAACCCCAACACTGTTGTTTTGGAAGCAGATTATAATGACTGAACATGTTAAGTGTAGCTTATTCCAAGCTGTATTTTATTGAAAAATAGGATGTAGATTTTATTAATAACAAAACCCCGAACTCAATACTTAAAAAACTGCAACAACAACAAAAGAAAACATGACAGAGAACTATCTGGCAGTTCAACAAGAAATTAGAGGTTAAATGACATTATAAAACAGAGGGAGAATGTCCCAAGACTTCACACAGATGGACTTGATCCATCGTATTCTTTGGAAGACCACAAATCAAATAATGGGCAATTTTTTTCAATGACCAACCTGAATTTTCTTCCAATTTCTCATTTCTCTATGGTCTTTTCCCCTTTTTGCCTGGATATGACTCTCCATAAAGATTAGGCAAATTCTTGCAAATTGAGGTGTTTACACCAACTTCAAAAAAGAATTCAATTTCATTCTATTTTAATACTACTTCCTTTTCCAGTTCTCCAGCAAGAACTGCTAAAACATGGGACTTCCCTTAACTGTTTTCCAGCAAAGAAACAGACATCCTCAAAAGACTATCTTCAAAAGTCAGAAAGGACAGGCTCCAGCCTCAGGACAAGAGAAAACTCCAGCTTCCATGTGCTGAAAGGTTCGTAAGTACAAAGACCAGAAGTACTCTTCCCCATAAGTTTTTGAATACCGTGAAGGAACATCCTAATTTTTTACTTACCCCCAACCAAAGATAAAATGAATTAAGAAAATAGATGGAATGAATATCTACCTCAATCTGCGTAGTGTTGTCATGTCCCTCTTCAAGCAGCAGGTCTGTGAAACCCCCTGGCTCTGAGGAATCCTGCCCCATGCTGGCTCTGTTGGTGTCGACTGATTTGAGGGACTCAGAGTGCCTTCTCCACCTGTGGCTGCTTACATATGAATCCACCTGCACATTTTCCTCCACTCGAGGGAAGCTCTGAACAACTTCATAAAGCACACCTGTTTGACAAGAAAAAAAAGGCAAAACAAAGCAATATACTAAGTGAACAGAGCACTGGTTTGCTAGTTATAATTGAAAACCTAAGAATTATTTATGAAGGTACAACTCAATAGAATAGCCATTTGTATCCCTGATAAAGTTTCTATGGCAATGTAAGTGTTCAAAAGAACTTTTATACTTTTACAAAATTCAGGAATTTGGACTAAGTTTTGTAGACTCCTCTAAAAATCCTAAATGTTTTATTTTTCTGCTTGTTTTCTGTCTGGGAAAAGCTTTTCCTGTAACTTTTGTAACTTTAATACATGTTTACCCATAGCTGACACTTTTCAAAATAGAATAAGTCAAAAAAAAAAAATTAATCACCTAGAAAAACAAATGTAGAAGAGACAGAGAAACTCTTGTACAGACTTAGTTTTTCCTACTGATTTTATGTCGAAAGAGCTTGGAAGCCATGGTGAAAGGCAAATAAACATTATGAAAGATGTGAAATTCTCATAAACAGCTGTTCCAGTGCATAAATAAAGCTGCCCTGCTGTATAAGTGATAAACATGAATGATATGTGAAGTCTGCAGATATCCACTATGTCTTCTGCAAGGGGTGAACAGTTGGGTGGTGTGTTTAACATATTGCTTTTGGACGTTTTCATGCTCATCTGCAACTTTTTCATACTAGTAAAACTATCAGCAAAACAAACCTATAAAACTATCATCAGACAAAACCATTAATTCTTCAGAAGTTTCCATTTTGCCAAATCCAAAAACCCATCAAATTATTTTTCTGTTAATTTATTTTTATTAAAACCATCAAGAGAGGTTGAAGTAAGTTTGCATATTTTGCACTGAAAGTCAGATATGCTTTTCATACTTTCTTTGGGTCTAAAAGAAGTAGTAGAGGGGTGCTCTGTGCATTTGATGTGCCTGGAAGAAGGTGATTTGGTTCAAAAAACAGAAAAAAAGAACTCTCAAAAGAAGCAGCAAAGTAAAGGAAAATACTGAAAGGATAGACTGGTAAATAATTATCTGCATAAACACTTCCAGTGTCTTTTTTTAACAGAAGCTTCTGAACAAAAGATGGCACCATTTCCGAGGTCCTTAATAAGCACAGAAGTAAGTAGTACACTCTAAGTACAGAAGAGATAGGAAAAAAGAAAATTAGCTATCAAAGGTTTAAATAAGTGAGATTTTCCAGCATCACAGCAAGAACAGGTATAGGAGCCACAGGTATAGGAAAATCTGTCAGACACTGTTCTTAGCAGACCAGAAAGTGTTACAGTACAGAAACAGTATCTAATACAATTTAGGCTCTGTGTGGTTCCATTTTTCTATCAAACTCCCCTAAATCTACTAAAATTATTTCCTAAGGCATTTGATCAGTCTCAGCCAAGCTAAAATTAATGTGAGACGAAGGTTCTTGGCCACCTGGAGAAATCAGAATTTAATCGACATGCAAAACAAAAAATCTCAGGCTATATCTTTCCTTAGACCCCAAGTAATCAGACTTCTTTTCTTTTAATAGGTGGCTTTTTGAAGCCTGTTTCCTTGCATTTCTTAAAAGCCTTAGAACATTGTCTTTAACAATTGTTACTGTGCTCCCTTTTTTATCAGAAAATCAGCAGCCCGGTGCAGAGGGACAGCTCAGCGGGTGAACTAACTTATTCCTCCGCAGTCCTTATCAAAATCTGTTCAAAGCAGCCCTCCCTGCTTCAGCTTGCAGGCACTTCTCGGTGCTGTTACGGGGATCAGGAGGCTGGCGGGCAGGGCAGATGCGGCTGCCCGAGGCTGGGTCCGTGCGGGCAGGGCCGGCGCTGCTGCCGCCCGGGCTGCGGCACTGACACCCCACGGCTCCTTCGGCAGCCTCGGGGAGCACCACACACCTGCAAACAGCCCACAGCACCCCAGGCACACGGCTGCACCACCCCTTTCCCTTCCCCTGAAGCACCTCTCCTGCCTGGTGCTCAAAACCCACACTCAGAGAGAGGCAAAATAAAGCACTTTACCCCCATTTTGCACTCCTACTCCAGCCTACTCCTTTCATGGCTGTAATACATGCTTGACATGTTGAGGCAACCGCCTAAATTAGCAAATAGAACATGTGAAAGTTAGGGGAGGGTTTTAAATCCCATTCACCTCAAGATGAGACCCATTTGTAAAGAAAAGCAATTACACCTTGTTCTCCCACATCCTGAATAGAAATGAATGTAAGTTTCTAACCTTGAAGGTGTTCGTAACATAAATCGGTTTTAAAAATTATAATATAATGATGGAGAGAAGGAAGAAAGTGCGTTGGGGTATTTCCACTGGCTTGGAAATTATACACAATTTTCTCCATATTTTCTTTTACAGTATAATTGCATCATGGCATCTGCAAAATTTGGCTTGGGCCATTCCACATTACAGAGATTTTCAATGTCATTAGTGCACAACTTTTATCCCCTTTCAAATATTTTAATTATGTGATTTTTCTCTTTGAAACACAGAAAATGTTCTAAAAAAATACTGTTTCTGCTATTACAGTGATAAATATTTTTTACAGGTACAAGCTATATTGACATAAGGCAGCTTTAGAATCATTTAACTGTATTCAGAATGTATGATATCCTTCTAAATTGAGTAGTAGCAAGAATTAAATGCAGGAAATGATAACCACTTAGTTTAAAACTAGTCTTTGGTGGTTCTTTCACTATTACCTGTGAAATCTGTAATCAATAGACTAGTTAACAGTCCTGGACTGGCAGTGTGGAGATACTGAGCTACAATGTGAGATAAAACCTGGATGGGATTTCAAGGAATAAAGAGAGAAACATACTGTGTGATTCTTCCTTCATTAAACCTTTGCCTTAAACTACAGGGGATAGAGAGAGAGGGGTGATAAGCTTGGTTAGACCAGCTGTGCTCCAGAATTTTCTCTCTGTTTATCCCAGCAGAATGCCAAGAAAATGACAAACATTTTTGAAATGAGCTGAACAGGATGTTTTAATTTTAGGTAAATAAAACATATATATTTTCAGATAATGGATAGATAAATTAATTTTAAGTTCTAAAAGGAGGCAGCCCATGAAGAAAAAGCATTCAGAGACCTAAATTCCAACACTTTACAAGTTAGAACTGTTTCATGTTTCTGGCTGAAATCTCTGTGTAGCTAAAAAATCACATAAAAGGCATTTTAGAGGAAATGTACCAAAGTATTATAGTCTTATCTTTTAGATCTTGGAGCTTTCTCTTTAATTAACACTGAAGGAGAACATGTCATTCAAATCAATTGAAAAGGAGCCAAATGCTGCAATATCTGATTTATAATAAAATAACAATATTAGCAAACACAGATGTGTAGCAACTTGTTCAACTTGTATGAACAGAGATGCAAAACCACAGTAAGACTTCAAATCTGTTAAAGCTGTTTTCAACTGTTTCCAACTGATATTTTTATGTGTAAACCATCACAGTTTTATATAAACTACTATTATCACAGGCATGTCACTATCTCTGTGGGAAGGTCTGTATGGCTGATACTGTGCTGCAGTGTTTTGAAGCAGTAAAAATAGAGTAAGGTCTTTCTAATGAACATGTAATGAAGATGGTGGTTTGGCCTGATCCTTCAGCTCTCGCTCTTGAAGTTTTCATAAAATTAGTGATGAAAATTATTATGTCTGCAGCTCCTTTCCTCCTTGGGTTATGCTAATATTTAAAATTTCAGCTCTGTGTTGAATAAAGTTAGAGAGGCAGTCAGGTGGGGATAAGGGGAACAAATCCATAAAAAGCTTTCACTGTTTGGAGATTATTTGGTGACTATTGGGAAGATCAGAAGCTCTTGCCACGGTTGGCCAGTTCAGCCCTTCATAGCTGATGCGATTGATCAGAATTTTCATCAAAGGCTTTAAGGGAAGAGGAGCGTCATTCACACAAACTGGAAAGACTTGCACAGAATATTTAGAGAAGACATTGAGGAATGGGAATGGGTGAAAATTACAGGCAGAATCACTTTCACTCATATCCAAAACAGGTGTTTCAAATTTCCTTCTATACAGGTTTACATGCTCACATGAAAAAGAAAGCTTTTGGCATCAATTGCTTAAACCACCATGCGCCCAGGCAAAAGCTTTTTTACCACTTGATCTTGCATTTTAACTACTAAACAAGTTTTTAAATGTGTTAAACTAAACTGATGGAAGACACACATCTAAAACCTCTGTCTTGTACATCAAGACCTTTTGAGGTGGCTCTGCTAGTCTGAGGTTTTGGGCAGGAAGGTGTGTGTCCTGTACTACCAAGTACATAGAACAGCTTAACACTTACGTCATTAACATAAATCAATGCTGTTTGTCCACTTCAATACAGTGAATTATACAAGTGGCTCTAACAGATCAGAAATGCTGGGCTATACAGGAAAGATTTGCTGAAAGGGAAGAAGACACCTAACTGTGGTAGGGACACAGGTTCTCTGCTTTGCCAAGCCTGTTCTCAAAGAAAAAGGGAAAAATTTTGAGCAAATAAGCCCAAAATACAACAGCCGAACTTGACAAGTAAGACAGCTCTGATTTTGTAAGGAAGTCGGGTCTACATAAAGCTTTATTTGTAAGGAAGAAACAATAAAAAAGAAACTTTATATTTTTATGGGTGGCAATGTAACCAAAGAGAAAGAAACCCTATTTGGAAAAAAAAAAGGCAAATTCATAAATATACTTCCATTCATTCAACTGGTTTTGGTTTTTCCCCCCGTTTTCCACAAGGTCAAAGGAAGTTTTGTGGAGTGTTTCTGCACATCAGAATTTCAGAATTGCATTTCTGAAATGCGTGTGTTATTTACATTTCATGATTGCACACATTTAAACCAACTCTGCAATTTGACTAATTTCATAAATGCACCATAATCAGCAAGATTTTTTTTGAAAGACTGGAAATACTCAGACATTGAAACCTCTATTCAGCAGATTGCTTGCGAGACACATGATCAACTTTCTAAATATGCCACAGCCCAAATGCCAGCAAAATCAAGTATCAAATACACAAATTTATTCATCAAGGGACAGAAAATGCCATCATACTACTTTAGCTTAGTAACTTTCTGTAGCCTGTCTTATGAGTCTTTATTTCTATTATGACCCTTTCAATAAGGATGAGAAACCAACAAAGGTTGGTGGAAGATATGAATACTGGTCCCATGAAGTTATAGACTCTTTCAAAACATAAACATGCCTTTAAAGGACTCTCCAGGTAGAGGGCTTATATACTGAATGACAAATATTACAGCAGAAATCAGTCATACTTCTCAAAAAAAGAAAAATTTCTAGTTTAAATTAACTCTGCCTATTAACACCTCAAAAAAATAGAGACTTTTTTCTTCATCTGTACCTGATTCATGGGCCTAGGATCAATTTCATCTTTCTGACCTTTATTTAGGAAAGATATAACAGATAATCTTGACTTTCAATATGGCCTTGATAATGATTTAATGAATTAAAAAATAACATGATTTGTAAAAACTTTCCCACACTGAAAATTAGCACACAAATAGCTGTGTCAGTTTGGTTCACGATTTTAAAAGCAACAATAGACTGATCCTCATAGTTTCCTTTTAAAGCTTGTCTGAAACTGCTAACAGAATTGTAATAATATATGGGAAAATAATGCTTAGCATGATCCTGTTTTCCCCAGCTGGGGATGAGAATTTATGAGACCTGCAAAGGGAATCAGAGGTCAACGATGATAAAACTCTGAATGATGGATGATGATGATCACTGTACTGCTGTTGAATTGTTTGCTTGGAACAAAAAAATAATGTCTAAAGTAATAACACTATCTTGATGTATGTTTTCCTTGCAATTATACAGTAAGTAGCAACATGTCCAATACAGAATCCGTATCAATAATAGGTATTATGGCAGGGAAATAACACAACTGGTAATTTCCTTCCACATCCATTTTATCAACAATATGAACTCAGACTTTTCCCTTTGCAACTACTTTCTATTCAATTACTATTTTTCACCACTACAAGTGGTCCCAAAGAGCATATTACCACACTTCTAGAACTTTATCTTTGTCACAGCTACAACTGCTGCAGGCTGGGTTTTTGAAGTGTTTTGTGGGTTTTTTTGTTTTGTTTTGTTTGTTTGTTTTAATTTCCTGATTTACTTTCATTTTGTAATTGTTTATGCAATCATACAGGTTAATTAAAATGGTATAAGTAAAGTAAAGATCTGAGTCCACTGGTAACAATACCATTACTTTGATTAGCCTAACCTTAGAAAATACTGTTAAATTCCATCTTCACTTGTGTTCTCCAGCTACATAAAGACAATAATTTGCACATTGAATTTACAAGCAATCTGATTATGGATTTATAACTTATTACAGATTTGTTTTGCAATTCTTCCTGTCAGTTCCACCTGGGGACCAAGACTTAAATTTATTGCTAACTGGACACATACAGAACCAAAAAAATACAACTTATGTCTTAAAGAAGGCTTGCTGTCTTGAAGATGCTGGGTAATGAGGGAGAAAATTTTGGTCAGTACACAGTGATATCAGTCATCACCAAAAACCTAGCTACTACCAAGATTTTGAACCTATTTAAGTAAAAAGAAGATTTAAAAAGGAAAAAAAGTGTTCTAATTTGATGTGCTTACTTTTTTAATACACACAATCTAGAAGGATTTAAGTTGCTTTCACAACTGAGGTTAAAACAAGAGTCTAGGGGAAGGCTCATCATAAGAGAAGTGGAAGGCATAAAGCATTTCACATCTACAAGGTGCTAACAAGTCTTATGCACATCTGCATCCCACACTTGCAGATCTTTTTTGTATTATTTTTGGAACGATAAAAACACAATTATGATTAAGCTAACAATGCAGTGTAATCCTTTATCTCAGCCCTCCACTTTCTGAGACAGGAAGACAAAATCACCTTGAAAAGAAAGATAATGAAGTTGGAATTGATTCTGGTTTAGCCTTTCCTTAAAAAAAAAAAACAAAACAAAAAAAAAGAGAAGAAGCTCTAATAGACTTAGATGCCCAGCCACGGCAAATTCAATTTGAGTACTACTCACTTAATCTTTGCACACAATACTAATATATTCAATACCCACATTTCCAGTAGCACTTGCAATAATTATTAGTAATGCAGACACCCAACTGTACATAGATGAATATTTAGCACATATTAAGCTTCCAAAAGGAAGTATATCTGTAATGTTCTCATGTCCCTGGAGCAAAACTCACAATATTAATAATTGTATTTACTTGTGGATTATCAAAGTAGAACATAGAAAAGGAAGTATTTAACACATTTTAAATAACTTGAGGTTTTCTGATTAACTATTGTAGCAAATATCAAAATGTTAATTCATGTGTAGTTTATGTATTTTTTGTCCAAACCCTCCCTATAACACAAACCCTTGCTAAACTACAGAATTATTTGTTTAAAAAGCAGAAAAAAGCAAAGAATTCAACAAAAAAATGCCCTGCCAAGAGAAATGGAGATCTCTCTATAATATTCGATTTATATGCAAATTCTTGCTTTTCCAAACTCTATCCAAAGGTTTTCCAGAGAATACTAATACAACTGTACCTTATTTAAACACTTAGTAAAAAAGTTTATAACTTTTTTTTCTGGTCAGTAACTGCATTACAGTATGATTGCTGGTGTTGGACAGCAGCATCAGAGCTGTCTCCTATGTGTCCACCTCACAGTTCCAACTTGAAAGCATCTTTCTTTTTCCTGAAGGATCACGCAAACCTAGGCACTAGAACAACCCGAGGATACGAGAGAAAAGCATACAAACAGTGAATTAGGCATTCATAATTTGATCTGCAGCATATGGCTGGAGCTCCTTTTGCATTACTTGTTGAGAAAGAAGACCGTAAATAACTGGGATGTACCAACCTGTGTTAGCTTGGCTAATTATGCCCTTCCCATCAGACAGCGCCAAATGCAACTTTGGTAGAAGGGTTATCTTCAGTTTTAGCCTGAGGAAAAGCCAAAGGCCAAGGCAGATGGAAGCCCATTGCTCAAGAAATGGATTAGCACGGACAGCACACACAGTGCCTCTGCAGGGTGCAAAGAGCAGCGATTGCAGGGACACTGCTCTGGCCAAGACACCACTGGTCAGCTCTCCACAGGCCTGTCACTCACCGGTGCTGGAGTAGCACCAGAGGGTAATTGCCTTCCTGGGTATCCCTGTCAGGCTGACTCCGGATGAGGCACAAGGATCAGTGTCAGCACTCACACCAAACGCAGCCACGCAGGAGTCGGTTGCTCAAGCAGAGGTACAGATGAAAAACAGGGCTCACACATCAACCCAGTGGAGCTGCCCATACATACAGGTACAGGCAGCATCCCCTCGGGGGCACAGGTTAAAGTCTGAGCAGCCTCACGCAGTGCAAATAAGAGAAGAAAGGTGGCACAATGGCATAATGCCTCATCTGGTACAACAAACACTGATGGCACACAGATGAAGGATTTCCTCTCCTCCCTTTTCAGTGGTGCCCAACAGATTGAAATCACCCTTAGTAAGTTTGTCTACAAACAAGGGCAAAACCCTAAGCCTTTTACTATCTCCAAGCAGATTTATTAATGAGTTTGTGGCAGTGTGCCAAAATACAGCATACAAATAGAGTGGCACTTCTCGGAACTCAACATGTCCTGGACACTTCAAAAAAAGGCAGATCATGCAATGTAACCCCAGCACGACTTAAATATGGCACATTTCTCTTGCTGCATCCTCAATCCCCTCTGCCCCCATCACAGGAGTGCAAAGGAAGTGGTTTGAAGTATTAGATATTTCACAGAGCTCAGGATTTGGAAAACTGGAAAATGAACAAGCAATTGCTGTTGCCCAGAAGTGTGTAGCAGAGAATGTAATAGTATCTGATATTATAAAAGCTGAAGAAAAAAGCTGCATGATTTTTCTTCCAGTAGAGTGGCAAAAGAGAAATTTTTGAAGATTGGAAAATTAAAATTTACAGCTGTTTATGGAGACATAACTTGGACTTCTCTTCAGCTCAGGGCTAAACACACAAATTGATTTCAGCCAGAGCCATAAATTTAAACCCCTTCACTTTCATTATAGATTAAACAAGGAAATTATATATCTTCTTTCATTTTCTACACACAAAGGCTTTCTAGACCAACAATGACTAAGGATTAAGAAAGATAAATACAGCTACAAGTAAACAGATGGATCAGTTGTGGAATTAATGAATTCATTTAATAAACAGTAAAGGCTTAATGCCAGAACTCACTACACTGGGATGTCAAGATGAAATGTCCTGCAAAAAGTAAAAGAAGTAAATTGTCATGTTCAAACACAGAGTTGCTTCAAGGGTCAGGAAAAGCAAAGGTGGTCTCACTGGGCTTATATGGCAGGGTTCCAAGTTTAGGTTAGCAATGATTGAAAAATACATTAAACGCTAGTACTTTAGAATTCTTAAGATACGTTTACCTGATTTTCATGCCCTTTTAGGTACACTGAATTATGCTTACAGTGTTTTATTTGTGATGCTGGTTTTTTTAGAGATGGGATGGTCAAGAAATAAAAGTGGTATTTTATTTTTAATAAAAGACATTGAAGCTTATTTCAAGGGCTCTTCACCGTCAAGTTGCAATTGCTGTTCAACTTAAATTTCTCTATATATTTACCCAGTTCCCTCATTTCTGCTAATATTTTTCCAAAAGAATAGTACAAAACTTTAAAAAAGAAGACCTATTGCCTTCCATTTTCACTCATATGCATGAAGTAAGTGTTTTAAGGACTTCTGAAAACACAGTAGTGATTCTAAATAACAAGGGCTCCAATCTGGCCCAGTGCATTGCCAGAGATATGGTCCTCTGTGAGAGCAGTCACTAGAGAAGTCAGAAATTTTCAATTTTTGAGGAAGCATAAGAGAAACCTAACTAATTATAGTAAATATACATAGTGTAGAGATTGATTCTCTAAAGGAAACTAAATATATGCTGTATAAGTGCAGGTTACTTATATTTTTTTAGTATTTTTGCATAATAGCTCAATGAATGCCTCTCTTTTGCAATCTGTAAGATGCAGATAATGAAACTCACTTTCTCTGTTAAACATGGTCTGTGTTACTGATGACAAGCACTAGATAATATCTATGTACTATTTTATTACTGAAAGGCCATTTCTTATTTCTTCCAGTCTCTCTGTTGGCAAAGTATTTTCCGTCTTGTCTAATGAAGATTAAATTTGTCACTGAAATTACAATGGGTCTAAATGCCTTCAGCTTTTTTTTTTTATTTTTTTTTTTTTTAAAAAAGGAACTCATTTTAGCTTCAGCTAAAATCAGCTAAAATCCTAGATCAGGAGATCTGCTAGAGAAAAACATCATGTTTCTAGCACACTAATGGGAGGAAATTAGAGCAGAGATTGTTTTTAAGCTCTGGCACAAAATCTGCCTTGCTAGATTTGACGTGGGACCAAAAAAAAAATCATAGATTAAGGAGGAATTGTTGTAGAAATGTGTTTAGAGTCAAAGAACAGCTGTATTAAACCCATCAGAAATCAAGCATAAAAATACAAATTAAGCCAGTTTCAGATATGAATGATAGAAAGATATTCTCTGTTTGGCAGAAAAGAAATAAACCCTTTGAAAGCTGGCACAGATACTGGAGAAACAGAAGATAAAATATTGCATCAATCCTGAAACTTGTCAAAGCAATGAAATTATCCAGAAAATGTTTAATTGGACTGCCCGAAACATGGAGTATTGAATATTGCCTTTGTCTTCTCCCAAAGGCAGACAAGCTAGTACTGTGGATTGTGCAGATCTGGGGAGTAAAGTGCAGCAAGGGCATGTTTGCACAGTTTTTAACTGGTGAACAGAACTGGAAGGAGTCAACTCCTATAAAGACATTTTAGATTTACAGATAAAACCTGCTTTTTTATATATGTTACATTTGACACTGTTTACATGCACTCCCACCGTGCCTAAATAAAATTAGGGAGCTGCATTGCTGGCATCCATTTTTAATGCACAGAAGTTACACGGAACTTAGTTGTTTGGATAGACATATTCTGGGAGAAGATTGGATAAACATGATTTTTTCTTCTGTATTATACACCTTCCAATTCAATCACAACATTTCCAGGAAAAAAAACATTATCAGCTTTGCAGCACTCCTGCTGGGGTGGGTTTGCTAGCATGCTGTGGGCATACATTTCATCTGGGCATTTTTTTTTTAAAAAGGAGGCAGAAATGGATACTGCCATGCTGCAAAGCACATGGTGTTTTGGAAGCTGTGCAGGGATGAGCCAGCTCAAATGACATCAGTCTACACTTTACGAAGGGACAATTTGCAACTCTCTGCTGTGCCAGTGCTTTCCAAGAGGAAGATAGGACATTATGTAATGTGTGAAGATCATTACACATTAATCATCACATGAAGAGTATGTTATTTTCCTTTTCAGAGGGTAAAAAAGAGCAGACGAGACACATGGAACAAGAGAGTCCAGTATTTCCTTAAAAAAACCACAAATGTGCTTAAATGCTTCGGAGGAGCTTATTTTTCAAAATGAAGCTGAGGTTATAGGAACTCAGACTTGGTAGACTTAGTGATCAGATGCATGCAAACACTGCCTAGTGCCTACGGAGAGCTGAAGGAATGACTCTGAGGAAAAGACCCTCTTCACAAGATGGTTGGTTTTCTGCTTGGGCAACCACTTCAGTGCAGAGCATTTATACTTGTATTCAGCCCCTTGCTCAAGCTGTTGCTCAGGTTCTTTAATATCACTGTCTAGAAGGCAAATTCAAAGGAGAAAGGGGAAAAATATCTTTAAATAAGAGAGAAAATAGAGTGTTTTAAAAGTTTTTTAGATAAAATGACATTTCAGTGTTTACTTACTAAACAAAGACAAGAATAACCATGCACAGAATGAGTTGGGAAAATAAGTTAGTCAAAATCTGGTCTATTTTGTTAGACAGAAATTGATATATCTGTAAAATATACTTGAAAAATCACCTGTGTTTCTTCTCATTCTACTCACTACAGATTTTATTCCTAGGAAGCACCTAATAATGCTGTCTCAACATGCTATTTCTTTTCTCTTTCCAAAGGAAGAATAGTGCCAAGAGTCAGCTATGATTCCCCATGCCCTGCCCTTGAGATTCAATGACAGAAAAGCACCAGCCAGTTGCACAAAAAGGGATCTTTTAGAGCAGTCTTATATCTCTATGTCACAGCATCTTGCTGCCAAGGTTTTAACCCACATACTGGCTGACAGCCCATCCAGAGCCAGAGCAGCCACAGGAAGGTTTGCAAACCAGCTCTTCTCATCTTGCAGCAGGGAACAGAGTCAAAAACAGCTAGACTACATTCAGTGCTGTAAGAGTAAAATACAAAGATTTGTCTAAATCCTAGAAATTAATACGATCCTAGAAATTCATACGACCCTAGAAATCATACTTAAGTTTCTCAGGAACAATTTTGGTTTTGTTTCCAATTAGCTCAATGCTAATTTAGGGCAAAAACTCTCCCTCTGTACCACATGTATTCACACTGTCAAAACACTTGCAACTCATGCAAGTCCCAAGCTGGTGAACTTTAATGGGACTTTAAGAGCCCATAGAACTGCTCATCTTGTACAGGCCTGTCAGTTCCACTCCACTGAGGAGTTAATCTTAAACTAATCTGTCTTCTTGCTGAATGCTGATTGCCTTCCTCAACACATACATCTCATTTACTCAAGCAGAGAAACAGCTCAGTCACTAAAGATATATCATTCCACGTCTAAATAATAGAAGGATAAATTACGAGTTCCTGGATATCTAAGGTGTCTTGGCCAACCAACTGCTGAGCTTGCACAGCCTGGCTGTCCTTTTGCAGTATGTCCCACAGAACCATCACTTCCAAACCCCCTACCATTAACAGGCCTGGTTTACAGTATTTTCTCTTCAGATAGCTGTAGGGGTGAGGCTATCTAGTGGTAAAGGATGCAGGCAGGTTCAGTCGTTAAGACTGGCATCCCCACCTTACCAAAGAGATGGCTCAGCCACCTTTCTTACCTGCCTGAGCTGCTCACTTGATCCTGCTTTCCAGTTTTGGAAAGCACATGCCCACAGTGGCAGAACTGTCCCTTGAAATTCACAGTAAACTTTTCTTCTTAAATCAGGGCTAGTTACAGTCCTCATGGATTTTATAAACTGTCTGTCCTGCTCTCTCTCTTTTGTCCAAATTAGTCTTTGCTATATTCTAGAAAAACTTCAAAAGCAGGACACCTTGCTAGGAGATGGAAGACCTCCCCCAGGGTAAACGTAGCCTTGACCTCTCTGCCTCACTTCCCTGGAGAGTGCATAACCACCAGGATGTTATGGAAATATGAGACACCAGTACACGGGCTCAGAAGACAAGCTGAGAGTTTCTCTCATTCACAAAGACCAACTGCACTCTCAGAAGTGCATTGCACATGCTGGATCCCAAGACAAGCAGGTCTCTTGCAGACCTTAAGAGCAGTTAATCCCTAGAAAGAAGCAGGATTTCAGACACACAATGGGCATTGCTTGTTTTTGTTTTTAATTTTCAGGCCACTCCCAGATCCACAACTGAGTGTTTGGGATTGCAAACTAAGTGATAACAGTAAGCAACTCACACAAGGCTTTAATTCCACTTATGAATTACAAAACTACAAATTTGTCATGAAAACACTGAGTTTGTAAGTGCTCAAGTCCTTCATCACTTTCGTAACCTTAAACAATTTTGGGAGGAAGAGTTTGTTGAACACTAACCAGCGTTGACAGCAAATGCCCACTTGCTTTAAAGACTAAACGCGCTTTTTCAGGCCGTGTATCACATGCTTGTCAATCATGTGGAGGTTTCTAGTTTGGTGCATTTGGGCACATTGTTTGGCTCTAAATGAGCCCACAAACCCACTGACACTTCCATGAACCAGGGCCTTTCAAAGACTTGTTTTTTAACTGGACTTTATTGCACAACTCATAGTGGACATTTTTCCTCTTTTCCATTAATGGTAAACCATAACTTCACGACTTCTTGTGCCCCAAATGCATCTCCATTTCTGCTTGGTTATCTGCTAAAAGCAGCAGATTTTCCACACTGCATAATGTAGGCATCCCTTCACATGATTTAGCTAAGCTGTCTCTAAGCATCTGTCCAGTGTAATCTGTTTGTAAAAAAGTATGAAGCATATATCAGTTTTTACCTACTCCTGGAGGAGAAAAGTAAAAAAAGACAGCACATTCAGCCTCCTCCTCTCATATAAATGCAGTAAGAAGGGAAAAAGCAACAACTGACTTTATTACTCCCATTAGTTTTGCTGAAGTAAGGAGACTGAAAGCTGCAGGAGAAAACTTTCTGTGTCATTATACAGCCTCTCCACAGGAAGCACAGGCTTGTCAATATATTGTTTTTCACCTTCAGCTTTAAATATGAGTGATTTCACATATACCAGCTCATGCAATTTCTTTTAGATCTGTAATGCACTCAACTATGGGCAAACTGAATCTTGCTTCTCTTTTTATTTTTTGTGGTTTGTTTGGGTTTTTTTTCCCCCTACATGTGCATGTGACCCCACTCTTCATTGCGTGCCTTCCTCCCTCCTCTCTGCAGGGTACAAAACCCCAGATTGACTATTCCCTCCAATGTCCTGGGACCTCAAATCAAGTCTCTCCCCATACAACCAAAGTTATCTTTCCCATACCTTGAATGACAGGTTTCAATAGAGCGTTTACCATCCAGAGCCATGACAGGTCTATCCCACCAGGAATAGGTCTATACAGGGAATTCCTCCTTTTATAGCTTTACCCAGGTTTTATTCTGCCTCCAGTCCAGTTGTTCGGCACCTTTCCACCTTACTCTGATCCTCCCCCTTTTCCACAGCTGCCTGGTCTCTCCAGACCAGCCTGTGCCCTCCCAGGAAGAGGCATGTTGTCAGAGCCCATGTTGCACCACTTTAGTTTAGTCCAGCTTCAGGGAGGAGGAGCAGAGCAGGGAGGAAAAGGTGATGTTGCATGCAGACACTGTCTCGTAGCCTCGGCCATAGGATTTGGCCCCACTTGCCTGCTACCTCTTCCCAATCTTATTGTCTGAAATCAGATGTTATCCTCTCCAGTGACCTGTCAGAGGAAGATAAAACAGCAGAGGGGAGAGTAAGACTGCATGGAATTCTGCAACTAGAAAACCACTTCTCTGAAAAGCAATGTGACAAGCCTGAACTCTATTTTGCTATCATATATTTTCTCAGTATCACAGAAGGAATCTTATTTCTTGGTTAAAAATTTTAAAACTAAGACCTTTCTTATCTCAACTTAGCATCAGAAATTTGTTACATTATAAGTGCATAGAAACAGTACTGGGCTTACTTCACACTGTTCAAGGCTGTGGACAAAGAATCAGCATGTTTTAATTTACAGAACAGTCTATATGCATATCATGATCTGTTACTTACTGTTCCATCAATACATGTGACATAAATCACTAAGAAAATCACTTAGTCAAGGCAGTGACAAAATGGCAAAGTGGCTTGCATACGCACAGGGAAGGAATGAAATGACTGTGCATGTTGAGTCCAGTGGGATGTCTAGATTCCAGGAAAAAAGCAGAAGGCAATTTACTGATGATATCTAATATACAGCAACACCATACAACCACTAGTCATGGAGTGGGCTCCTCTTGCTTCTCTTAGAAAACTCAGATATTAGAAAATTCAGAAAAAATGTTATTCTACTGCAAGATATGTCATATAGCCAATAAATTGGCATTTTTAAATCTCATAAAGTGATCTAGAAGCCATACATTTCACATTATAGTTAATAGAAGCACTTGCTGGTGTTCTGCAGAGAGCTGATTAGTCACAGCACACAGTTTCCTTTAGTTTTCAGCTATTAAACAACACTTAAAAAGTTAAACTCATATTAAATATTTATCTGATATTTATTGTTCCATGTAGGCAATTGCTGCAAATGCCACAGGAATAATACTCTGTTTCCAGAAAGAGGATAAATTTCTGTGCAATGGCAAATAGGCTGGGAAGTAAGCCCATGAGGCAACATCTCGGTTGAAACAGGAATTTGTGAACCCTTGGCCAGGACTGCTCAACATGACTGAGAATTTCACATTTTGCAGATGCCTGACTGCAGCACCTTGAAGAGGCATGCTCTTTGCAGGGTTATCTATTGACACTTTCTGCACATCATTCCATCCAGAACATATCCCCACAGACATCCTCCAACTCTTGATCTTCTGGTTCTCATTACTAAGTTCAGTTACGTCCTCACATTACACTCTCCTCACATAGTTCAAGATTTAGAATTATAATCACTTTGAGATATGTACAGGCAAGTGTGCAGCCTCCTGAAGATCTAACGATTTCAGTGGAGCTGTGGATGCTTAGAGCACGTTTAATGTCAAGCTGATTCTGGTATAGGATGGTGTCTGACTGGACATGGCAACCTCTCTGACACATCCAGCTGTGGAACACTGAATTGAAATCAGCTGGAACAGACTCTTGAATTTCTGGAAACAGGTAGTGCTACATTCTCATAAATGTATGTGCCTCATACAACACCAGGTGGAGGACACCATCTCCCCAACTTTTTACTGCAACTCTGATGGTTGCTCTGGCTCTAGTGTTACTGGGTTAGTTCTCCTCCACAGGGAAAACCTTTTCTGTCCTGACTAACTTGAAATCCTTTAAACCTGAAATATTCTAGGTGATCAATACCATTATCTATTGAAGTCATTCAGGTAGTCTGTCTGCCTTACAAAAATAACTTCGGTTTAGATGTTTTGAAAATGTTCTAAACTCCAATTTGGCATACAAGTAACCTCATTTTTTCTCAAACTAGCACCCACTAACACACTGCCTGCTCTGAAATTCCCTGTCATTGCTAGGAAAGTCAGCACTGGGCCAGTGTCAGACATCTGCATTTTCAGATCAGCAACCAATACTGGTGGGGAGAAGGAAGGCTTGCCAGAAAGGACAAAGTTCAAGAACACAACATACCCCATTAGCATAGTTCAGTTCTAGTCAAAATAACTTTTTTATGTCCTTATTTGAAGTTAATCCCTCCCCCCAATCAAATCCAGATGTCCTGTGTTTACTTGTTTATTTACATTTTTTATGAGCAGAAAGTGGTGTAGGAATGGTGTGAAACAGTTTCAAGCTCTGAAAAGAAGCTTTGATCCCAGAAGCACTGTTAAAACTGTTGTAAACCATCTTTTTTTCTCAACCAAAATGCTATCAACTGTATACACAAGCTAACTAAAAAAAAAAAAAAAAAGAAGAAAAATGAAGTCCTTCTAAACCCTTTTTATGTATTTCAACCCTGTATTGTGATTCTAACCAAATGCAGCTGCTTTCTCCTTTACTTATTGAAAAGGCAATCAGGAATGAAGTTAATTTGTGTCTGACCAAAGCTCTTACACTAACTGATTACTTACAGATGTCAAATCTCCAAGTGAAATTTTTGCCACCTGTTTTCAATTTCAGCACTGGCAATTTTGTATTTCCACAGTTTACTGACCTGGTGTGGGTCTATACCATCTGTTGTTGTATTCTCCATGCTCAATCACCAGTTTCCACAAGACATCAACAACGCCAGAATAGTTTTAGCAGGAAGTTTTCTCCTTTATACAAGGAGGCATCCTAAATATTATAATGTGGAAGTATCAAAACTGTCTTCCACACCAAAAAGAAGCTGCAGATGAAACAATGAGTACTTTTCATTAATAAATGGTTTAATTCAAGGTGTGAATATGGTTTATTTGCATGTCAAATTATCTATGTCAAGATGCTTCCATGTATTGTCCAGGCCAAGTTTCACTTCATTTTCATTTGGATATCCATTATCAAGCATAAATATTTTGGGAAGTTCTTTAAGGGGACCCATTTTATTCATGGAATCAGTGTTGTAAATATTAAATCTATGTACTAGAAAATACAAAACTAAATTTAATTAAAATTAATTAAATTTAATTTTAAAGGGGCAATAATAAACAATTGGGAAATAAACAGGGATTTTTGGTGATAAGAAATGATCAGTAATAGACAATAGCTCTTTGTTCCCCCACTAGTCTGCAAAGGTTACATTTCTAAGTAGTTTTGCAAAACATTTTTTTCTCTTTTAGAATGAGATTTATTCTACAAAATGTATCGCCAACTTTGTTTTAGCCATGACTCATCTATAAGCTAATACTAAAATGTATTCTCATTATAACGATTAGTAGATGGTACTTTTAAGAGGAACCAGTTATACAAAAGAGCAGTTATCCTATCTGTAAGTTGCAGCACAAACCTCTAGGGGATGCTGTGTATATTAAATTTACACTACATTTTTACTTCTCGAATTCTTTCCACTATAGAAGTCCCAGCTGATACTAACCCAGATGGCTTGTGGTTGGTTGATGATATTATTTTTTGCTTGTATGACCATAGTGGGTAAGTTCCTTTGCTGTTGGCAAGGTCCAGGGTGGTAGGTGCACTGCAGATGCGGGAGAAAAAGACTGTCCCATCCTTTCCACTGCTGCATAAAGAGTAAAGGATGTGCAAATTACGCTGTGCTCTGAGGTAATGTGAGCACCTTCCCTCTTCTCAGGTAGCCCACGACCAGAGGAAGCTGCAGGGCTTTGGAAGAGGAGGAGGAAGTCTGAGATGGGTATTCTTTCCACAGCACTGGAGTGGGCTATCAGAGGTGGAAAGACAGAACCTCAGACATGAATGGCAGAGTGGGCATGAGTCACAGACCATGGACAGCTTGCTGGGGTGGGAGAGAAGGATGACTTTTTGCTAAGACACTAAAATTCTTAAAATGATTGTTTCTCTACTTCAACACCAACCACAGAGATTTGATGCAGTCTTCTCCCTGCTGCAGGAAATGACGGGTTCCCCAATCCTTCCCCTCGTTCATGAGGCATTTGAAACCACTGTCTCCAAAAGAAGCTTCTGAGCATTCCCCTCGGGTCCAGTATTGGTAGAGACAAGAGACAGCACAAGATCAAAAGGCACTTTCCAGACAGCCACAGCTCTTCCAAGCCTGTCAGACTGCAGTTACAGCTCTTGTGCTAATGGTGATAGACACAGAACCCTCTTTCCTCATAACTATTTGATTAACCTTCTGCCACACTGTTTGCTATTGCTTAGTCTCTAGAAGAGTGAGGGAGACTTTGGCATCAGTTTGGAGCCACTAGAGTTTTTATGTCTTTTGCTTAAAGAGCTCTGCCAGGCAAAAATTAGACAGGATTGTGGCCCACTCACTGCAATGTCCTCTAACCTCAGTTAACACTGACATAAAACTTGAGGAATGCTGTTGACTGGAGCACAGCTATTGCCATTGTGCAGGAGTGCATCTGAGGTCAGAATCTGACTCAAACTGCTTGCCAAAGACTGCAAAATATTATGAAAGAATGGCTAACAGAAGCTACCCACACCCACTGAGCTGTGGATGTTCAGCTGAGGAGCAGATGTTTTAAGGGTCAGTACTTCTGTAATAAGTAAACACATTTATTGTAATGTAGAACACTGAGCTAATAATATAAATACCAAGTAGGACACTTGAAATACTGTGCAAACAACAACATACATCTGAAAAATAACTACAACAAATGCTTGTTTTTCACTAGAAAGATCACAGGATCAGCAGCTGTTTACTGCTTCAGCACAGCAATTACAACATAAGCTTAGCCAATGTTTCCAATAAAGCCTGCCCCATCCATCCCATTTCTAATAATCTGTGACACTTTTTCCTGGGTCTAATATTCAGAGAGTTTGCTGTCCAAAACACTAGCTGAGTTTCTCTCAGAGCAAGGCCAAAAGACCACGTGCTCTCCTTTTTAGATGCAGTTAGCTAAAACTAATTCACTTCGTTCTTTGGAAAGACCCCCTGCTTCCTACTCAGCAGTATAATTGTAGAACACAAATAAGGGAGTTTCTGAAGACTAAACATGTTAATTAGAAACAAAAGAAACCCCACATACACCAAAAAAAAACAAACAAACAAAAACCTCCAAAAAAACCCGGAAAAAAATAAAAAAAGAAAAAGCCCTGCCAGAACAAAAGAAATCTTTTGTTACTTACTTTTGTTTCTGGAATTTGGCTAAATAAAGTACACTGATATGATAGCCAAGCTTTCAGCTAAGAAGACACCCACACAAATTCAAGAACAGATCCAATATTTGCACTTCTGCTGACTTTGGTGGGCTCTGGGCCAGTGCTCAATAAGGCAAATAAAGCATCACTTTCACCAGGACTCCTGCTTATCTGCATCCCTATGCAAGTTCTCCATAAGCTCTGACACTTTCAGAGGGAAGCCACAGAGCCTCTCTTGCACCATCAGCAGAAGCCTGAGCAGTGATTCCAGAGTGCCAAATCGGGGTGAGGAGAGGCTGTTGGCCACAGGGGCTGCCTGTGCCCACATCTGCCCCTGTCCCAGGGGTGCCTTGCTCCAACTGCCCCACCCACCCACTTCAGGACTCTCCATCTGGGGTGTTGGGTATGCTGGAGGGTTGGAAATGGGTACAGAGCCCAGCATCACAGTCAAGAAGAAAGACTCTTGTATTCACTGCACTATCCTCTCAGACCTCTTCAAAACTGCAAAAATACATGAACGTACCCAAATGTGGGAGCAATATTCCCACCAGGCCAGTCTAACTATTCCATCTTGTATTATTCTACATGCCAACTATTTTGGTTTGATTTTTCATTTTATTCAACATGTCAAAACAAAAGCATCATCCACTCTCTCTTTTTTTTCATTTTTTCAGGAGATAAAAAGATTAAAAATCAGAGTGGAAATGCAGACATACATGCACATTTTTGCTAGCATATCTAAAGTTTTGCAGACATGTTTCCTCCTTCCTTTCTTTGGCTAGAACAAAATTTGACATGTCCTTTATTGTTCAAAATTTTAAAACAAAAGCCATGCGCACTCTTCCTCAGAACTCTTTTTCATAAGTTA
This sequence comes from Edolisoma coerulescens, assembly GCA_013397115.1. Classification (NCBI taxonomy): domain Eukaryota; kingdom Metazoa; phylum Chordata; class Aves; order Passeriformes; family Campephagidae; genus Edolisoma; species Edolisoma coerulescens. Next base: position 661,612 of record VWZW01002015.1, read on the forward strand.
GGACTTCCATGCTAAGGAGTGAAGATACTAGAGAAGCGAGTAAACTAAGCATCCGACTCAAATCAGCAAAGAACTCCTCCTTATCCATTCCAGTGTGCCTAAATCCCTCTTTTGACCTGCAGTTTTGCATGTACCAGCCTGGGTTCGCCTGGGGTGAACAAAACTAATTTGCTGACTCCATTAAACAGGCAAAATTTTGGACCAGCTCAGGAAGAACCTGCATCATCTAGAACTGTAGTGGCTTATTTTCTTCTTTGAACATAGTTTATGCCTGTTTATTTATTTATTTTTAAATCAAGAACATACTTTTCTTCTTGGATGAAAATAATTTCCTTCTTTAGCTTCTGTACTCAATAAAGGTGCACATGTGTTCCTAGAAACTGGGGGACCTTCCTCTGTCCCTGAAGTAAGAAATGTGAATATAAATGTTGATAGACTTAAACAGGGTCAGAAAACAGAAAACTCAGGAGCTGGACTGAGCAACCAAATTTAAAAAGTGAATTGAGCAATGTCAGACACCAGGATGAAAGAATAATTTTTGTCAGAGCATCAGCTAGCGCCCTGTGGTAAATGGCATGCAGGAGGGGAAGACCTCAGGTAGACGTCTCATCACCAGCTCTATATCTGAATTTTAAATCAGTTCTTAGTTATAAAACTGCTTGCAGAGTTTCACATTACTGACTTCTCCAAAGATTTACTCTTGATGTTGTCTAGGTCTTTAATGTGATTTTATTTAGAGTTTTCCTTTTTTTCTACTGCTTGGATAAGTTTTCTCAAATGTAGTTCAGAAAGCCCTACTTTTAATGTAGATGTCAGAAATGTTGGGGTTTTTTGGGTTCAGGCTGTTAAGATTTACACAGTTATGCACTTCCACCTTGCAGCTCTGGGTTAGAAAAACACAGATAAATGAAAAGGGATGTAACAGATACATGGATGACTTGCTTATTTTCATTGGCTGAGTAGTGTCACATGGAAAAAATAAAAAGGGTTTTGAGAAACAATTAAGATTTAAACCACAGCTGGACAGTTATAGACACGTAGTTTAAAAGCATAAATTATGTGTGAGCTCTAATTCTTGCTATCAGAATGTGAAAAGGTGACCAAATGGAAAAGGGTATAGTCCAGTCTACCATGAAAGACATAATTAATGAATACAGTCACTAATTTCAGTTGTACTTCCCTAATTCAGAGTGAGATTTATTTATTTATTTGCACTGCAGAGGCCTGCAGGACAAGGCCAATGACTCTGACAGAGGCTTTCACAACACAGCTGTGCACATGCTCTGCTTCAAAAGAAAGGAAAAGTACAAACAGCTGGAAGTAACATTCCTTTCATATACCAACCTTCCATACAAAAATTATATAATGTAATAACCTCATAATATTCCTTTAAACAGTAGATTTCAACAAATAAATCACTTGAAAAAATATACATAAACCAAGTATCTAACTTCGGCTTCTTAAGAAGACTTGGATATAAGGATGTAGTGACGTACAGATATGTTCTAAATGGAAAGCTTGTGACTGGAAAGAAAAACAATTAAAGAACTTAAGTGTTAGGTTTCATTCAATAGAAGGAAGTTACAAACATATTGTAGTTATATATTAGGGCAACAAAAACATAGATTTTGGTAAATCTCCTCATTATATTTAACTGTGTTTCATGTATATTTTCTTCCTTTTCAGAGGCAGGTGTTTGCTTGCCTTTTTAAAACATATTGAGAATATGGACTCTCATCATCATTCATGTCTGTTAGCTGAAATTTTATCAAGTAACATTTTGCCTATTTTTAAATATTTTCTCCCTATTTTGGTAAAGCAATTAATTTAGATTAGTGTAAATTGACTGCCTGTTAAATTAGCTCAAGAATGCATGGGAAAATCCTTCAGGTTAATATCTAGTTGCTCAGCTGTGTTCTGGAAAATGTCGCAAACAATATTCTCCAGGATGCAAAACCTCTTCAGCAAGCTAAGCAAGTTTTACCAGTAATTATGTTATTAATCTTCAGTGTGACTTCAGTGATTTTGTGATTTCTACAAGTGTCAAAAAGTATAATTGTACATTATGCATTAGCCTCTTTAATGTTGTAAAATACTGATGTAGAAACAAAGATCTTGTTCAGCAGAAGAGAAACTCAGTCCATGCAGGGTGTCAACATATTATTTACTCTCTGGATTTCCAGAGGTAGAAGAGAGGATTTAACATGACAACTACTATCACAGCATTAAAACTCAAGTGTATTCAACATGCAGTCAGTCCATTAGGAGTAATAGACCAAAAAAACTGACAAATTAATATGGAGATTTTTATATTTTAAAAACAAAGTCAGCAAATCAGTCATGAAATCCATCAAGCACTTTGTTACCATTACCCATTCTCAAGGAAATTGTTCTTTTAATAGACAGCTGTATATAATCCTAAAATGACTCTAAATCCATTTTCTATCTGTTCTCAGTCATTTACTCTTCAGAGACAGACAGATTACTATCTATTTTCCTTGTCTAATATTTGTGTGGAAAAAAATCTCCTGCTTTGGACTATTGCTTCTTGGCCTGGTGTACGTGTTAGAGGGCATCTATTGGCCTGAAGAATAAGGGTGTGAACATGAAGAATGAAGGATAGTAAAAGTATCCCAACTCAAGATATTTCCATTTTCTTTCCCACAACATGAATTGGAGGCAGCAGCAGCCTATGTATGAGTGTACTGTAATGAAGGTGAGGGTTCTTGGACATGCACTGAGACTAACGGCATCTACAATGAACGTTAAATAATTCTCACACTAGTTAGTTAGGAAAAAAAAGGCAAAATTATTTTAGGTAATATAAGGGAAGTATTTTATCTACACCCTATCATTTTCTAGCTTTCACAATAAGCTTGAACTTCAGCATTAGAAAATGCAGATAGGAAAAGCATCAAGTGCATAACTTTTACCTTCCCATGACACATCCACCAGTCTGAGCAATAAAAACACATAGCAAATCAGCTCTACATGTGCTCACATGTGCTGCATTCCACACAGCTACAACAAGAACACAAAAGGTGTCAGAAAACTGAGCCAAACTTGCTCAAGGGTAGAATCTCAACTGATTGGATAAATCCCTCCCAAAATAATCAACACTTCTGGAAAAGTAAATGCAACCTGAATACAAAGTTCTCACAGATATGTGGCAACTTCCTTAGCACTTCAGTGGTCATGTAAGATATTTTCCAGGGTTTAGAACCTGGACTTTGTTATTTTTTCAAAATATAAGTGCTGAATTTTTCTTCCCAATTTTACCTGGACACAGTACTTTGTGGGATGTTATCCAACCAAATCACTCTGAAGTTCAGTTCTACAGGTAAGCTGGCAGTGCTGTCAAGGGTTATTCAGAGAGTCCTGCAAAGCCCCATAAACCTTAATTTCTAAATGCAGCTCACTGAAGGGTGAATATACACTGTGAGATCCAATACGGTGAGCTGTTGTTAACAAACTACTTATCAGTGATGGTTTAATAGCACCAGTCTTTTCTAAAGCATCTTAGTTCCTCTGATTGATGAAATAATGGTGTCTTTATGCACTAGATTCTGAAACAAGTAAATCCCTGGTGTGATTCAGATGCAAGGCAACATATTACAGACATTTCCCTATCTCTTCAAAATATCTCTAGAAGGACAAATTAGGTAAATTTCCCACTCTGGAAGAAACTGCGCTATGTTCTCAAAACAAGAATCCAGCCTCGCAAGTAGATTGCTGCCTCTTTCGTTCATGCCCAAAGGATATGTTAAGAACATGGGAAGGCATCAGCTGAGCTACACTGCCAGCATAAATTGCCTTTTCATGAAGAAATATCAAAGAAGATAGGAAGACAGGAACTAGGGACCAATGGAGTGAGTGATTCACAGAAAATTTCTTGTCAGGAAAAGTGCTTCAAAGAAAGTCAGTGGCGTTATACCAGCTGGGGTAGAAAGGAGAACCTTTCACACTGCCTTAACACATCACCTCAATCAATGCATTGCATTCGCCATGGACACACTGACCAGTGATATAAAACACTTCTAGTTGCAAATATCTGGAGATCTTCACATTAATAATGCCCTGTAAGAAGTTTTCTCAGGATGGTAATCATCCTACAATTTAAAATGGAAATTATATAAATGTCTCTTGGTATTTGTAAGATCAGGAAACTGTCCTGTTACCTTGCTTGTTGTATGATTAATTTTAATGCATTACTAAAGAGAAGCAATATTTCTCTAGATTCACCTAGGAAATATTATCAAAATAACACAATCTTATAATGCTATAGTTAATATTTTATTTTTCACGTGATTGTCTTGCTTCCATTTCTGTGCCTTAGAAAGCAATTTTCCTTATCATCTACCCACAAAAAAGTCTAGCTTGGCCATAACTATTTTCTCCTCTTGAGCAGAGACTGTATTATTGCTCAACCTGAAGGCATCTTTTAACAAATAAACTTTGAAGCAATCTATTTTAGCTTTTTACTTTAAAAGGAAGTTCATGAAACATAGCAAGGTATTCAAGAAATTAAAAGAAAATAATTATACTAATTCAAAAGTAATGGAGCCCTTTGGAAACAAATATAGTCTACCACCAACTGCAAGAGCCTCTAATATTGGCTTATTAAATAGAAACTTGTCTTAGGGCAATTTCTGGATCAGGCAGAAATAATAATCTAGTGTAGACACAGAAATTTTGCGCATTTACTAAAACCATCTCTAAGAATTATTTCAACAGTGTAATCCAGAAATTCAACAAGCTGTGAGATCATATTTTTAATGTCCTCTTCACTGGAGATTAGAAGACCTTTTGCTGCCCTTGTCCCTGCCAGTCTGCTGCTCCCCATCCTGCACCCGGCTGTGATCCAAACAGGCAGAGGTACAAGTGCAGTCAGGGCTTTATGTCAGTATTCACTTCTGCGTGCAGGCACAGGAGGGATTAGTTCTATGCATGACTATTCCGACACATACAAGAGGCAGCATATTTTCCTTTCCCTCTGGTATCAGCAGTTGGTCACTACCAGAAGCAATACAGACATCAGGCACTAAGACCACTGAGGCGGTTTTATGTTTAGAATACTCTTGGCCCCAAGGATCCTGTGTCCAGCTTCTGGAAGAGACGAGGGGTGTGGGTTGCACAGACATCTGTAATGCTGGTATGCTGCAGCATTTTATTTTAACATCCTGTTTATCCTGGCCTTAATTTTAGCTCATTGCTGGGTAATGATGCAAGAGATTATCTGATGAAGCAGGAACTTGGAACATGAAACCAAATTTCCAAGCAAATCAGGTTTTCCATTTTCTCCTTGCAGCTCAAGAGCCCCTTCTGCTCAACCACCAGATGAAGAACATGGCATAGACAGATGACTTACTACTGCAGTCTCTACTCCAGGATCTCCCAACAAGTTCCTATTTTCTACTGCCAACACAACCACAAATTATAGAGGACCTTGACTTCTTCAGGCTGTATATCAAAGTACCTAATATCGCATCTTTAAGGTATATGTTTTTCTTTAGTATAAATCATACAGTACATTTTTACTGACTAAAAAGCTGAGCAGAAAGAGGAGCAGAGCTGGAGAAAGTGATGAAATTCATGACTGCAGGGGTAAAACTCAGTTTCCTTTTGAGCAAGTCAGAGAGAAGACATTTCTCTCTTGCTTCCTCTCTTAACCAGCAAAATAACGTATTTGCACAAAGCAAATATTTCTTCTCTTTATATAAAAATAAAGGTCATTTGAGGAGTTGAAGGACTTTGCAAATAAAAACCACTAGAGGCTACAACACAAACCATGCTTAGAACAGAAAAGAAAGGTATTAACAGACTCCCTGAGCTAGAGTGGGTGAGAGGAGCCTCACTGCCACTGGCATCGTAAAAGTCCGCAGGGAGCTGTTGGCACGCACCAGTGAGCAGCAGGACACAGCACTCCAGATGCTTCTCCTGCTCAAGACCCAGCCTGTTAGGATGGCTCCCCTTGCTGCCAGCAATCCTTGCAGCCCTGGGACAGTTGTGGTTCAGGGACAGACAGCCGGGACAATTCTCCCAGCCCTGTTCTGACATGGTCTGTACTAAGTGCAAAGCCAGCACCAGCTCATATACAAGGGTGTCACACTACAGGCTTTATGTTCTCTGAGCTACCTATTATTTTGACTATTAATATAGAATTTTTCTCTTCAGCATCTCAGTTCGAGAGAAAATAAAGAAATTTCAAAGTGAAGGGTTTAAAAAAGTCTCGAAAAAAGAACATGTAAAACTTCTTGTCTCAAATGAAAAGTCACACAGCACACCAGGGCTGTGCTCCATATCCATGGTCACATGCTCAATACATGCTTTTTCACACTAAAGATACATGTAGGCAGCTCATTTTCAAATCTTCTGGACCATGCCCAAGTAAACAAAGGTGCACTGTCTCGTTATTTAAGTGTTTTATTTTCCTGCTCTTGCCTTTTATCATCTCAGCATGCTGTGATCCCAGAAATGACAGTAACTTCTGGGGTCTAACAGGCTTTTTGGCTTCCAGACACCAAGTTTATGACTCTGCCATCAAACTATAAGTTGTACACGTATGATTACAATTTTTCAGAGAACGACACACAGTATTTGTAGGAAGCAGAAGATAATAGGCGGTGTTACCCAAAATAGCAGTCAATACAGATATTCACTTTACTGGTGGGAAGACAGGCTGCAAGACAGAAATCTAGAGCATTGCACGCTGAAGGAAATGGCTTGCCTGCACCGGTGTGTTAAACTCACATCTGCTAGGGTATAGAAAGAATGGAGTATTTCTCTCACTTTATATTAGGAAGTAATTAAATCAAAGGCATGCAGTCAAACGCAGCTCCGAGAACCATGTGACATATTCCCTTGGCACCTCACTGGTTCACAGGAGAGAATACAATGCCCATTTGAACAAAACACCCCTTATACAGCTTTTTATACAGGAATTTCATACCTAGGCTGGTCTAACCCAGGCACTAATTTGCCAGATTAACTCTGCTGTGAACAGCTGCTACTCCTCAAAAATATTCTAAGTGCATCTGACTGAAACCAAAGGGACATAGTATGATTTTGTCTTTCATCTCAATAGAAGTAGACCATTCTTCAGGAGAAATTCTCCTTCTAAATCAGGCTCTGATGAAAGACCAATGCCAAAAGCAGGCTCTAGTACTGGTCATATAAATTTTTCTCCAAATACCATTATTTCTGCCAAGTGTAATGAAACAGAAGACAAATGCTGCAGCACGAACTTCCCCGCACATACTGGAAAGAATTTGGAAGCGCATATGTAAATGCACCATGCAGTGACATCTGTCTTAACACTTATCTGTTGTCAATTATGTAACAAAATAAAACAGAGATAAAATAACATCTGGGACTGCTACAGCAAGGATCCAGCTTTTAGGAAGCATTAAGAACTTTGTTTTACTTTCACTGAGGTCAGCAATAATTTTGTTATTGATGTTAGTAGACACACAACAGGACAAAAGCTTATTTTAAGCCTCAAAATAACTGCTGACTGAAGTGGAAGAAAGATGAATTATTTGAAGAAGTATTTATTATCATGGTGGGGCATTTTCTTGGGTTTATTAACCAGTGTATAACAGGCATAAAGGGAATAAGATAACAGCCCTTACAAAATTATTACATACGCAGATGATTTAGTTTAGTGTGAAGTATTTTCGCTACATGACGTTGCTTTTCAAGATCAGAGTGTACGAGGCTCTGCTGCATCTTCAGTTAGCCAGAACATTATCTGATCGGTATAGTGGACCCAGTAGCCATGACCTTACAGAATTTGAATGCTATAGTGAATATATCTATCCCCTTGGATTTAAAGGAATTCTTTAAATTAAGAAATAGATTCAAATCTGTGTGCAATCTCCAGGGACAAATTTGAATCTACAACTGCTGCTCCACTGACAATTCACTCTGAAGTGCCATACACTGATTTTGTTGAAGTTAATGAGAATTTTCAATTAATTTAATGAGAGCTGAATTTATCTTCCATGTGTTGTTCTAACCTAATGAAGCAAATATATTAACTCCTTGACAGTCCCAAGATATTATCTACTAAACGTCTTTGGAAGATGAGGATGGACAGATATTTTGGGAAGTAATTTGTGAATACTTTGTACCACTTTGGGAAAACCATGTAATTGCTCTTGTTTCAAAGATGTTATACTGAGTTGAATAGAGTAAAGTTTTCTTGGTTTTGGTTGGTTGGTTGGTTTTGTTAGGTTTTTTTCCTTTATTTTTTTAAGAAAAAAGGAATACTTTCACTTATTTCATGTTTTGATTTAGGCTTGTAATGCTGTTTAAACACCATCTGTAGAACAACCAAAGTTTCAAGTATCGGTTTTGGTTTTTTGGTTTTTTTTCAGTTGACTTAGCACCTTGCCAAGCCTTGCCCAAACACAATTTTATCCAGCAGATTCACATAATTTCACTTTAAAGGAAACGTGATAACCTGCCTGGTTTTACTTTATTTTACTTTTTAAAAACAGGAACCAAAAACTACAGTGTGAGAGGGAACTTCACATCTAGCAGATACTCATCTCTTCACAGTTTTGATTTTTTTTGATTATTTTGGATTATTTTCTCCAAATTTCAATGAAGGGGGAATTTCTAGTTTGACAGCTTTAGAAATTAAAGTGCTCTTTATTTAAGGGAGAAGCAGCATAAAAGCAGGCTAACCTATCAAAATGTCTTGAATTAGAGATCACAGATTTAGAAGTGGAAGATAATTCAACTTCCATTCATTTGCTTTTTGTCAACTAAACAGAGTGAGCTAAAAAAGGGTGACAACTAGTATCAGTTGCACTGAGTTTTGCCAAGCCCAGCCAAAACAATTGCAGTAATAAAGATCATATATCAAATATAAAACCAATTAATAGACAGTTAATGAAGCACCATCACTGCAACTTATGCAGTCACTGGCCAGATTTAGACAGAATTATTCGTATTTTAGAAAGAGAGGTAGCATTTTTTGACACATTGCCCCTCAGCTGCTTTCATTCAATGAGTATTTTATCTCCCTAGTGCTATCCCAATTTCTGGTTTAAGTACCAGCACTTACTCTCTCTCTCAGCCTAACCTTGCAGGCTCCCAGGAGACACGCAGATGCCACTGCAGTTAGGCAAGCAGATGTCTTTGAGCTCAGGGTGAAGTCGCTGCCAGCTATAGTAGTTACTTGGAACATTACTGAAGAGTTAGCACCCTCCATGAAGCCTTGTAGATTATTAAATCTTTGTCATGATGGTTTTATTGTAGTACCTTGATTTTCCCTATGACTACATCAGGTTGTTTCAACGTGCCTTTTAGAAAATTAATTCTAAGGATGTTATCCTCAACTACACGACTGTGGAACACATGCCCAAAACATACAAAAACAAGGACTTACACTTTCAGTTGTGATAGTCTGAAACAGTGGGCTCACAACCAGTTTGCTCTCTGACATTTGTTTTTAAGTGCTGTTACTATCCATTAAAAAATGGTTGAGTTGGAGCAGAATTTAAGCAGACACCTGACTCTTAATGTGCCATGTTTTCCTGTACCATCTTCTAGAAGCCCCACGTCCTCCCACTAATGCTGTCTAGGACAACGCTCTTCATCTTGACAAACAATCTTTTGGATTTAGCAACACATGCATTCATTATTCCAGCTTTACAGAACTGAAACCCACAGAAACATGAAACTACACACTCTTGAGAGATTACAGTCATCATCAACACAAACACTGCATTTTCTCCACCATACAGGTTGTTGCAAACACCTTCGTTCAGACCACAGTTACATCAGCAGGCAATATCGAACTAAACTATATGTAAACATATAATTTAAAAACACCCAACCATTCAGAAGTTTATAAGCATTAATCCTTTCATGATGCTGATTCTTTTTAAAATATCATGTCAGATTAATTTTATTCTTTAAGTATCTCAGTAAAAAAATTGCCTAGTTAGGTACACATTGAATGAGGCAGATCACTGACTCAATTTTCAGTCCTCAATTCCAACTGATCAAAATGAAAGGCTTACAAAAATGCTTCTGAAATGCCCAGTACGCCTGCTCGCATCCTCTAACACATCCTTTGAAAACACAATCCTTAATGATTTCTGGAGTATCTGAAACATTTTTTCAGACACTGGCTTAAGGAATGCAGTCAGGACATTCTACATTCCTTTCTCCTTTAACGTGACAGAACACGGATCTCAATAAAATAATACAGGATGAAAATCTGTTTAATCCCAGCACCTCACCCACACATGCTATGATAAAGTCCATTTTTTCAGCATGCTTTCCCAAATATTTTCATGTGCCTCTCTGTATGTGTATGTGTGACACAGCACCTTCTCCTGAAGACTATGAGAAAGAAAGAGAGAATGAATAATTTTTATGATTCATTATAGTTATATTAATCAAGAGGTTTCTGAAAGGCACTTGGATACCATAAAAAGAGGGATGGAACAGGAACAGAAGGGTGGCTTTAAAGTGTACAACACACTCATAGCATGAATATAAGAGTTTAGTCCTCAAGTAAAGTAAACCTGTGGTAATTTTGATAGATCAGCAAACTCTTATGGAAAACATCTCAAGCCTCATATATCCAGCTGACTGCATAATAAAAATTAAGATCACCCAAAGGTATAATTCTGTGTCTTTATCTTGTTCACTCATGTAGAAAACTTAATGCCCCCATAATTCACAAGCTCCTTCATAAACTGATCATATTGGTAGTCAAACAGTAGTTTGGTCTTAATAACCTAGCAGAAACCTATCCAAGAATGGATATCCAATTCACATATTTCTCCTAAACTCTGACTTAGATGTATTCATAAGTAGTATATATGTATTTGTTCTTGAGCCACTATAATTCTATGCCTTAAGTGGATCTTCTCCTCTATATTATTTACCCACCTAATCATGCATGAAAATCAACCAAGTCAACCTCCATTTTAAAAGGCTAAACAAACTAAGGCCTCTTAGTCTTTTTTCGACATCTCTCTATTTAATTTTTCTCCTCCTTCAGTGCCTATTCCAGTTTTAGTTAATCCCTCCAGAAACTGGAAGACCAAAGCTCCATGCAGCCCTGCAGGGAAAAAAAAAAAAGCCTTACCTGTTCTCTGCACAATGTAATGAATTTTCATTCACCAGAAGTGCCTCAGATAATGCATTTTATGGTCACAGCACCACTGGAGCATATTTATTTCTGTGGCCCTGCTGAAATTTTCTTCATGAACTGTGACAGATTAAGTGAAGCCAAAACCTAATATATCCTACTGGGTTTCTGTTCTGAGCTTTCTGGATTATTTGGGAACCAAACTGGACTTTGTACCCCAGTGAAATGGCATTTCCAGGTTTTCAAGTCAAATCAAATTAAAAAAAGAAGTCAAACAAATGAGGTAAAATACATAATAGATTTTTCCAAGGAACCCATACGTCAGGCTCGAAAAGCTCTGCTAGTTACTGACTTTTTGCTCAGAAGGAATAAGAAATATCACATCTTTGTTTACCTGCCATAACACACTGTAAGACAGTGAAAAACTGTCTTCAAAAGGCTCTGGATGCAAGCTACCACTATTTCTCAGACTGTCCATTTAATTTGCTTAAGACTTTCTTAATTTTTCAGATATTCAAATAATCAATCATATATAACCTCAATTTCAGATCACAAGAAATTAAAAGCTTGAACATTACTGCACAGACCTAGTCCTTTGAGCAATCCATCTGGCTAATTAGAATTAAATTTGCTTTTAATTTACCTGTACTGAAATGAGACAGGACATATCAGAATGTATTACAACCCTCAGTACTATCAGCCAGCATTGTTAAATCCCAAAAGAACTGAAAGCTTTAAGATGGGAGGATTATTCAAAGAGATTATACACTAAATTCCTACATGTTAAATAATTCATCAGAATTAATTCTACATATATTAACAGCTTTTCCCTCCTTTATACTGGCCCCAAAGATCGGTTTATAAGAATACGAAGTGATTCAGATATCCTTATGATATTTTAAAGATTTTTCTTTTTTTCAAACACCGCCTTCAGAATGGCTGTAAAAAGGGGACAATGTGTGTCAAAACAAACAAAAAACCCCAGTGGTAAGACCTAATAGTCTACTTCAGCAAGTGAAAGGGCCTCATGTTGGACAAATCTTGATTTCTTGGATGTCTGAAGCCCATCTTTTTAAAAAAAGGTCACAAATCACTTTTATTGCTGTCTTCTCCTCCAAGAAAACAAGCTATCAGCATAATTCACTTTACAAGAATAGTTTAATACACTTAAAAGAGCACAGCACTACATTTCTCAGATGACTGGAATTAAGCCAAAGCAAAGCAAACACAAATTGTGTTTCCAGCATTCAAAAGCACTATTAGACTAGCAGGGCTGACCAAGCTGACAGGTTTGTCTTACCTAGTATTTCCTGAACAAAGCGCGGGGCTCTTATTCTTTGATGGTTGCTGAACGTCATGCTTAAGCTGTTAAACTAAAAACCGTTTGGGACACAGAAGATTTTTAGTGTTCATGAACAGGCTGGTTACATGTTGAACAACTGAAATCAAGAGAACTCAGGTGATGGGTTCTAGTAAGTGCTGCCTTTTTTTGTCCTGTCTATCTCAAGACATGACCTCTCTCCATAAATACTGTCCATGTCTTTCAAGAGATGATCAGCAGGGTCCTTCTGCAGTTTACTCACGTGTAAATCACAACACTCCTTGTTCAATATGTGACTATTTTAATTTAGGTCCCTTCACTGTCTCCCTATCACCTTTCTCACCTGACAGACTTGGGACTCTTTCACCTCACTCTGAGGCAAGATCCATTATGATCTAGTTCTTCTTGGCTTGGATTCAGAAAAATTCCTGTACAGTACTCCTGAAAAGAAAAGCCCTCAGCTACTCTACTTGAAAAAAACCCTTCTCACCAGAATACAAACATTTTTAATGATACTAAAAGTGTTTCAACAAAATAATGTATTAGTTGTTTGCTCAATGAGGATTAAACTAGTAATTGGCCTATACAGCTTGGTCCAGAACTTCAGAAATATTTAGAATATTCAGTACTTAGCATCACTAACTCCCACTGAAACAAAGAATGCATTTAATAATTCAGGCTGTAAATTCTTATTTAAATATTGTCCTTTCATTGCAAGTGAAGCTGATGTAAAGTCACAGTCAAAGAATTATAACCCTGCTGCAACAGCTCTTTAGTAATTAGTCAGAAAAACATTTCCAGAAGTTTTGGCTGATGTTCTTTTCTCCTGGGCTGAGGCACTTTTAAGCTTGCTCTGCCTTTCAGTCCTAAGCCTTAAGATCTTGTTAGCCCACCTGGATTGAGGTTGACATTTCCCCATTATTAGCACTCCCTCTACTCTCACAGGGCCTCACATTTCTCTTGGAGACATTTCTTCTTTGAAACTGTTCTGTGTCTTTCCTGTTTTCTTCCTAACAGCTTTGTCTGCAGCTCCAACTGGTCCTGATGAATAATATTGAGCAGATAAAGTAATAATAACTAGCACTGATACTACAACAGAAAAGAAAAGATGTATTTTTTATTTAATTTACACAGCTTAAAGTAAAGGTGAGCAGTCTTCTGTGAGAGTACAGCTGAGAAAGATGGCAGTGTATCAAATAAAAAAATAGAAGAATGTATTAAAAGTAGAGTCCTCATTTCGATATAAAATTTGGATACAAACAATTACTTTGTATTCTTGGCAGGGTTTATCTCACTGTCCTTCTGTCACTTCATTTACTGAGAGTCTACATGTCTATGCCAATTACTCCATCGCTGACTTGCTACATGCAAGTATAACCAATTTCTAAATTTTTCTTTTGGATAAATTTAATTAAATTTAATAAAAATCATCATTAAAAATAACCATTCTCTGTTATTACATCAAACAGTAGATCCAGTGATTGAATCACGGAAACACAGATGTGCACAAAGGACAAGGGTAGTCAGCCTTTCCTCTCTCAGAGAAGGTTGGTTTCACTGTGATTTGAATTCATTCATCCTCAAATGTAAACACCTCAGCTAGTCTCATTCTCCAGTGGAGCTTCTGACCATGACAGATGGATAGACAGATGCCAATCCTCACCATTTACTTACAACTCCTTCCTTGTTTTCTTTTCATCCACCTTCTTCCCTCTTTTGCAGCCTAATCTTTATTTTCTGTTTCTTCTCCTTCACTCCTTGTCATCTACTTCCCCTTCTCACAATTTTTTTTTAGTGTTTGCATGCCTCTGCTTCATTTTACCCACTAAGGAACAAAAATACTTCCTGGATTCTTGAAAATTTTTGGAACTTAAACCTGAGTGCTCCTCGTGGAAAAAAGCCAAGAAGCTCAAATTAAGAAGTACTGGCCTTGCTTCTTCTCTAACTTTTCCACAGAACCAAGGAATGCTTTTTGTGTCCAGCTGGAAAAAACAATCACTGCCAAAGAAGAGCGTAGGTGTAAGTTCTGACAATTATGAGGCAACTAAGACAAAATGAGGCAATGGATCAATGTGAAAAAGGACTGCACAAGACTAAGCAACTTTTTTTCCAGGCTCTTATCCACTCTGAAGGAGTTTATATCTTAATAGAGACAAGAATTTTGCTTAAAAGAAAGGACCTCTCCTAATTTCAACACTTGTTCTCATCTTAGGAGGGCTCATTATGATTCTCAGACATCAGGTGTGCAGCAGACACGCTCCCATGCACACACAGATGCGCACCTACGGCAGCGTTCCTCAGGCTGTGGAGAGGTGATGAACATCCCCACTCTCAACAAAACTATGGGAGAACATACTCTGCACACACCTTAGGTGAAGCTTTTATTAGCAAGCTTTTATTGGCTATAAAGTGTGTAAAATCAAATAATGAACATGAAGAAAAATATTGAAAAAATAAATAGGATTAATTATTACAACAGGTTCTGGATACACAGCTTGATCTAATTCCCTCCCCTGCTACACCCCCAAGAGTGAAAAAATGTGTGTGGGGCAAAAAGAAGCCATTTACTTTCAGCAAACACCACTCCATGACCAGAAATTAAAGCTGTGCTCATCATTATGTCCTTAAAAAACAGGGTTTTTTTTCTCCTGATAAGACTTAAAAATGTGTAAATTGCACGAACACGGAATATATTCAAAAATACTAGCATGCTTTCTTTGTGCTAAAAAATGCAGACCAGTGATGTTAAAACCTTTGCAGTATACTGTCAATAAAATATTTATACACTGCATACTTGGAAAAGAAATATTAAGTGTCCCAATCTTATTTTACAAGATGTATAAACCATGGCACAGACCTGATTAAATGTTATACAGATAGCAAATACAGATATGCAACACTTTCTGATTTTGCAGTATGTGTTGATCCACATCATGTAATAACTCTAAAAACATTTGGCCTGAGGAACAAGCACAAGGCAGCCCAGTCATTGAACTGAGAAGGAGAGGCTAACTGTATCAAAATTTGTGGCTGGCAGATGCTCACCACTGCTATATGAGGTACTTAGGAGCCCAGGGTGAGAAAGGTCCTGCTCCACACACCCAAATGGTGACTGCCACTAAGAGTTCAACCTTCTCCTCAACGGTGAGCATGGCCCCAGGATCTGCTGAAATTATGACTTTGTCCATGGACATGGCATAAACCTTTGGAGAATGATGATTATAGAGATAATATTGAACTCAACTTGTGACAGAGAATCATAAAAAATGCCAGCAAATGTGTCAACTACAACTTCAGCAGTACGGTGTAATACACAAATATAATGAAATTCGATTGCATCTCTCAGGTCACTCAAGAACAGGTGGGTAACAAGGCTTGTTTTAAGGGGTAATTCTGGATTTTCTGCTATCATTAACTCAAATAAAATATTTACGCATTTTCTGAAGGGCTCAGAAAAAAATGTGTGTGGGGTTTTTTTAGAAATGTCAGAGGTAAGAAACATTTTCTATGACAATTTTTTTAGGTATCAGGCATATACAAGTGGAGAAGAAGAGAAAGGGAGAAGGGGAGAGGAAAAGGGAGAAGTAGAGAGGAAGGGAGAGAATATTTGCATCTAGATCAGTTCTGAAAGTAAAATGTTTTCATACTTATTTTTGAAATAGGAGGAGTTTGACAGGGAATCCTTGAAATTTCCTTGAAATTTCCAGGATAAATGAATGAGTTAGATGAAAGAAATGAGGCAACATAAGTATACATCCCAGTGGCACAAAGGTTTCTTGTTACTATATTAGAGAATGTTAAAATAGGATCTCTGTGATCCCACCATGTTTAACAAGACTCACAGATCATCTGTGATTAAATGCAGGTCACATAAAATAACATCTGTAATGCTGCCAACTTCAGTGAGGCTCAAGCATGATAGTGATTAAATGCTGGTCACATAAAATAACCCCTGGACTCTAAAAACCAAGGAATAGATTTGCAATTCAAAGGCATGTATACAAATACAAACATATACTCACAACTGCTGAAGATTAACTAGCACGAAATTCTTGTGTTCTTTAACAAGGCTTAGAAGGTTGCAAAATAGACATAAAGGTGAACAGAACTGTCTCATGAAATCCCAAACATTACTACGACATAGGAGCAGGGATGTTGCTCCTCATGTGCAGGAGTGCTTTTGCAGGATGCATTGTGTTTCCTTCCACAACATTAGCAATTAAAGTTATTCCCACACTTCAACAGCACATGTTCTCTAAACATCACACTGTTTTTACTGAGAATGAGGGGTATTCATATGAAAATAAATAAGAGGACCATTTTCCTCCCCTCTTTCTTTCAATCATTTATAGTGCTGTCACTAAGCAAAGATAAGAAGGGCAGAACACTGCTGCCGATGACCGGAATTCCACAAGGAATGGCAAGGCAGGGGAATAACTGCTTCCTGCAGCAAACACAAACCAGAGCTGGATGTCAAAAATATAGCTCCTTGCAACAGCTGCTGCTGCTGCTTTGGAACCAAGAGCTGAGTAAGACCTATTCATTCACATGCATGGGCTGAAAATGAAACATTATCTACTTCTCTTAGAGCTGCTTTCAGAATGATTGCTCATGATGCCTCATAAAAAAAATTTGAAGTTTCATAAATGAGATCAAATGAAATCAAATCAAATCAAATTAAAATTACATTAAAAAATATTTCTCTTCAAAGTCCTGACAGCTCAAGCTATTTCTAAGTTTTAGAACACCAGGTGCCATACCAAGATATCAGCAAGTTTGCAAAGTCCTGTTTGTCTTTAGCATAGAACATCCCTTTTGCATCAGTTTAAGAGATAAAGGTGCTTTTGCTTTTTCCAGATAAAGTCATGCTGATGTAATGAATGCACACATCCTGCAGTTTTTCTGAGCCTAATAATGGAAGCCTATCAAGTCAACACTTAGCTGATGCTTTTCACTTACTTTTTTCATGTATAGTAAACCACTGATGGCTTTTCTTCTGAATTTTTATTTCTCCTTTCCTGACCTACTTTTTGAACAGGAGGTTTTGGGAATACTATGACACATTTGCCTACCGGATGTCTGGACCTCTGCTAAAGTCATCTCTCCACTCCTGCATAGCTGCTATTTGCAGAGGAATATTAAATTAGTGTGTTAGACTATTTACTGCCAGCATGAAAAGGCTAACTTTAAATATTTCAGAGCAATGCCACAAGTGAATGTATTTGTTGAAGGCATCTTAAAAGAGCTGACATTATCAGCAGATTAATTTTAACTTTCAGGTTTAGCAGGTTTGTTAGGAGTACCAGCAAGCACATTGACAATAGAAATAATTCTGTCAGCTGTCATCGATTTAGTCCTTTGACCTTTTCCAGTGGGAAATGTTGCAAAATGCACTACATCACTGAATTTATTTGAATCAGAAATACAATACAAATAACCTGTCAATTAATCTCGCTTCTAGTCCTAGCATAAACTTAAATTTCCACAGCCATTTTGTACTGGCACTTTCTGTACTGAAAGAATAAAAGTTAAAAAAAAAAAATTAAAAATCTCTCTTTCCCTGTTAACAGGCTTAGAAGTTAAAAAAGTGGTTTTATAAAAGCACAGATACTCTACTTCTTTACTCTTATCTTTCCTTAAGTTCTGCCTGTTTAACAGACCAGCTGTTGAAGGAACAGGGCAAAATATTCCTGTGACTCACTTCAGTCACTTAGAGAAAAAAAGTCTTCAATAAACCCACTACTGACACAAAACTTGTAGATGAAGCAGTTAATATATGTGTTATCTTTTTAAAGAAAATATGAAACTATAAATTAATAGCAAAGACAAGACTAGCTAACAATTAAAATGGAAACCTTATGCTCCAAGGTTTACTTTCTGCAAAGACATAAGCAGGTGCTTTGTTTAGCACATAAAATAGACTCATTAAAATTAATGGAACAATTCACTGTATGTAAGAGTGCACAGACTTAAATCAAAATGATTGGAATTACCAAATTTAATCAGGAGTTAAATGAGTCAGCAGAAGAGTTTGACTTTAATCTTCAAGTTTAATCTTGTTTTCCATTTGTAGTTTTTTTTCTTTAATGAAAAGTTGTGTCTTTATAGCTGGTGTAATTTTACCTCTCTTCTTGCAGTCAGGAAACATTATGCCAAATATACCCATAAACAGTGACTAACATAACCTTGTCACTTGGTAAAATTTATTCAAATCCTTAATTTTTACCTTGGATTAAGTATGAAAATAGTGAATGGAGTACTTCTTACTAATAAGATAATGGTTATTCTTTATTTGGGTCCATGCATACAGATGGAAAATTGTATCTTGGTTTAAGCTAAACAGAAAAGGAAGTATGAAACCAATCTAGTCAGGGAGCAATCTCACTTAACTTCACCCACTGAAAAGTTAAGCACCTCGTCTCAGCAGGTAACCTAGGCTTGGTTTGCAGTCAGCAGAGGTAAGAGGCAACTTCAGCATGTGATTCTTTATTCTAATGATGAAATGATTTGCGTTCTGTAATGGCTATCTTCTCCCTCTGACTAAAAGGGAACACAAACTTTTTGCTTAGAATTCAACAACTAATGCTAGGTGGAATCATTCTTACTCATATTACTTAATCTAAACACCTAAGTGTATTAGAGACATGAAAAATATCAACCTAAGTTTACAGTATTAAATAAATAAAATTATTTAAAATGCAAAGGATGTACTGTCTCTATTTTGCAATTTACATGTCTTGATTTTGGTTAGCCCAGTCTTTAAAATTTTAAAACTAGTAAGCAGCACTTCTCTTGTATTTTAACCGTAGACTGAAAATGAAAAATATGGCCAACTTTCAGCCTTTTATAATTTCAGACGATTTCTTACCTTTTAGGGAACAAATCACTGAACAGAAGTTACTGAATAAACTGAAGCAAAATACTTCCTGTGAAGATTAGTATATGTCTGTCAGAAGCTGATTTTGCACTTCAGCAAACCTATGTTTCAGGTGGTCATTGTTTCAACTGGCCAGGGATTTCCAGTGGTTCACCCAGATACCTTTCTAAAAAACATCTACCTCAAACATAGTATGCTTAAATATGGCTTTGGTTGTTGTCTTTTATTCTTTTGTGCTGGGACTTGGCTCTCAGGAAAACAAATGTTCAGAAGGTGCTTGTGCACAGAACCATATCAGCTCATTATAATTTTACGGTTTATAATTATAAGAATGTAAGTCAGAGTTAAAATAAACATTTTGCAACCTTCACTATAACGCATATTTATTTAAATTTGTACGTTTCTTGTGGACAAAAGTAGTAGAGAAAAGTAAAAATAACAAAAATTTAGTAGATTTCTTGTTGACTCTTCAAAGAAAGTAAGAATGGAAAGCATATCTTTCACTTCCATTTCAGAACATGAAACAATTTTTGTAGTGTTTGTTAGTAATTGCTTATTACATTTCTGATGTCTGATAAAAGCATTATAGGAGTAGGAAAAAACAAACAAAGAAACACAAAAAAACCCAGAACAAGAAGAGATGAAGAATTCGGCCTGCTGGTTCTTCTATTAAGTAGAAAATCACATCTTGCCTGCCCCTGAGGCGTTCTGCTAACAATGTGCTCTTTGGATGCTTGCTCTTTTCACAGCAAATTTACAGCTAAAAGTAAAACCAGACTTATTAAAAGCACACACCACCACTACAACCACTACTCAGCTGAGACCACTCTGTCTGTGAGTTGTGCAAAGACATTTAAAAGCTCACAATCTCATAGGAAACCTTTTTCATAAGCCCAGTTAATAAAATGAAACTTTATTGGTGAAATATGCAATGTTCTGAGAGGTCTTCTACTCACAGATAAACATTTTAAAAAGAGGAATGTATCTTTCTTTCTGAAAAAGATGAAAAGAAACATCCTATGTGATCAGGATAGGGCTGTGATAACGTGACTAGGATAAAGAAGCTGATGCACAGTACCTAAATTGCAAATCCTTCGGCTGAGAAGCTGTTGCAGATGTTCATTGCCTCTATCTAGACAACACATGAAGAGGGATTCCTATCATAAAATTAATGTGCCACAACACCAGTTAGAAAATAACCTCCTTCCTAGCTTTGAGGTAGTCCATTTTGATCCATTATCCTATTGTAGACACTGTGATAACATTAGAAAATTAAAATAAATTAACAAGTTTAACAACCTTGGATTACCCCCGGTGCCTTTCTCTGTCTTCTGTTCTACTGCAGTGTTTCTGGGAGAAGGAGGCCAGGGCAGCACACAGTACTCAATGTGAAAGGGCCTTGTGCAATGTTGCAATCACAGTGATGCTGTCATGTTTAGTTTTCTACTACTTTCCTAATAAGCCCTAAATTTCTTAATTTTACAGGACCACTCACGATTTAATTGAATCATTCACACTCTCCACTATAACATTTCAGTAATGGTCAGCAGGTTAAGGGCCATTCGCAAAGTTAGTTTTTGGTTTTTCTCCATAAGCACCACTTTACAATTATTTGTACTGAATTTCTAACTACCTAAGATTAGCTAAAATGATGAAGATTGCCAAGCCTCTTCCAAGATTAGATTTCCAGTTTCCCTGATCCAGCACTGTGAACATCTAAAGGTCCTGATATGCAGGACCCAAGTATCAAACATCTAGGGTATCTATTTCCCTGTCTTGGAGCCACACACTTTTCTTCTCAATTTGAAACACAAGCACAAGAATAAAACCTCTGTGGTTGTTACCAATAAATCAACAAACAAAGAAACAAACAAACAAATTCATAGTGCAAGAGAAAGTTTCTGAGCTGTTAATAAACTCTTTAAGCATTCCTGGGCACTTCCAAAGTCAACATGCAAATGGATTATCTGCCACGTACATCTCAGCATGGAGTTTTATAATACAAAGATAATGTTTATATAGATATGCCACCCTTGTTCCTTTTCTTGCAAGCTATGTTTTTTTCAGTTTGGGTACTATAAAAAACCTGTTTTCAGGAATATTACTTTGAGATATATCAAGTAATAGCATGGTCCAGGGTGTTTTTAAAAAAAATTTGACTGAAAAGATTCTAAAAACAGTCATATTTTTAAGGCCCAAATTTCACTAAACTTGAATTTAAAAGCTAGAATCACCATTTTGTTGCCTGTGGGTAACTTCTGATTTCACTTACACATCAGTTCAAAAGTATTTTGTACAAGACTCTGGGTAATATTCTTCATTTTTACATCTATCCTCAAAAAAACTAGACATTGTGTTTCTGGCACTGATTTGAATACTTTCACACTATTATATAAATGGCATTAAGGACAAAAACCGACTTGATGTCCAAAAATGCTTATGAGCCAGGTGTATTAAAATCACCATAAAGTTGGTTGGGGTTTTTTTATAAAAATAACTAGCAATAATAACAATAAAGCTAGGAAAATATTAATGTCTGAATGACTTTTCCTTTTTCAGGGTTAATGGTTCATGTGGGCTGACGTAGGCAAAATGTCTACCCAGAAAATAAATTCTGAGCATGAAAGTTTTTGTCCACAGTTGTGGAAAGTGATAGATTTAATCTAAGCCAGACAGGTTGCCAAAGACAAGCTCCAGAGGTGTGCTTGGGATCAATGCATTCTTGAATCACAAAGCATTTGCTGCACTTGCACTTCTGCTGGCATGGGAGCTAATGAGATTAAACTGAAATTGTGCGTGCCCATGGCAAGGCAGTCACCATCTTCCCTTCTGTGGACATATTCAAAGCCTAATGCAGCGGGTTTCAGTGGCACATAATGTTAAGTGATTCATTTTAGCCACATGTAAACAACAGAGCAGGAAGTATTCAAATACAAAAGTTAAGTAGAAAATACTTTAATATAAAGTATGCTAGAAGAATATTGTGGAACTTACTATTTGCAAAGCAATGCAAAATACTCAGAGGAAACATTTATAGATGTTTGAGGCTATTAATCATTGCATAGTTCACTTCCTCAGGGAACAGAGTACGTATTAACAAAATTCTCCTATTATTAAATCAGAAAACAGATTCTGAACAGAACATGCACGTCATGAGGGACTGTGTGGACAAAGTGCTGAGAACAATGGCCAGCAGGTCAGGTGCTTTGCCTCTTCTGTCATGATGCAAAGCATCATCTATCAAAATATCTAACAAGGCTGCAGTTTTATGAAGAATAGATTTTTGCTTACAATGCAAAGTAAATGGTAGCAAAAACTATGGCATATTGCAAACAACAAACACTACAGAAATTACTTAAAAATATAACTACTTTGTGCTCTCCAATACTTCACATAAAGCCACAAATTATATATAAAAATAAAGAAATAAAAAGAAAGAGAACAAATCAACAAACTGCTTTTACTAGTAAGATAATACAAAGCTTGCATCTATTCTTCATGATCTGAAGCATTAAGCTTTCATCAAGAAAGTAAATAATGTTCGTATTATATTCCCTCCTCAGGATGAGACTGCAGATGTCCAAGGCTGGCAATGAAACATGCATTATATTTTCCCCAATATTTGGAAGTGTCAGGAAACTTGTTCTCAGCAGATTGTTCAATTCCATAACTTGGGAATTATTCCACTGCCCCTTTTGCAACAGGCTCCTCATCAGGCTGAGCAATGGCAGCTTGATTCAGGAGATGTCATTCCTTTCAGTAAGCATCTGCTCACAATGTAGTGTTGTTTTAATTTTATGCAATGAACAGGACTGACATAAGAACAGCAGGGTCTATCATTAGATATCCCTCTGCCTCCAGCATTGAACTTAGGAAAAGAGAAAGCAACAGATTTGGTTTCACAATCAACCATTCTAAAATAGCCAAAGCATAAGAGCTCTACCTAAGTAAAGATGCTTTAAATCAGGTAAAATTTTGGAAATTTTGGACTTTATTTTGTGTTGCGAAGGAAACACAGAGACACATTTTTATAAAACTGACACTCACATGCAAGAACCCTGTAAACATTTAAGTAGTCCCTTAAAAGTGCAGAAAAATTACACATTTTTGTACTTACACTAATTTCCTCTTCGAGTCTTCTCCTGTACTTTCCTTTTTTTCCCCTGTAGATTAATTTTGCCAAGTGTCTTTGCTGTCTGCATAAATATTTTAAATGCTGCCTTGATCTTTTTCATTATTCACCCATTATGACACAGAGCAGATCTGATGCTGAAGTAGGACTACACCTTACTAAATTTATTTTTAGTGGCTTGCATGATTCCTTCCAAGCAAGGATCAAGAGAAGATTAAGTATAGTAGAGTACTTTCTAAATCATGTATCTTGTCTTGAAAGCGAGTCCAGAGCTAAAGAAATGTAAATCAATAAATCAGTAAATCAATTCAGTGTCATTCCAGTGTTCAAAAATGCTTCTCTTGGTAGCAATTTGCCAGTAGGAATATCTGCTCTTTAACACTTCAGTCTTGTTCTACTGAAATTAACAAAACTCTTCAGTAATTCTGTAGTGCCAAACTGACCTACTCCATGGGATATGCATATATGGCAGCATTTTAATTCCCTGATTTAGAAAATATTGTTTATACTCCTAGGAATAATATTTTTCTCTAAAATTAAAAGGCAAAATCAATGTGAGGTTAAACCACATTTCTTCCACATTGCATTTATTAAAGCTCCTTGGGAATTATCATGACCAAATTTTGTGACATCACAACGAATTAGTGTACCAATTCACCCTGTCCTTGCATCATAAAGGGAGGAATCACAACATCAGGTGGGAAATCAGGAAAGCATGAAACAACACTTAAGAGTTGGACTTGATCATCCTTGTGGGTCCCTTCTCACTCAGAATATTCTGTGAAACACATGAGCCATCTCATCATCCCCAAGAGCCTCACACGGGTAACCTTTTCCTTGTGAGAAAAAGAATTTTTTCAGTGTAAAACAGCTGAAAATGTAAATAAACCAAACCAAACCAAAATAAAATAAAAACTGGTTTGATGAGTCTCATGTTAAGTCACATCTTAGTACCATGGGCTAGTGAAATGAAGCTGCAGGCAATCTGCATTTAGCTCCAAGGTTGCAAGTTCTTTGCTCTTGATCAAGACTGAATAGAAGATGAGAATGAAAGCAACAACCAAGGATGTGAAAGACCTATGCTGATCTCCCATCAAACATAATCCGGTATTAAACCTTGTTTCTGATCATTCCAACTCAAAAAACCACAAAGGTATAACACCAGGACTCCTGACAATTAAAAAAAATTAAATCCACACATGGAAATATTCATTGTCATTCCATTTTAAAATAAAACAAAATAAAACACACCAGAAAAAATAATTTTTGAAATACTACCTTCTCTGATGGATTAATTATCTAGCTTGCATGCTCTTCAGGATAAATACCACATCTCATGTGCTTGCACACTGACTGCAGATGCAAGATTGTCAGCTCATTTGAAGCCCCTGTATGTATTAATTTATACATTAAAATAACAGAAATGTAAAAGATTTCCTCTGATTGTAAGACTTAGAAGAATAAGAATGTAATTTTAATATTTTATAACTGTTCTCCTTCAAATATTTATCTGCTCTTCTATAACATATCCCACTTTTTATTCTCATTTCTTTTTTTTCCATTTCTTATTTCACTCTGATATCATTTCTTATCTGTTCTTGCAGTTGCTTCTAGAAATGGAACCTAGAAAAAACTCCTGCTGAAAGATAACAGCTCTGTTTGCAGATTAAATAGTCCATGAGGAGATTTAACACCTGCAGGGGAGCTGATTCTGCTTGGTGCGAAGTATCATCAGTCACGCTCTGAGCATCAACAATCACAGCCAGCATCACTGGGCTTAAAAGTGGCAGTGTTTTACTGGATCCAATCCTTTCGAAGAAGATAGAAATAAAAGCAAAAATCAAAAGAAAGCCATGGCTTAAATACCAGTTTACAAGGGCATGTAGTGATAGGGTTGAGGGTAATGGCTTTGAACTGAAAGAGAATAGGTTTAGATTGGATATTAGGAAGAAATTTTTTACTGTGAGGGTGGTGAGGCAATGGAACAGATTGTCCAGACAAGTTGTGGATATCCCTGGAAGTGTTCAAGGCCAGGTTGGATGGGGCTCTGAGCAACCTGGTCCAATGGAAGGTGTCCCTGCCCATTGCAGGGGCTGGAATTAGGTGAGTTTTAAGGTCCCTTCCAACCCAAGACATTCTAGGATTCTACCAGCAATGGAAAACATTGCAATTTAGATGTAATGTAATGTAATTGTGATGGGAATATTTTATACATCCTAAAGCCAGAATTACCAATGTCATTTTAAATGAAGCATCAGATAATAAATAGTGTATGTACTAGAAAACCTCGCTCTTGTACAGCTGATCTACTCTGCCAGCCTCTTGCACCAAACAATAATCTGAAGACAACTTAAGAAAGCTCCTGAAACTTAAGATAAATGTGTCATAATACAGTGACAGACAATCATGAAGGAAAAATTCTGTATGCTGTAATACTCCTCTCAAAGCAAATTAAATAAGCAGAGGGTATGTCTAAAAAAAGTTAAATTTTTGAAGAAACTGGATTTTCTTTGATTCAGCCTCCCAAAACATTCCCTGGTTTCAGAGAACGGCATACAGCCTGAGGCAGTTACCTAATATTTCCCTATAGGATATCTTAGAATTACCCAATACAAAAACCCCAAACCAAACCCAAACACACACACACACAGCCCCCAAAACCACAAAGACAAATTGACAAAACAAAACAAAAACCACACCAAAATGAAAATATTTTTTAACCATGTTTTTGAAAATCAGGCACACTGAATTATATGCATTCAATTTGGTTAAAGTTGAACCAGCCCCAAGAAATCACCTTTTCTCCACCTACTTAACATTGTGAATATTTGTGCATGTCTAAAGCTAAGACATGCAGGTGTTCAGACTTTACAGTGGTGTGAGAGACAAAACCAGTAGTAAGTCTCAGTCACTGATACAAGCACTGAACAGTTCCTAGTGTTTTTATTTTCACAGTAGCCATCTGCTGTCCTGATCATAGAGAAGAGTGAAACCAGATGGATTTACTTCACTTCTGCAACTCAAAGTTACTCGTTATATTTAGTCTGAATTAGATGCTTCAGTTCCTACAAGATTGAAAGACAACCAACAGCAGATCCAGAAGTTCATTTGTTCCAGCATTTCCCACACCTTCTTCAGACTGGGCTGACTCAAACCTGGTGGAACCTACCCCTCTCCACTGGTTACGAGGACATCCTAGGTAATTAACCAATTAGACTCAGGCTAATCCAGCTCCATAGGCAGCTACAGTTCATAAAATAATTTCCAAAAAGTAACTCAAACTCATACCTAGCAATAAATTTATGTGTCCAAGTTATACAGACTTGCTGATTTTGACTACAATAATCTGGCAAACATCAGACAGTGAAAAAGGAACAGAGCAAATCACACAGTTAAGCCAAGCCCTTGTCTTGTATTTCACTCAGTGGATCATCCTCCCTCTTGGAGTTGCACACATTTTTAAATCAGGTATATGAGGGTGTCTCCTTATTTTCACAGGACTACAAGGCATTTATTCAGCAGGAGTGCAGCTTACTTGACTATCAAAGCGGAAAGTAGCAAAATAAAAAATTGGCTCTGCTCAGGAAGATTAAATCCACCTTTTTCTCCTTTCTTTTTTCTTTATTATTTATGAAACCATTTTTAACACCTGAAAACAGGTTCTCCTTTGTTTATGTAGTAAAAATGTGACATATGTCTATAGCCAGCATACAAGTAAAAACAGGATTAAAACAGCCTTTGAAGATGTGCAAAGATGTTCAGAAAACGAGATTATGTTTTAACCTGCATGTCACATAAATCAAAGTTCTGTAAACTCACTTAGCACAAGATCCATTATTACTTTCACAGAATATGCTGAGCTGGAAGTGAACCACAAGGATCACAGAGTCCAGCTCTTAGTCCTGCACAGGACAGCCCCAAGAATCAATCTCACCATGTGCCTAAGAGCATCATCCAAGCTCTTCTGGAACTGTCAGGCTTGGTGCTGTGACCACTTCCCTGGGGAGCTGTTCCAGTGCTCAACCATCCTCTGGGTGAAAAACCTTTTCCTAATATCCGACCTAAACCTCCCCTGACACAACTTCAGGCCATTCCCTTGAATCCTGACACTGGTCACCAGAGTGAAGAGATCAGTGCCGGACCCTCCTCTTTCCCTCATGAGGAAGTTGTAGACTGCAATAAGCTTTCCACTCAGTCTCTTTTTCTCCAGGCTGAACAGACCAAGTGACCTCAGCCACTCATCATATGGCTTCCCCTCAAGGCCCTTCACCATCCTCATGGCCCTCCTTTGGTCACTCTCTAATAGTTTAATATCTTTTTTATATTGTGGCACTCAGAACTGCCCCCAGCACTCGAGGTGAGGCCACCCCAGTGCAGAGCAGAACGGAACAATCCCTCCCTTGNGAGCAGAGGGCTGAGGTTGGAGCCCTGTGGAACCCCACTCGTGACAGGTCCCCAGTCTGATGTCACCCCACTCACTGTAAACCCTTTGTGCCAACCCATGAGCCAGTTGCTCACCCACCACATGATGTGTGTACCCAGCTGCGAGCTGGACATCTTGTGCAGAAGGACACTGTGAGAGACAGCATTGAGAGCTTTACTGAAATCCAAAAATCTCATTACATCAACTGGCTCCCCTTGATCAACCAGTTGGGTTACCTTGTCATAAAAGAAAATCAGGTTTGATAAGCAGGACTTTCCTCTCATGAAGCCATGCTGGCTGTGACCAGCGACTGTGTTGTCTTTCAGGTGTTTTTCAAGACCTCCCAGAATAACCTTCTCCATAACTTTATTATTCCTTGTTACTGGAAGGATAAAGGAAATCACTGCCTGTGCTCCTGAAGTATCATCCTAGTCTCTTTTGATTTTTGACTTTGGTTGAACCTGTACAAAAACTACCTTGCTAGAGATCCGTCACAGCACCAAGACAGTCAGCTGTGCATCCTGAGGTGGAGTACAGATGATGCTAAATAGCAAGCCTTCTTCCTGCCCGTCTCTCCCATCTACCTCTTCTTATTCAGCAAAACAGTTCAGACACATCCCATTTTCATTAACTCTACAAGCTTAAAATTGGTTTTAAAAACACTGATTTACTGTGCTGATTTAGAAAAATCCATCACCCTTGGATTCAACAACATAGAAAAATGATGCAGGACAGATCACTATGAACACCTGCAAGTGTCCAAGGTTTGACTTTCAGGAGGCAAGCATGTGTATATGTCTAAACCACTCATGCAGTTAGAGCTATATCATCAAGTTATTACATTTTTTAATGAATACACATTTCTGAATGCTGCAGTAAAGCTGGCGATTTCAGATACATTAATTAAGGGAGCTTCATGCCGAAAACATCTGCTTAAAATGCTGTTACAAATGTCATATGTGCAAATGAATGCAGTCTATCCATCAACAGTGTTTTTCACTGTGTTTTGGGGCAAAGCACAGGCAATCAAACACACCAAGGGGAGAAGTGAAAGTTATGTTTTTCAGTTTCCAGTGCCTTCCAAGAGGGACTGAGCATATGCTGCAAGGAGTCAGAATTCCTTTCACTGAATTTACAGGAAAATAAGAGAAGGTGGTGGGAGTAGAAGGAAGGAAAAAATACAGAAGCAACTCTAAAGAAGTAATTTCATTGTGCACAGTGTGTCTGACTGTTGCTGAGTAAAACAAAGACAATTTGATTCATTAAATGGAGATTGCCGTTTTTGTAAACATAGACTGCAGGCTATTGGTTTAACTGAGTAAATTTCATCTATACTGGGACATTGTAGGGATGCACTAAACTTTTTATATCACTCCAAGCAATTTGGTGTATTTCTCTGTGTTTTACTTTTAGGTCTCATTAACACTTGTTTATTTAATTCAATTTAATAGCATCTGCAGTGGGAGTATTGAATGTGTGCAAATTCATGCAACTTCTATTGACAGGCTTCCAGCACATGGATACAAGACTCAGTTCTGAAAAGCAAAAAGAGATGGCCAGGTGCCCTTAGCAAGGAGCAGGCCTGACCATGCTGGCATTCGTGTTTTGTTGTGGTGAGATTATAATTGGGAACAATTTGTTAAACCTAGGCCAGACCCCAAATCTATCAAATAATTCAATGTATATGAGAACTGCGAGATATTGGTTATCAGAACCTAAAATTAAAATGTCATGGTGTCCCAGCTTGGAACTAGCTGAAATTCAATGCCTGAAACTGCATTTTAGATAATAATTTCCTCACAAAAGGGGAAGTCTGTAAGCCTAACAATGCCACCACCTTTTCGTTCTATCTAAATTAAGTTTGAAATCTGAAAGAGCTGCTCTCTTTTCAGTATTACAGAGAGAGCAAAAGAGAAAAGCTGGGAGTAAAGAGAGATTTATTTTAGCCCCATTGTCATTACTTTGTAGACCGATGGACTTGACGATCCTTGTGGGTCCCTTCCAACTAAGGATATTCTATGATCTATGAAGTCATGCTTCACTGAGTGCTTCACCTTCTCTATTTGGAAAAACATGTATTTCCATGGAGCAGCTTGCCTGCTTTTCATCATATTCCCAGGGATCACTTAGCACTTTGCTATGCCCTAGGAAAGTACACCTTACTTCCATTTCCACAGAAGTTCTCATTCATCATCTCTTATGAGGTCTCCAGGTAAAAATTTCCATCTGTTTACTTCAATTGTTGAAACGAAGCAATCCATCACAGTCTACTCATTCTGCATGAACTACTGGCATCAGGCACAACAGACTTCCTGTGGTCCCTGCCCTACAGATTAAAAGGTAAAATCTCAAACAAATGTAAAAATTACTGAAAAAATTCCAACATAGACATGAGTTAATGTAAATTCTCTTTTGCTTCTTAAATGTAAACTGACTTTTCTTCTTTCTTTTACTTCACAGGGGCTTGAATGCATACATAATGAACATGGAAAAAAAATGCCATAATGATTAAAATTGTCACTTGTTGTAGCACAGGAAAAAAAAATACACTATATTTTATGAAGAGCATGAGAAAAATAACAGAAATTTTGATACTATAGAATTGCAATTCTGCGGCTTTCCTAAAGATGTTTTTTATGTCCCATGAAGAATAAGACATGAAACTACAAATCTTATATACATCAAACAAATATTCTCAATATTAGGAAAATAGAAGTGATACTCACGCAAATAATAATCTCCTAAGCACATATGCAGCTTTGAAGTAATGAACAATGAATGAATGATGTTTAGGTATCTGCCATGATTAGGAATAGATGAAAAAGTCACATTTATTGATGTCTTCTTTTCTTCCCAAATGATGTCCCAACTTTGTTTCTTGCCAGCTGGCCTAGGATGGAGCAATTGGAGCAATCAACTGGCAAGGAACTCTAAGCCAAGAGTGATAGTGATCTTTGCTTCTACAGAGACAAACTTTAAAACGCCATCTCAGCTTCCATGTGCTATTTCTTTCAGCCAAGAAATCTAATGATCTCCTTCTATAACCAGGCTGCTATAGCTACAGACAGAGAAAGAGTTTATCACAACTGAATAAAGCTCAGCTGTGCAGAAGAAAATTTTCAGACCAGAACAATCTTCTGTGGGAGCTAAAAACCTCATTATCTTGTTTTTTTCTAAGTGCTGTAGACACTCGCTGATTTTGTTAACACAGTATTTTATAGCATATATGTGGTGCACACATAATTTACAAAGCCCTCTTAAAAAGTACAACACTGTATGATAAACAATCTCCCACTTGGAGAAGGGAGAAAAAGAAAGAACTGCATATGACAAACATTTGTCAAGCTACTTACTACATTTCTGGAAGGCAGTGAGAAACTCCCTGATAATGGGAGTAGGAAGCATTTAAACTGAGCACGTGTAGAGCTAGTAGACAAGTGGACAGGATAAATTATTTACAAGAAAACTCTTCTATTTTTATAAAGGATTAATAGTGCTCATTACATAGGTACCTGTAAATAGTTTGCATGGAAAGTAATAAATATATATTGCAGACTTATAAACAGAGATCACAGTCATTTCTGAAAGGAAATAAGGTAATGCCGGCTTATTAAAATTCAAAATGAAAGATTTGTAAAATCACAAGACATCAGGTTTTGGTGTCATGTAAATGAAAGTAGCCCCAGCAGACACAGGAAGGTGACCACCATTTAAACAAGATGAAAACGGTGCTGTTGTAGTCAGTTGATTTGAACTTATTAGGAGAGCACTTGCCAGCTCATCAAAGTGTGGTCTTATCGCTGTTAAGCTCCTTCTCATCCAGCATCTTTCCTCTGGATTATTAACATCTTTATCCAGGTACAAATGCACTGCTGCTAAACCTGCTGCAAGTCACCTGCTATAAATCTGTTTAGAAGTTTGATTTTGTGGTCAGGGGACTCTGACAGTGTTTTATACAGTAAACATACACGTCACACCTCCATATGAATTTCTTTTGCCTCTTCAGTCTCCCCATGCATTCACCCTTCTATGTCTCTCTGGACTACGGCTCTCTGAAACCAGAGCTGGCTTGGTATTTCTGTCTGGCACAGTGTCAGGGTTTAACAAATAAGAATTAGTAACAATATTCCAGAGGGTGTTGTGCAGCGCTGGAGGAAAGCTGTCGGGAGGTCACATGTCAGCTGTGTCTGCTTGCTGCCAGCGGGCTTTAAGGGGTTTCAAGGAGAACCCCTGCAGAATACAGAGCAGGAGAACCCCTGTGGAGTCATTCATACAAACCCTGCATCCCGCTACCAGAAATAACATCCTGGGGAATAAGCTTGGGGAAAGCAAAACAGGCGAGAAAAAATAAAATAAGCAATAAACTAGACACACACATACAGCTAAACCGCTTGGAAGTGAAAACTCAGCAGGGAGGTAAATGTTGCTACATAACTCTGAGACCACATGCGACACAGAACCTCCAATTTTCATGCAGTTTAATTGTGAGTTCTTTCCTCCTTCAGGAGTTAAATCAGTGAGAACCATATAACTTAAAGTGGCTTGTTGTGGACCCTATCTCCGGCAATCAGTGCCTAGTTTCATTTTTTCATGAATGCTCCCTCTGTTGTTGCAAGCATTGTTTCTCTGTTCCTGTATAACTGGATTGCAAAAAAAGGTGTGTGGGAATATTTAGATAGAAAAGTCTGCTGAATTTGAATGAGACAGTTCTACTCATTTCAAACCATGCCAAAGGGTAGATGCAGAGGGTGTAAGTGACACGCAACTAAGTGCTCAACAAGGAATCCATAAAAATGATTGAAATGCAAACTGAGCGGTCCAAATAAAAAAGGCTGAGTCTTGCCTTTTATTTTTTAATTAAAAATACACTTCATGATAGCCTTGTAATAAGTTAAAAGGAGTTATTAATGATCTTGACAATATTTGCAGAACAAACTGGAACATTACATTTTTCTGTGACTGAAAGGGATATGGTGAAAATCAATCAGAACCAAGATGCATCCTTCTTTCCTCTTATTATATTTTTATGAATTCAATTACTGATTTCTTTGAGACTCTCCTCCCCTATTGCTTCCACTCTGACTCCAGAATAAAAATTTTCACCTTGACAGTACCTTTTCACCCAAAACCATTTCTGCATTCATGGCTGGTGTGGAATTAGCAACCTCAGAAAATGGCATTCCCTCCCAGTTCACTGCATGGGAAGAGGATGGACAGCATAAAATTGCTTTACAGAGATCCTCCCAGGCCATGTATGAAGTTGATAATTTAAAGGCCAATTTGGCTGCATGGTGCTGTGACAGCCAGTGAATATGCTGGTTGTGATTTACACATTGAAACAATAGTTACTGTACTTTGGTTTATGATGGCAACCCTCCAGGACCACTGCAGCTGGCAGCTGCCAGGTACTTGAATGAAATGTAAGATCAAACAGGTTCGGGTTACTGTCACATCTCATCCATTCTCAGAACTTCTTGGTATTTTCAGTACTTTGTAATATCTAGGTGCAGTTATCCCACGACTCCTTCTATTGACATAGGAAACAACTAAATAACTCAAAATTACCTGCCATTACTTCAAAGAGTTATAGACCAGAGTAATTTTCGACGTCATTTCTCATGATTCCAGGAGGGGGAATGTTTTCTGCAGTAAGTGCTAGAAAGTACAAGAAAAAACTCTACTGAAGAAAAAAACCCTGACCTAGCTCCTTATTAAGGCAGAGATCCACCTTAAAAGTTGTATTTACAGTGTGCCTTCAAGCCAAATGCAGACATTTGCAAACTTTCCTCTCTCCACAGCCAGCCATCCCTCCCTCCACATTACATGCAGGTTTCTACAGCAATGCTTACAATCAAGTGCCCTGCACACAGACAACAGCAAAATACCCCTTATGAGTGAATGAGGAACAAAACAGCATTTGATGCTGCCTTGAACAAAATGCAAATAAAATGATAACAGCGCTGTCTTTCATTCATTCATTCATTCACTGAGTATCTCTAACAATTAGTATATGTATTTCTTTACGGTATTTGAAGATGCTGAAGAGAATAAAAATTGCCACAAATCCCCTTCTCAGGGAAAAGTGCAGCTTTGGTGTGGATAGGCAAAAGAACAAAAAAGGAAAGGAGGAGGTTGCACAAGCAAATACCTGCTCGGGTGCTGTGTGAGCTGGGAGCTCCTGCCCCATTCAGCTGTCTGGGAGAGCCAGACTGGTGGCAGGATGTCAGGGCAGCCTCAGCCAGCCCTCATCTGCAATGGCAGCTCCTGCCCAGCCCTGGGACAGGACACTGCACAGCCCTGCAGGTGCACTGCATGAAACAGGACCATGCACCTGTGGTTTCCACACGAAGCCAATGCCCTCAGTGCACCCCACAGGCAGCCTGGGCCTGGGGCACTTGTTCTGGAAGGCTGCAGCAAGAAGTGAGGACCACTGTTGCCACATATCACCCCTCAGGTATCACTCACCATGCAGGTGCTCTCTCTCCATTTTTGTTGGCTGAATATAACCTAGACAGATTCACACTTAAATAGATCCCGAACTGGTCACTCAGGTTAAAAAGCTGTTCTGGACCACTTCAGTGGGTAGTTTGTGTCTGTCACCAAGTTTCAGAGTGGTTTGCCTTCATGCTGGCCTTAAAACAAAGAGAACTTAAACTTGAGCACTTGATTTACCCTGACCCTAAATTCTCCATAAGATTTCAAACTACAAAAGGTGCAGAGGTCCAGGAATGGATGTTCTGGATGCTGGGAGAATCTGGCAGAGAACCAGGGTTAGCTCAGTGTGCAGACACACATCTCTGGATCAAGCCCATGGCCTCCAGTCAGCTACATCATACCACTCAGAAAGACAGGCAAACAACTCTAGATAATTTGCATGAAGGAGAATCTGCCAAATACCTGTGTAAGCTTTTATCTTTTTCTCTTTTATTCTAACGATTTTAAAATCATGTCTCATTTCAAGTCTTAACATATTAGATTGAAGCCTTTAGTCATCAGGACCCTTTATGTCTTTCTGCTAAATTAGGTGGCTCTCTTCTAGAATAAATATTTTCACCAGGATTTCTCTGGAACAGGAAATTTCACCCTTTTGCTTTCTCATTAATAAGGTAAGCAAATCAAGTTTCTCACAGCAAGAAACACCCTTGTCAATCTTTTCAAGCTTATCAGTATTATTTCCAAAGGGAGAGTGTGATGGCTTCTATTGATGCACATTATTTCTAGTCCCTTTCAGCTGGTTCATCCATCTGCAGATGGTGCTTTGTCTCCAAGTGCCCCTACCGCATTAGAAATTATATTCCATTGGCCACCACCAAAGCTCTTAAACCAATCTAGTGTGATTGCTTTTAAAAACACCTCCTTTTCTAAACAGGTTCTTTCTGTGTTACCCTGTTTTTAGTGATATTGGGAGGGGCTGACATTTTTTTAAATTTATGTATTTCAGATTGAAACCTATCATAATGTCATATTTTTCTTCTATGTATTCAGTGAAGAAGTTGAGAAAAAAAAATTCTGTGTATGGAAAAAGAAAAAGAAATAAAGCTATATGGGCAGAAATACTTTCTGAATTTCCAGGAAGTGCCATTATAATTTCCCTTATGTACCAGTATGTATTAGAACATTATCCCTCATTCAAAATAATACGATGTAGTCTGTCACTCTGGCCACGTAATAATTTCTTTTAAAAATATTTCTACAAAAATTCCCTTTTTGTTTTCAGTATAAGTATGATGTGGAATTTCTGACTATTGCTGGGAAAAAAATCCAGAAGAATGAAGATTAAACTGAAGCTCACTTTCTTTATTTATCACTAGTCTTGGCAGGACATTGATCCTTTGAGCAAGCATTTCCTACTTTAGACAAAAAAAAGAAACAACATAAAAAACCAAACCAAAACTAAAGAAAACAAAAAAATCCAGTTAAAAATAAATGAAATCGGAAAATGTCTCGCTGTGGATGTTACGGTGCACAAATTTGATGCAATGGAAGAGTGCAACTTAAGAGGTAATAACTTGTACAGTTATATTGATTTCTGCAGTACTGCAACCAATTTACAAATAACAGGGGAACTACTTATACTTTAAAGAATCATGTGAAAAAATGCCTGCTAGCAATTAAGAGGTTGTACACAAGACAATTTTGGCAGTTTTCACTTCTTTTCCTGTTTCATTTTGGTTTGGTAGCTTGGTGCAGAAACTATGTCATCACAAATACCAGTAGCTGGTCGTTCCATTATTTTTTTTCTGTTTTAGCCTACTTAGCTTAGATATGTACTTTTTTAGTCAGTATATCAGGCATTCATGACTAATGTGAATTTGTAGACGAGATCTGAGAGAATTATGAGGATTTAGGTTTAGAGCTTTTCCCATCCTGGCAGACTGATATTAGTGAAACATTTATTCTGCTCTGGCTAATGTATTTTCCCTCTCTGGCCTCTCAATTAATTTTAGTTTTCCTTTCCTCTTTTTAGTAGTTACGGTACATTAGTGTAAGAACCACTTCTTTCGGGTTATGCTATTACTGAGACTTTGCTAACATGTGGATGGGAATGCTGTCACAACTATTTCACTGTTACAGATTTTCACAGTCCTAGAGGGCTTAAAGTTAAAAGAAACTACAGATTTGTTAATGCATTTTGCAACTTGATTGCGTTAATGTGTTCAGTAACGTGCTCAGATCTTCGGAACAAGTCGGTGGTCTTTGATTTGTATTTGAGAGCAATTCTTATGTACACAATACCATTCTGGCACGTGACATAATTGCTATCCAGCTAAGTCAATAAAGACACAGTGAAATACAAAACAAAGTCATACAGGAGAATTAAATGGCACAGGCTGCAATTTTACTTGCTGTCATGCACGCTCTCTTTGGCCAAAATAAGCTTTCCCTAAGAAAGTGGTTCCAGTACACTACTACCATAATGCCTCGGAAAGTTAGCTGGGCTTTGGCAGCAGAGCTGTGATGATTATTTTGGTTTCCATTGCAGAAGGTCCAATCAACATCAAGTACTTTCTTTTAATGTGTGCCCCCCCTTGAAAGAGCACATAATCCTCCTGTAGATAGAATAGTGTAAGGATAAGGATAAGTAGGAATTCATCCCTAATTTTGAGCTACAGAAACACCTGGACTCCTGCAAAAATCTATACTTGTTGCAAAAAAAAATTCCCCAGTCACTGTGCTAAATCAATCCTCCCTGCCAAACCCCTTGAAAGCCTATATCAGTGTGACTAGCAAGATATGATTGCATTTGTCAGTCACACCAAAACCAGGATTTTCGCTTTCCATAGTGAAGAAGGTAAGGACCAGTCCCTCAGGGCAGAAGACAAACTAGACCAGCATCTTCAAAACAACTACACAGAACCATCCTGACAAGAGACACAGAAAAAGCCAAGGGGCACTTTGGCCACACTGGCATTAAGAAATAGAAACTTGCAATATCATTACTTCCTCTTAGCTGCTAAGAAATGTCTTTCGAGATTGAAAAAAACTGAGCATGTGTAATTTCAAAACTACCCAGAGAACATATAAAGAGACTTCACATTCATTTACTGAATGATTTTAACAGCAGAGAATTTCATGCCAGGATTTAAAACCAGAGCATTTTACAGCTGCCAGTAAAATTGCTTCAATATATCTAAGCACAGGCTTGGATTTCCTGGAAGTGAACCTTCATTTTGAAGGAATCATGCTCTTGGTGATGTCTGCTAACAGCCAGCATTGCACTGTGATAGGCAGAACTAGAGTTTGACCAATGAGAAAAATTCAATTGTGAGCAGCAATTAAGTAGATCTGAGATGAATGCAATAGATATATTTTCAGTGTGGAGAAAGCCAGGCACACCAATTGCACTAATGGGACTTAGGCTTTGAAATTTTCTTTGCACTGCATGCTGGAAATCCTAATCTGTTTCACTGATCTACAAGGTACATGACCACTGTACCTAAAAATGGAAATTGAGAATGATTATCCTGTTTCATTTTTGCTCGTGTGAGTGTCTGAAAGTTTAAATAAAAATGAAAAGTCCTGACTTATCATCTTATATAAGAGTTATCTCTGCTTATAAGAAATGGAGTGGAATGGGTAGGCACACCTCTAGGCTGGAGCTGGGAGCACATCACAGGCAAAGGAAAGCACGAGCCTGGGCTCCTCTGGCACAGCCAGTGACAGGGGGGATGCAAGGAGATATCAGGGATCAGGGGCACTCATTTTCCTCTCCAGTTCCAGAAGTCTGTATACCTTTCAAAGTGAAAAAATTGTTCATTTTGGCACTTGACAATTGGCCTGGGAGAAAAATAGGGATGGCACTGAAAAATGGTTCTTGTTGTGATGAAGCTGTAAAAATAAAAGTTTGTCTAGGTAAGGCAGAAAATATCCTTTTAAAAATTGGTCTTTCTAACAGCTACTGATTTCTACCAATTTAAGGTTGGCAACAGGCAAATATTCTCATTTGCACCTGTGACACCAACTTAAGCCTCTGTTTTCTGTATCTCCTTTTCATAACCCATGTCCTGTACCTAAGGAAATAAAATAAGCATGCTCAGTATTACAAGACTGTAGGTCACACACTGGCACAGCAAAGACAAAGCTACTGTAAGAGTAGATGTGGTCTCCAGGTGAGAATCTCTCTGAGAGCCTGGTCCAAAGCAGCATGAATGACTATGACAGTGACCACCACCTCCTGGCTAACTGCTCCATGCACAGGCCACTTCTCTGCTGCCTTTCCCCTTTTCCTCACAGGGCTGTATAATCTGTGTAGTGAGGCAAGATGCTATCACCATGAAATCGCCATGGCAAAACATCCCTGTGAAAACAAGTGCATCGCAGTCACATGGATACATTCCCTCACCACCCCTTGGAAGAGCATGAGGATAAACACTGCAAACCCATATTCTGTTTCCCACGGCCTGATAGCAACGGGATAACAGTCTGTGGAGTACAGAAAAGCTGTACACTAGTGCAAATACTAACGTGAACAAGAACTAATCTAACCATTACTTGTTACTGGAAGTATTCTGGTGGCACATTGCTCCTATGACTAGACTCAGGTTTGCCCCACTCACTGCTCTGTTCTTCAGGCTCTGACCCTCTACTTTCCTCTGGGACTCGAGCAGAGTCCCAGTCCTCCAGCTACTGTTTTGGAGGAGTAGGTAGCTAATGCAGACAGCACGATCTAATGTTGCACACAAGTCTTAGGCAATTCCCAGGGAAGAGGAAGGAACATGATCTCTGGAACTGGCTCCACTGCAACAAACCATCCATCACCCCTGAAGAAAACTCAGGAAAGGAATTTTGCATTTTTTACAGGTCCCTGATGGGTCCCACAGAAGTCAAATATAGTTTTACTACTGATTTGCTTGAAACACTTTACCTCCCAT
Organism: Edolisoma coerulescens; assembly: GCA_013397115.1. NCBI lineage: Eukaryota > Metazoa > Chordata > Aves > Passeriformes > Campephagidae > Edolisoma > Edolisoma coerulescens. Next base: position 700,853 of record VWZW01002015.1, read on the forward strand.
GCCTGATTTCAATGAGGTTGTTATCTTTTATGCTCCCTTCCTCCCCTGATTAGGGTACACCTGATGGACTGATGAGGAAGAAAGAATCAACTACTGTTTCTCTCTGAAGTGTATCATCCAAAACAGCTGCTGACACTTTTAATGAATGTCAATAAAATATTTATCACTCTGACTACAGCCAAGCTTTAATTTGAACTCTGTCTATGATGGCCTCAAACAAAGCACTTAAAAAATCACAAGAACTCAGAAAAAGAGAAATCTGATTGTGACTCTCATTTGTAATATGCCATGCAACCATCATGATTTATCACAGTATACCAAAAACTGGTCAGTTCATTAGCAGGCTGCAAAAATACTTCCTTACCACTCATGTAGCTGCTTGGTTGTACTAATAAATAATCTATATTGAAATCATGGGTTCACTACAAACAAAAGCATCCAAATTTCAAAACAGCTGTGTAGCTTTTGTGTTCTGTTTCATGAAAAGGAAAGAGGGGAAAAAGGAAAGGGAGGAAAGAGGAAAAAATGAGTAGGAAAAAGAAAAAAAAGGAAAAGGAAATAAAGTGAAAGGTGGTAGGAGCTGACTTACTGATTTACGGTTTAATTAATGGTGAAATAATTTGTTGAACATCAACAAGGTTTTAATGCTGCCCTGAAGGACTATCTGGAAGTTCAATAGTGTGTTAAGACTATAACATGCTTCAGTGACCAAGATAAATCAACAGTCAACAAATCAGGGATGTGTATTTGAAAAATGGAAATCTGCTGTTTTCTGCTAAATGCTGAATTAATCTGTATTGTGAATCAATATTATTGCTGTTTTCAATACCACAAAAAAAAAAAAGTAACTCATTATTCACTTGTTATCCTTTCTCTTGCAAAGCTGTTAACCCCCACAAAGATAGTAGTGAGTTGAGAAAACCAGGAAGGAACAAGAGCAAATGGCACAAAAGTTCATTTCATTTGCTTGACTAGGCACATTAATGAATTCCACTTAGACTGGAAAAATGCAGGGAGCACCACATCATCATACATTGCTTTAGCTTGAGTGATTCAGAGTCTATGTCATTAAAATGTACAGTAAACTGTAATTAAGCAATTAGACAGGAAAGAGCATAGGCTGGGCTGAAATAATGTTAGACCCCCAATTGCCTTGTTTGTTTTATGCTTATAGCAGTTTCAGCCTTAACTCTATTTCAAAATGACATATGCCCTGTCAGAGCTGTCTAACTCTGGTTATAAAAAGCTACCTCTTTTTCTTTCCCACCAAAAACCAATTCAAAGTATTTTGTTCTTACACCCTTGTATAAATCCTTTCAATTCCTCTTAACACATTTGCTGCTCATAGAAGCTGCCTCCCAAAAAGCGTGATGATGGCTAAGAGGCAGGAAATAAAGGGCAAAGATAGGAAAGCTTTCTTTAGCATTAAAATAAATAATAATTAACCCTCCAGAATAGTTTTAGTATAGCCTAAAAAGGGTGCCAAAATGAAAAATTATTTTTATTAGGACTACAGGTAATTGTAAAACCTTATTGGAAGAGACAGATTCTCTGCACCTCTCAGATCAGAATGCAAAATATATATGCAAAATATGGAACTCAGATAAAGGACATAAACAAAGACATGATAAGGTAAACTAAACCATAAGGGACAGTTATGACTATATCTCATTTTTACAGTTTTTCCAATAATTTCCTGATGTAAAAAAATCCAGGTCTCACAAATACTCAGTAATGAAGTCTAACCTATATACAGCAGCAAAGTGAATAGGGGAATACATTTTAGTGAAAGAAAGGAGAGATCAATACAGGAATCTTACAACAAAGGACTTCACAGATGAGAGTTTAAAAACAAACCCCCCAAAATCCTACAGAGTTTAGAACAACCTGTCACTGTGGGATCTTGAAACACTAGTTTTTACATTTTCATTTGTGTATTAACTTATTTTTAGGATCTTATGTTGTATCCTAAAGCATATTTCTTTTGGTAGAAACAGGTAAGTATATATTATAAAAATTATTATTGCAGAATAGCTATTAATCAGCAAGGTATGCTTCCACTTTTATTTTCCAAGACAACAAAACATATACATAACATATACAAAACAAAACATAGATCTGTAGGCTTTATTTTTTCATTCTCCATTTTCAAGCAGCGCATAGGTATTTCAAGCATTAAAGAAACATATTAAAATAGGCACTAAAGACTTAAAAAGTAATGAATGAGATGCGATTTAGGGTAAAAAATCCAAACAAACCAACCTCATCAAATTCTAAAATTAGAAAAAGCAGGTCTGTAAGGCGCATCATAATGGGTTTCACATTTGAAGCAGCTGGTACTAAACACCAAAAAAGGCTTAAAAGCTAGAAAAATTGAACACTGGCCTGATTTAATGCCACAAATTTTACTGTCTGAGGCCTTCTCCCTGTTTTCAGCATTTACTTTTGATCACAGGCTGTAAAAGACCTTTATCCACACTCAGACAACACATGGAGCTTGTGATCAGCAAAAGCAAACAGGGTTTGTGACGTATCAAAACCCTCCCTGCTCTCTGCATAGCAGGAAAAATGTCTGTGCAGACTCCAAGACAGAACTTAGTTCCCAACAAAGCAACTGTCCTGAAAAGCACATGAATCTGAACCTTTTTCTCCTTTTTGTAGCCCCTCCTAGCACAAATTTCTTCAAGTAGGTTATTCATTATTCTATGGGGAGTCTTCCAGAGCAGCTCTAACCTCTGTGCAGAGTCAACTTCTCAGTAAAGAAATTAGTGACATTTGTGAGATCATGACATACTTTGGAGACAGTGAACTCCCATTTTTTTTCTGCCCCAGTGACTGTCTAGTCATGTTCCTGCCAAAAATTTGTTTTTCTCTTTCCATGTTTTCTGTTCTTCCTTTTTAAATTAAAATCACATTTGAGTCAAAGATTTAACACAGCTGAGTTTTCAGGCTGGTATTGAGAAAAGTCATTTATCCATTTGAGCTCTCAAGTTCAATTTTACTTATTTCCTCCAAATTTTTTGTCATATTTCTTCCAAGTAATTTTGGTAAAAAAAAAAAAAAAGAACAAAAAGGAGGCCCTGAATATTTTATATTTGGATTTTAGCATAAATAAGTCTGCCAGCAAAAACAAAAACTTCAGTTTGCTCATATCTTTCCAAAATACAGAGATGAAAATAAATGTAAAGGTTACGAAAGCACTTGGCTCAGCAGACTTGCAGACTCATGTCCTCTGTTTTTCAGAACAGGAGGAATGTGGAGAGTGGCCAGGACATTTGTCAGACAAAATCCATCAACAGCCATAACTCAGTGAGCCATATGTGTGCAATCTAATAATCCTGGCAGATGAATATTATGTAACATTGAAGTTGGTGGACTTGCAGTACAGAAGAATTTATCTGTGCCTAATCATGATTTGTTCATCGTGTGAGAAGACACAATTATGGGATTGGTACAGCAGGAAAAAACATATATTTTTTTCTTTATTTTATAAAGACAAATACCAATCACCAAAATCAGCAGAAAAGATAAGAGACTAAAAAGAATTATGTCTTATAAGCAAACAAATAGAAGTCAGTGTGATTTTTTATAGAGATATAACAGGCCATCAGTACATGACATAACATATCAAAAAAACCTTAGAATTGTTATTCAGAGATTAATTACCTCTGAGGGTCTTGTGGTCAAATCCCTCATTCAAACCATGACCGACCTTTTGATTCTTTTTTTCCCTAAAATCTAACTAGATTTCTTTTGTTGCAACCTGGGTCCATTGCTACTTGTCCTATCACCTTTCATTTTTAGCTGCAGAGGTCCTCCCTCCACCTTTTTTCTTAGAATTCAACAATCCCACTCCTCTCAGCCTCCTCTCAACTTTTCCTTCTTTTTCTTCCAAAATAAGCTCATTGCCAATAAACCTTCATAAAGAATGGCTCTTGAAAGGTAGGAAAAGCCAACACAAACTTATGTAATTCCTGAGTACGCTTTATTTCTGAATATACAGTTAAACTATTTATGAGAGACAACTCATCTTCAGCAAGTGCACAGGGCTCATACACTATTTAATGCAGGACCTCTCTTGTACTGTTTCCAGAGCTGGGTGGCAGGCAGAGGATGAGGAAGCAGATACTTCCATGGCCCAGAGCCTGACCTGACAAGACCACTGAAGAGAATTTTCAGGTCACTGTCACCAGAGCCCCCCTTCTCTCTCTCCTCCTCCTGGTCTCATGGTCCTGCCCCATATCCCTTTTGTTGACTCTAACTTTAGCCTCTAATACAGAACCTATTGCTGCAAGATTTTAGAATCACACAAAAATCTAGACATCACAATTTCTCAAAAACACAGTCTGACACACTGGACATACAGAATGTCGTTACTGCTCTCTGCATATTAAAAAAATAAACCAAAACACCAAAAAAAAACCCAAAAACCCAAACCAAAAAACAACCCACATGAAAACCCCAAATCCTGTTTTGACTGGAGAGATTGTCTTGCATATAAAATTAACAGACCATATATAAGTCTGCCTCTGATGGATCTCTAGTAATAGTGTGCATAGTAAGTTTCCATTTGATAGAATCCTGTACAGTCTATTCTTTGGGTAGAGAATGAAGAATGTGTGAGAGCCACAGAACTGCACTACCACAACTTTGGCTAAAGAGAAGAAACATCTCCCTTCCACCCAGGTCACCCACGTTCGCCTGCACATTTGACTAAGTACATCTCCAGAGGTGTTCTGACTCCTAGGCATGCTCAAAGCCACCTATTCTTCCCTACCTTAAAGCTCAGTATATATTTCCTAGAAACAAGGGAAAGGTAGAATGCCATACATTATTTTAAGAGGTGTTCAAGTAACCTGAGCTATACACCAGTTGCAGATTTGGTGCCATGCTGTCATGATACAGGTTCCCACAGCAGGTTCAAGGACATATCGAGGCTTCCTCTCAACAAAGGCAAAGCTCAGTTTTGCCATATGAGTAATAAAAAGCCTGTTGCAGGAGTCAAAGGGCTCAGCTTGGATGACTGGGAGAAAGGGCAACAACCACAGGGAGCTGGGCTTTGTCTTCCCACTGCCTACTGTGCGGTGCAGCAGATCTCCAGGTCCTCCTTGCCTGTGGGATGAGCAAACGAGAGCACAGCCATGCTGTTTGGATGCTGCTGTCATTTAGCTGCCCTGGTTTTGTGTGTGACCAGAGCAAGACCTGGTATAAAAAACTGCTTAGGTTTTCTTCCATTAGTATGAAAGATGCAATGATGTTCACCATTTTATCCCTTGAAACTACTCCTTTCTCAGTATTAAATGATATTTTGTACACATTTTACCACACATTACATATTTCAGTTAAAGTGATAAGATCCATTTGTGCTGCCCTATGGCAGTCCCTGAACTGCACTCTCACTTGGAGAAGCCCATGAACAGCATAAAACAGAGAAGCAACCTGCTTCAAACTTTAAATGCTTTGCCATAAACTGATTGCTCACCTTAGGCAGAAGGAGAAAAAAGAATGTGCTCTTCAGTAAACAAGTAGTGATACCTGCTATGAATCAAGTTGCACTTACATAAACAAAGAGCACAGGAATTTTAGCATTAAGTCTATTACAGAAGTGCTCATCCTTACCTATGTTTATTTCTTTAGCAATTTTTTAGCAATACTTTTTAATGGTGTTTATTACCCCCTTTTTATTTTAAATATAGAACTGGACAGATGTTAAAGTGAGATTTCAGTCTTTCAGTCACATATATTGCTCGTCAAGCGCAGCTTATCACATGAGCATAGAAGCACACATAGGGCTGTATCCAGCAGCAGCTGACTTGACAAAACCAGATGAAAAGCATAGTTACTCCTCATGCCACACTGTGTGTTGGGAGCAAAAGGAGTTCACTCCTTACTGTAGGACAATGGCAGCTCAGACTGAAAATATAAACTCCTCATTTTCTACACCCCAAGAGGTTACCAGTGTGTTAAGAGAAATATGGAAACCAATCCTGTTGAAATCTTTATGCCAGATTTTGACTTCTCAACAAATCAAATTTCTTTAGCCTCAAACCTCTATATGCAATAAAATACTTGAGATGTGTGTCATCTCACCTTGTAAACTAATAAAGGATGACTCTGTGAGAACACAAGAATGCTGATTAGTGTGCTAAGATAACTACACAACCAGAGGTTTTAGGTGTTTTAAATTATTCCAGAAAAATATTATAAATTTTACTATTATGTTATGAATTTTGCTCCATGCTTTTTTCTATCTCTCCTCAAAAAGTATTAAGAACCCAGCTCCATGTAGATGGTAGTTCTGGCTCAGCTAATTAACTGAATTTAGTTTTCAATTTGTGGTTTGTGGGTCTGAAGATCTATGAACTCTATCCAAGTGGCTTTCAATGGGTAATTAAAAAAAGAAAACCAATAAAATAAGATTAACTGCAAAATCAGTCAGCAGTCACTAGAAAAACACAGTAGCCCATAAATTTACAGTGTTAAAAACCTCCACTTTACTGGGTCTTCATTGTCTAGTGCATCAGGTAGATGAGTAGAATTATTAAAAAGAAACAACAAAGGAGAGAAAAGCAATTCACCTCTTTACAGCATTGCTTTTGAAGACATGCTGATCTCCCCCTCACTGCCCCACTGCAATATGACCAAGTTTTGGTATTTGCTACAATGCAGAGGGGCATCTTGTGCAAGGACTTGAGGACATCCACAGAGCAGCATTTTTGCTCACCACCTTCAGAGAATTTGACTCCTCTTCATATAAAAATGTAAAAATCAGTGCTACTACCAAAACAGAGGGGGTAAAATCAAAGCAAGATTATTAAATTCTAGCAATTTCTTTTTGGAGTAAACCAGAGCCATGTCAGGCTGCTGACAATGTAAGAACACAGAGAGCCCTGGAGTGAGAATGGAGGAAACAAGCGCTCCTGTCTTCCAGAGTAGACAGAAATGTAATCTTCTTTTATTAATAGGTCAGGTTTCCCTGTACTTATCACAACTGGAGCAATAAAATTTCATACTGTGAACAATCATATATTGGATGTTCTTAATTATAATCTGAAAGTTCAGAGTTACTACATTCTTTAATTAAATATTCTCCTAATGCCTTAAACTTATCACTGACGGGTGGTATTCTCATAGCTCAAATACATCTGTTTGAGAGATCTGAACTATCGCAACTCCTAAACAAGTTGTCATATAATTGTAAAAGCTAGAAGTAAGACCATTGATCATCCCATATATTTACCAATGAACTGTGAGCAACACAATTCCACACGGAGCAATATTGAAAGAAGAAGCTGAGCAGACAGCAGGCCAGACATGAGTGCGAACCAGAAACTTTCAATTTGCATCTGGACTTGTTATTGTCCACAGATTACACTCATTCAAAGCTTCCATCCAGTCAAGCAATCAGAGAATTGATGGAAAACAGAAAGGATGCAGAGACATGACTTCTACATGATGCTGGAGAAATCCAAAGGCCAGTTTTGCTTTTTTCATTGATTACCATTTCAAAGCAATCCTTTCAATATAGGGAGGGCTTCAACAAATGTTTGTTATGATTACACACCACTTCAGACATCTCTGAAATATCAGATGCGTAAATGAAGTCATGGAAGCCAGGACGTTGTCTCTCTCACTTGCAGTGGAGGAGTTTCAGTGTGCCTCCATGCAGAACATGCTGTGCATTATTAACACTTTGGAATTGCACAAGTGATTAAGAGCTCACTACCACAAATGCTTATTCACAGAAATAATTGCTATTCAGATAAGAAAGCCTAATGAAAACAATGAGTCTAATAAGATGCTCACAAGGACTAAAGTCAGAGCAAGACTCTTCTACAAATGAGAAGCTAAAAAAAAATCTAAAGCAGTCTGGACTATTCTCTGCCTTCAAGAATAGTCACACACAGTCCCAAAGCAAGAAAGTAAAGCTTTAGTTTTAGGTCAGGTGTTTCCTTGATCATATTTTGTGCTGTGTTGTGCAAGAAATACCCATGACTTAGCTAAGCTGTAGGTGGACAACACTCCCTGACAGATTTAGCAATTTCTACCAAACACTGTGGCAAATTAGGCAATAATAAAGTACATTTTTATCTCCTTTTCACATTGAAATGATCTGATTGCAAAATGTGACAATATCTTTAAAAACAAACTTTTTTTTTCCATTTTATACACAATAACAAGAAATGAGATACAAAACCAAGACATTCCATGGGATTATAATAACTACATCCTTTTGCATTTTGCAATACTGGAAATAAGAATTCATGTTGCAATGCTTCAATCCTATTACTCACTGCTATCTCAACAAGTGCTTTAATGGAGCACCCAGCAAAGAGGGTTGACTTGTGGCTTCCAAACCAAAGAGCTCTCTTGTGCTATTACAAAGCAGGTACCTTCCTGATGTATGGTTGGCAATGTAAGCAATCAGTCACGAAAACAATTGGGACTCTCAAGAGTGAGCTGCTGAGACCAGGTTTGCAGGGTTACACACAGCACAGCAGCTCGCCCAAAGCAGCCGAGTCCCCAGCACACCACGATGCAGCATCAACCCCATAACTGCTTCTTGCCTTTGAGATATACACAAACTTTATCCTCCTCTTGCCTTTCTGAATCAAATGCTGTCCAACTTGTGGCCATGTAAAGCTTTCCTTGGGTATTGTAGGGCCAGAAGCAATCTGAAGTGTATCTAACACTGGGATCGAGAAATGACAATTCCGTAAACTCTTTTACCATTAAAATTTCATTCATGGACACATATGTCTGGGTCTACAACTCAAGATGGGTGATGAGTGTTAGCTTTAAAACAAGAAGTTTTCAACAAGATAATCAGTTGCTTAATTTAGCCAGTAAAGTTCTGGCATAGTCTTCCCCAGATCCACAGGCATAATTTCTATTGATGTCAATGAGAACAAAGTACACACAGAAAGGTAAATGGAAAAAAGCAATCGTTTCGCAAAATCATAGAATATTTATCATATTCTTCTGAATATGTTAATGTAGATTCCACAGAGCAGTCACAGATTTTCATTTTCACAGTCTATGCCATGTTAATATCCATATTTTTCTGCCTCTAGGTTTAGCATTTGGCAGTAAGCCACTAAACTGTGAAGTACAAAGGAAAAAGCAAAACAAAAGCATGCTCAGAGTCTCTACAATCAGCAGTGCAGACTTTGCCAGATGGAGCAAATGATATGGTCAATGAAGGTGCAGAAGGTGAAAAAATTAATCTAAGGGAATTAACAGGATGCCTGACACCAGAGTGCTCCCCAAAATCTCTTGTGTCAGCTTCAGCTGTGCATTCAGAGTCAAGTTTACATGGTGGATATGCACTAATTATGTGTGTCTCTCTCTGCAGTTACTGAATTTATTGATTGTTTTTACTGTGCTCATTTCATTTGTTTTCCACTATTTAGTTTGGCCAAGAAGTCTCCACTTCAAACACTTTGAATTGCAAATCACAGCTGCCAAAACCCAATCATACACTCTTTCTCTTGCATTTGCCACATTATTTCTAAAAGCATCAAAAAATGCACTTTCTTGAGAACTCTCACCACCTTAATCCCATCTGCAGCATTGCTTGCACAGTGCATCTACAATTATTTCTGGGTTTTCCTTCTACTATTCCCCACACAATACTGTGGCTGCATTTTTTTTGTCTTCTTTCAGGATCCACTGAGGATTCAAAAGAAGTACACAGTCCAGTATGACAACAGATTTATTCAAGATAGACATCTGTGGCTCTAAATATGTTCTAGCTTCAATATTCAGTTATCAACTTTAGAAAGCCTGGATTCTTCCAGTCCACTTCCTATAGCAAGGGCCAGTTTTGGGGTGTCTTGTACTACAGTCCCAGATTTTTCCTCACAAAGTATAGAACAAAGAAAGGAAGTATGTTTGTGTAAAAAATTTACAGGTAATAACTTTGAAGTGATGGAGCTAGCCACATTCCCACAAGGCATATATGGGTTTCTGAGCAAGTTTGTGCAGAGAAAAGGAAAGGCTTGCGTTTTGTTATTTAGAAGGTTCACACTTGTTCCCTGCAATTTCCTATTGTTTTTAACTCTACTCCATGTTCTTCCTCTTAAAACTTCTGCAAGTCCCTCAGAGACCCTGTGACCCCTGTGCAGCAGAGCAAGGGTCAGAGAGACCTCGAAGCTCCCTGGCTGGGCACGTGTGCAACTGCAAGTAGCGTTATTGCTCGTGCTGATGTCATAACTCACCTAAGAAGGGCAATCTCTGAACTAGTGGTTCCAACCACTGTTCTCAGTGGAACACACTGGAGGCAGAGGTTAGCAAGACTTATTAACTGGTTTAATGACGCCCTGCCATTATTTCAGAAGTACTTTTGTTTACCGCTGCACTGTGCAACCAAGAACGCCCGAGGGAACCAGCACGGCTTTCCATGAAACAGGGCAGTCTGTTCAGCTCTCTGGACTCTTCCACACTCACAACTTGTTCAACCTGCTGCTCTGAAAAAAAATTTTTCCAGGAATTTATCCCTCTTCTCCATGTCTCTCCAAACTTGTCAGGACTTAACCTAAACTGAATAAACTAGGCATCAGATTCTAGTCAAAATTACTCTTCAAAAGACAAGAACAACATAGCACCTCTCCTTTCTCAAACCCTCTGCAGCAGAAGATCATGAATTCTTTCTTCTAAACATCTCAACAGTCCCATAAATGTGGCAGAATATATAGTTTGAAGTCTTATCAGAGGAATTCAGTGGTTGGCGGTGTTTTTTTTTTGTTTGTTTTGTTTTTATAACTATTGGTAATGTGAGTTCAGTGAAAATGAAATTTAAAAAAATGAAGGTACTGGGAATCTATCTGATTCAACAGTTGACATCTCTATTATTTTCCAGGGCATCTAGATATTTGTACTTTTAATCTTGTTCTAAGAACTCTGCCTCACTGCTGGGAAGAAACCTGTGGGCAAGATATATCCTTCAACTTTTACACTTTCTTAGCTGTCACATGCTGGCAGCAGTTGATCAAGAAATCAGTGACAGCAACCAGTTCTGCCTTTTGTAACACTTCTCATACCACGTATCGAAGTGGAAAATGCATATATAAAACCCCTAAAGAAATTATCTTTTGTTTCATCTTCCCCTTTGTAGATTTGTTGGTCTACTGGATAACCAAACTTGGCAGAAATGCTGATTAATTCACCTTGTGTTTACAATTCCTGCCTTTTTAACTAGCTGTAAGTCCAAATGTAGCAGTAACAATTATTTGTTGCCTTGGAAACACATGAACGATGCATTTATGCCTTTTTCAGTGTATATGCTTTTTTCTATAATACTGTGACACATATCTACCAAAGCTTGTAATTTACCAGTTGGAATGAACATTACCTTCTGCAATTCAGTTATTTATCAACTGCTGATGGCCAAATTTAACCAAGGTGCAGATGACTTTTGCCAAGTCTATTTCTGACCAGCCTCACTAACAAGTTTATCAAATAATGTGGTTTTCATTTTCCCAGCAAATATAAAATAGATAAAATTTTTCCCTAATTATAAAATAAAATATTTTCAAGCAGTTATTATTTATCCTCTTCATATCCAGAAATTCTTTGTCTTGGCCAACTAAGCTAACAGATAGCATATTGGAGGACATTCCTAAACAATTTCTTTATAATTATTTTCATATACTTTAAAAGTCTTTGCCTTCCCTACAGTGTACTTGCGACTGTATTGGCAAAAAGAAGTAGAATGTCCTTTACATTACTGCCACATAAATCATACCACAGTAGCTACAGAAATATCAATCAAAATCATTGGTGTCAGAACAGACTAACCTCACAAGTCTCTCACATTATCAAAACACCCTTACCATCCAGTCTAAACACACTCCTACCCACCAATTTAGCACAGGAATGTATTTGCTTTATTAGCCAAATAGTAATAAACTGCCTGCTTTCTGAGTTGAAGGCAAATCATTAAATGTACCAAACACATCTCACTTCCATTACACTAACCAACAACGCTCCCGATAGCAAAGGCTTCTAAGCAGGCTACATTCAGTTTTGCTTTTTGCTTTCTCTACCAAAATATCTCAAAACAGAAGAGTAGAAAACACGATTTTCAAAGGTGTGCTGACATCCCATTTTCTAAAAGGCAGACACATGAACTGCAGACAGGCTTGCCCTGCTCCAGCGAGAGCTCAGGGAGAGATACCAGGGAGAGCAGGGAAGCCTCGGGGTACCCACTGATGCTGGCACCTGTGCAAAGAGAATCCCACAAAAGGGGGTAGGAAGTTCCCTGCAAAGAACTTTGTGGAAACTGGGCCAAGATTTAAATAATACCTGGACCTCCCAGAAGGTAACACATTACTTAAAAATAAGATGAACCAGAAACCTGATTAGATTTGTAGCACAGTGTTCAGGCTCCCCAGGTACAAGCGAGGAGCTTTACAGCTAAGGCTGAAAAGCTGCAGAATGCCATTTTACTGCTTTTCCGTGGCTAGCTTCTCAGAACACAGTATTATACTAATAGCAGCAAGACCTAAAGTTTCAGAAAATCTTTTCTTTGTAATCTGAATGGCTTTTATTAATAGTATTTATTACTGTGACACAAATGATAAAATAAAGATCCTGAAGAGCACAAAGTGTTTGACTGAGATGTACAAATAGACCTAGCAGTCAGGTCTGAAGCTCACATGCTATGGAAACGACCCAATATATTTATGATTTTATTAAGACAGAAAAAGCCTTGATATATGCATAATGTAAAATCTTTGCTTTTCTTCCCTGCCCATTATTCATCTAGATTTCCAAAGGTACTTTATGGGAAATTATTCTAAACAGCAGGTGATTCTGTACCTTATACTGATAAAGAAAAGAGAAAGCAATTTCCCAACAGTCCCCAGCCATCAATCCTTTTGAAAAATAAGCTTGACTGTAAGCTTAAGGCACTATACTTGGAACTAGAAAATACCCAAAGGGCATTCCAAGCTATGCCGGAGCAACTGCCATTTCTTATGTGAAATGTGACTTCTAAAAACTTTCTAGCTGAAAAAGTTTTTTAGTAAGGTAATAATTACCTAATGCGTACACAAAAGAGGAAAAAAAAAGATATTTTCTCATTAGTTTCCTTATTTTCAGGAAAAATTCTCTCTCCTATGAATGAGATCAATCAATTTCTTTCTCTGCATCAGGATTTTTTTGATGGTTAGGTCTGACTATCAAGTTATGTTGATTTGTGAAGAACTTGAAAACATGGCGAAAATATAAAACATTGACCTTTCAGAAAGTACTATTGTACTGTGTTATATACTCTCCAATGCATATTGATCATCTCCTTATCTACTTCAAAAGGAAAACATAATTAAATTTGAGTAGGATACTTGCTATTTTTCACAGCTTGGGACTCTCTGCAGCAAACAATGGCCCCAGTTGACATCACCATCATTAATATAAAAAGATACTCAACAACAAAAGTCAAGGACAGAAGGTGGCTCTCCAGTCTGATTCTGACTTTTTTCCTGGACAAACCTGCTGCTAACTTCAGAGAATTCAAGAAGACGTTAATGCAAAACAGATTGGTATTTTGAACAACTATCATTTTAGCCAGATAAATCGCTCCATGAGCTGGACCTACAGAAATATCATAGTCCAGATAAAAGGGTTATGATTTTTGCACATATATGCAACTGATTGTTATGGGCACCCCAAATAACTCAGAACCCTCTGCTTTTGTCCCAGTCATATCACAGGTCAGGTAAGGAGAACACCAAACACCCACCACTATGAAATAAGACAATAAAAAGTTTTGTCTGTCTCTGTGGTGGAATACTCAAACTAAGGAAAACGGATAGATTGTTCATAAAACAGAAAGGATCCTAACTATGATTTGCTACATTAAGGAAAAGCATCCAAGACTTCAATAGCAAAATTAATACCCACACCTTCTCTTTTGGAGTTTTGCTTAACCACTAAGAGTCGCTGAATTTGTATTCCCCAGATTTCACCAAGGCAATATTCACTAAAGAAGGCATTCTAGTCAGTAGGCCTCTCAAAAAATCCTTACCTGCATGTAATTATCTAGCTTGCCTACTCCTATCATTTCTACTACCCTCATTGCTAATTATTTTCTTCTAATGAAAATCAAGGGACACTACAAGAAGAATAATTTTACTACTTGTCAGCTCCTTTTCCCTTTCCCTTTCATTAGCTCTCACTAATGCCTACTGCTCCAAACAGTCCTCCCAGCACAACTGCCTGAGAGCTCCTAAATGAAATTTCTGAAAAATTAAGTCTTTACCACCCTTATAACATTTTTCTGACCCATTTAAAACTTTTTAATATAATTTATTATATTTTGTTTTTTGTCAATATATATATATTCTTATCCTTTTTTATGTAGTGCCACAATCTAGATCAATTTCTAAGGAAAATGACACCATGATTTTATGTTGCTTCAGTTGTTAAATACCTTCTCATAATTGAGACAAAAAGAAGACTTTGCTGACAACTAGTCACCACTAGAATATTGCTTGGTTTAGATGACTGGCATAAAGCTTTCATTTTTTTTTTTGTGAGTGAAAATAGATATTAGGAAGCATTTCTTTACTGAGAGGGTGGTTGAACACTGGAACAGAATTTTTAGAGAGGTGGCCAATGCTGCAAGCCTGTCAACAATTACGAGGCATTTGAATAATGCCTTTAATAATATACTTTAACTTGTCCAGGCCTGAATTGGTCAGGCAGTTGGACTAGATAATCATTGATGGTCCCTTCCAACTGGCACCATTCTAGTCTAAATATGTCAAATAAATAAATAAATAAATAAATAGGAGACTGAAAAAGTCCTAAACTACATCTCCCTGGGGAGCGTATGGTGCCCTACAATGCACATCAGGGCTGTTACATTCATTGTGAGAGATGGAAGGTGAGAATCAAAGCCTTGGCTCATATCACTCATTGGCCTAAGGGATTTCAAGCACAGCAAGACTCTGTTGAGCTTGCATTTGGAGAAACCCTACTTCATGAGAGTAATTAATGTCATGGCATTTTTCCTCTAGATAACAACTCTTTCCCTTGCCTCTGAACATTGCTGTCATTTTACTGCCAAGGTTCCTTCCAACCTCTGCATCATGCCACCCATGTGGAAGTATGGGTGTTAGAGCCCCGACACCTAGAAGATGGAGGGGACAGCTCTGAGAAAGGTCTGGAGTGGCTAAAATGTAATCTCAGATGGAACCTGGGTGATTTTGTCAGCAACTGCTCTTACTGTGTCAAAAGATGGCAATGCTCAGCATTTTGTTGGTCACTATCTTGCTTTAAAATAACCAAGAAGCTGGCACCTAATTCAGTGAGCTAAGACCACTGTGAAGGCTTTGATTTAGAGATATATACAACATTTCATTATCAAACATTATCAGATGAAGCCCTATTTTAGCTGGTGTGTATTTTTGAAAGATAATTTCCTAGTTTTCAAGCACATTGCCTGTAAAACAGATATATCCTATAGCTATCTCTCACATTGTCTTTACGTTGTCAAATTCAGACACGTAACATGATCTGCAAAAGCTGAAAAAGGCAAACCAAAACCGTGGCATGAATTTAGATGCTTAACTATGCATTTAAGAACCAGATCTTTTACCCTGCCTTGAATGAATGGACAAGTATAAATACTCTTGACAGAATGATACATCCTTTATTGTTTCATCAAAGTACATCCAAAGATTTAATTTAAATTTTTTTACAATGTCATTCATGACAAAGACATACATAACCCACAAATACATTGCTACCTAGCAGCTGTGTATCTCCTCCCATCATCCTCAGCACTGAAAACTGAAAAACAAACATATTGGCTTGTTATCCTTTATAAGGCATTGATGGACACTCTCTCTCTTTTTTTTCCTCTGTTTCATCTGCCAAGCATTAATCACTGCTCCAGCTGCAAATGAAACTTTTATTGGGCACTTATCATCTTGATCTATACTAAATCCTTTCCCTTTGCTCCATGTATTAGGCAAAGGTGCCATTGCCTGCAGAGTACAGCAAAAATATATTATAAAATATGAAACCTAATAGAACAAGTGCTGTGTTTCTTGTACCATCATATTCCTGGATTTAACCAGTGTATAGAAAAGAAACGCCTGATGTCTATCCCTGACAACTCCCACCATTACATCAGTGAAAACAGAATGTTCTCCTGGCCCTGGAATACATGCACAAAACCCAAACATAATGCTTAATCTTTTTCACTTGAGAGGGGAGAAAAAACATCTCTTCTTTCTTTACCCCTGAAAAGCCTATAGCCCCTCTAGTATCCCCTCACATACTTTTTAAAATTGAGATTAAGGAGACATGAAGCAGTAATGAAAATTAAATGTTGTTCCTTAAAAAAAAAAACAAAAACAACCAAAACCCCAAAACTTTAGTTTTACTCTTTTAATTGAAGGTGAAACAAAATATCAGTGATTAGAATGCTTCTGACTATGCTTAGTAACAGACTTTGATAAGACAGAACCTACTCTAACATTGGAAAATTACTGTATTAACTTTATTTCCCCCATTGTTTGCTCATATGCAAAGGGATGTTATGGTACTTCTGTGCATCAGTAGGATTTGTACAGCTTCCTGATTTTTTTGATGAAGAATGATCACAGTGAGTGAGCAAAATCATGCTAAATAATTAATGAGGACTCAGTAACACTCAGTCTGTCTAGAATATCTGGCCCAATCGTTCATTCTCTACTACATGAAGTGCAATTTCTGGCCAACTCAGCTGTCCATACACAACAGGGAGAGAGGAAAAAATGTTAGGTGTGTGCCAGCCTCTCCAGCCTTGCAGTGACAGGATGTCACCTGGCAGCTGTTTCTCTAACAACTCCCTCAATTAAGTATTCTTTTGAACTGGGATTTATGCAAATGTTTACGTCAATACAACTTTGGCAGAAACACTTAATGGGGGATGAAGCAAGAGCCTTCAAAAGAAATAATTTAAGTTTTCCCCTGGGAAAATGAATAGAAAGACAAGGGAAAAAAGCCCAAAAACTAAGAAGTCTTTTAACAGTGAAACTTAATGCACTTTTTTCCTCCCATTTTTTTCCTCGGAGGCTATTCAAAATCAAAATGTAACATGGATATGGATGGAGCTACTCATCAGTTTAAAGAATTTATCTAGAGCTTTTCCTGCCAGCCATTATGAAAGGGAGAATCTTCCACATCCCAAAATGTTCTCCATCCCTGAAACAGGTAGCAGATTAGAAGCTTTCATAGGTTCAAATAAACAAAACCAAATAGCAATACAGGTTAAGTAGGAAGCCTTAGCAGCTGGTACAGGCATCAGTTATTCAACCTGGTTCAAAACTTTGTTAGTATCCAAAGCCCAAATGTGAAAAAAAAAATTGATTAAATGAAATCCAAATAAAATGGCAGAGAGATTTTCAGTGAAAACATAAGATGATTTGACTGCATTCTTTTATTTTATTGTCTACAATCTCTCTGCTATGAGCTGTATTTTTTTTCTCCCCATGAAGATTGCTATCAAACAATGAAATTGAAACAGTATCAAGTTTGGCATACAATGAGTTGGCATTAATACTAGCTAAATCCTTCAGATGTCTAATGTTGAGATGCATAATTTTCTTCATGGCATATTCATATTGGAAAAGCTAAATTGGTTCTCCCTTTTTTTGATCTTTTGTTTTCTCTTATGATGGTTTTGCTGCTTGCATATTCCAGCATTACAATAATGACCTAGATGAGAGGGTGGGTTGTGCAATTCTCCTATCTCTTTTTAAAAACCTGTTATTTGAGTTTCAGTACTCTGATTGACCATTGGATCTTGCCTAGAAGCAGAATTTCACTGCAGAAGACACAAAACTTATGCACAAATAGCAGCTTTGAAACAAACAAAAGAAACACAACAGGGTGCAAGTATGTGAAAGTTTAACCTTGTGCAATCCTCACTCTTGTTTTCACTCAGACAAATAAAAAAAATCCAAGGAATTCTATGCCAGACCAAATGTAAAACAGATTACCATTTTAGTATAAAAAAAGTCTTTGCTAAGTACTAAATCAATACCGAGAGAAAGCAAAATTACAGGTAAGAAAATTATTTTTTCTTTTTTTTGTGTTATATCCACTCTTGTGGGCAGAAGTAATAATTCATGGCAAGTGCAAAGAATGACCATCATTTATCAGCTGCACAGAAATGGTGATGAAAGAGTAAAATAAAATAACTCTTCCTCCCTCTCCAAACCTCAAAAAGGCCCATTTTGAAGATCTTTCAGTAACTGAAAATTGTGAAAGACTTGTTCTTTTCTGTATGCAAAACAAGTATGTTTTTTCCAATTCATACCATATAATTTTTGAGTAAATATTAAACATTCTAGGAAGAGGGAAGTACAAAGAGAGGGGAATTTTAGACCTCAGCTTTCATACAAACAGACTTCCCTTTTCAGGAACAAAGCAGATAAAGTTTGTATGTATGCAAAGCTTGGTTTCTATTAGTAGTAGGAATCTTCCTTCCAAAGGTGTTTCTGAGAGAATTGAATGATTTGCTATCTAAATACTATATTTAAATACAGTTCTGGTGGAAAACTGATTTTTCTCCACCCAGAAGCATCATACCTCCTCATAATCATATACCTGGCAAAACTGAAATCTGAAAGGTTGCTCCCAGATTGCCACCTTTCCTGCCTGAAAAAAATAGAGCAATTTGGCCTGGTAAATTACAGCACAGTTTATATAGCTTTTTCATGAATCTGCCATGCACCACAGGAGATGCAAATAGGCTTCTTTCAGGTCCAATTGGTTTAGATAGACATTATTGTCAAGACTATTCCCAAAAGGACAGAATTCATTTCAAAGATTTTGAGAAAAATTCATACCACCATTAGAAAAAAAAAAAAAAAAAGGAAAAATAATCACATGCTTTCAGTTGAAATCACCCTTGTGCTGGAAAGGTCTAAGAACCTATATGCAGGTTTTTTAATATATCAAACCAATAATACTGGTTAGTAAGTAAAACAAAAAAACTCCAAAACCAGCTCTGTTAGTGCAATATACCTCAGTACATGCTCCCTGTCTGGTCTGAAGAAACTATTTTAATGGATAGCATAATGGGAAGGAGAAGATATTGAAGCGTGAAGTACAGCTAGACATGGTGGGGGTGGTTTTACTAGCTCAGGCTTTCAGAAGCCATGTCCTATTCAAGCTCCTTCAGAAAAGAGTTTATTCCAAGTTCTCTCCCAAAGGCAAGCAATATCTTAATATCTTCATTATTGTCCCACTAACTACCTGACAAGACACTCCTTGGATGCTTTACACTACATTGCCAGATATAACCACAGCGTAGAGATTTTACTCTATGCCTTACTCCTGATGTCTTGAATAGTATAGAGAAGAAAATCTGCTTAGATTATAGTTTTTCTGGAGAAGAGTTCAAATTCTGATTAATTTTCAAAAGATGAACTTACTGACATAATTAACCACCAGTCTTTGAGGGAGGAAAAATGGGTTTGTTTTGGTTTCTTTTTTTTAATTTGGTTTCTTTTGTCTTGAGAAGGCCTCAAAAAATTATAGAGAATAAAAAGAGTTCAAGGGAGGATTAAAGATAAAAAACAAAATAATACATTTTGAAAGGACTTGGAAAAGCTTTAGCTGAAGGTGGTTTAGCACCATCAAAGTGCAAACAAAAACCCCTACACTATAATTATTTGTAGAAGAAATAGTAATTAAGAAAATAAGTTAATTGCATCTGTGAAGAAAGATGTTTGCTCCATCTCTCTCAGCTTTGGGATAGATCTGTCAAATGCTGAATCAGTCAGACTCCCTAAAATAAACAAATTTTAAATCTACTAATTCATGGGAGATTAGGATTTTCTTAAATTCTTATGTAATCAAACACAACTGGATCTAGAAGATACATTATGTAATAATCTGCAGGTACTCTGTCCAGCCTCCACTGGCTTTCTGAGGGAGGATGTTTGCCAGGTAAAAGTTGGGAGCCAGGGCAGCTGTCTGAATTCAGAGCCAGAGTGGTGCTGAATAATACAGCACAGAATGTGAGTCCAACCAAAACTCTTTTGGGTTACACAAAGTACCACACTTGCTAAATAAAATATGAATTCAATTATTTTATTTGTTTTTTTAAAGAATTAATACTTCAGGATTGGCTGAGCAACAAAAGCAACAAAATTCTTGTTCAACAAAGCAACAATTATCCCAGAGGAGTAATTGCAATATGTACTCTAATTCTCAAATTTGAAACTCAGGGTGATTACACAACCTGGAATTCAGAACATCTGAAGGACACTCACAAACATACCGGTTATTTACTGTTCTGAGGAAAAGGCATGAACACGTCTGGCACCTTTGAACACCTGAGTTCCAGAGTTAGATCATATCACAAATAAGCACAAGGCATTTGCCACTAGTCTAGCCAGCTCTCAGGAGCCCATTCATGTAACACTGCTCCAGTTCTGATTTATTTGTTTTTATTTTTAAGAAAAATTCCCATGAATATTAGGTTTTATAAAGTCCCTGGACTTCATCTACAATACTGAAGGCGAGAATGCAAATGAAGAAAGGTCTCACTATTATATAAGGAGATAAAGACTGGAGACAAAGCCTTGACCTCCTGCAAGACACTGGCAAAGTTTCTCGTCTCAGGCGAACCGGGACTTTACCCTAAGGCTCTTCTGACAGCACACACAGACTCAGACTGTCATAGCTGACATTTTAAAATGGAAAGATGAACAGATAAAAACTGTTGCCCAGTTTTGTCCCACAAGATTCTACAGCAAAGGCCCATACTTTGCTCCCAGCTGTTGGGATATCAACTCAAATTCAACTGTTCCTACTAATCTTTGCTCTGAGTCTGTTGAGATGAAGTCATGGATTCCTCTACCTCAGTCACAGGGTCCATTTAAGCAACAACAGTCAAGATTTGGCCAGCAGCAGTTATTCAGCACTAAAATCAACCAAAATGTCTCAAACTAAAATGATTTGAGAAACATAAATGACTCTCTGGAGTAAGATGAACTGAGTATCTTCTTATGTATTTCACAGAATGCCTATAAAATTGAGGAAGAAGAAATATATTACATCCTTCTGCATGAAAGAAGACTGAATTAAACCCCAGATATTCTTGCCAGATATTTGCTTAATACATTCTCAAGTATCTCTACCAGTGGAGACTTTCCATGTCATTAAGAAATTTAATGTAGAGCTTAAACTGCTCATTCAGCCACAAGGGTTTCTGTAACTCCCTAGTCTGATTTGCCTTACTGCCATCTAAGTCCTGCATTGTTTATCCTGTCCACAATGGACAGGGAGAGAAAACTGTTGCCTTTCCCTTTGCAACTATGTTTTAAGAACCTGAAAAATAATTTTGTGGTCCACTTCAGTCTGATGCCATTTTAGTAACGAAGCCCCTTTAACATTTCTCTCCACTTTCCAGACATGTAAATCCCATTTGCTACATCTTCTTTGCTCTCTCCTTTGGTCTAGTTAGATGGGTTACATCCCTCCTGAAGGATACAATGTGCAAGCCTGGATGCATCATTTCTGTTGAGACTGCATGGGTTCAGAAGAGAATAGAGCCTTATCTTCTTTTTCTTCTTTTAGCATCCATTTTAGCCTTTAGAACTTCAAATATGAATCTTCTTCCTCACCCATCTTTCTCACTCCTGTAATGTTTCAGTCACTATTCTGAGAAAGACAGTTTTGCATAACTTCACATAGAATTGGCATCTATTTCTTTCAGAATGCTGCTCTCATTTGTCATGATCATCCTGAATACAACCCTCCAGCGTACTTTTAATCCTCTCACCTTCGCTTCATCTGCAAATTCAGTAAGTATTTCTCAGCTGATATGGTGGAATTGCTCTTTTCTATAAGTTTCTTTTCAGTGTTATAGAATCCCTAGCTACAGAACAAAATATACCTATTTCCTTTCCATTTCATCCTGAACTCTTCCCCTCCCCCCAGACATACTGTCACCCAAGCAATGTTCCTGCTTTTTACAATCGTGTTATACAATAAGTACTAAACCTCTCATTGCTGAAGGAATGGTATGATGGTTTGCCCCTACCACCTTTGCTATTGTGCAACTTAAGATAATATTTGCCTTTAAAAGCCTAAAATGTTTCTAATGTTGTATAAGCACGGCATTGTAGCTGTTCCTTGTTGCGGATAATCCACTTGGTATCAATGCAGCTGTTCCTATGAGTTACACAATGGATTCCAAAAAAGCCTATTGTTTCTTTGGTCATAAAGTTAACACATGAATAATACAAAACTATTCATGACATATTTTTCGGGCAAAACTATGCATGTTTCTTGCTCAAAGTCCCTAGTCTGTTGGGCTGCGCTGCCTGGTATCACCGTGTTCATGGGACCCAACCTTCATGCAAACAAAACTTATTGCTTAAAATGATCTTTCTTGTAGCAAGGGCCTGAAGGATGGGTCAGTAATTTCATTAACATCTCCTACTCTGGTGTGAATACTCTTAACTGAAGTGCGGAGAGGGCCTAAAGACATTTCAGATGAGAGGTTCTGTGAAACAAGGCATGTAATTAGGGAATGTTTCAGAATGATTGAAAGGGTGTTTTTCATCAACACCATCTCCGCTGTTTGAGGCCATTCACTGAACTTTGCAGAAAGGACTTTCTGAACAAGAGGAATGTGGAACACAGCGATTATTACTGTCAAACATGACACATAGGTGAGAAACAAAAACTATCCCTCCATTAGTTAGAAAATCACAGCTCTGGCTAATATAAGCTCTACATTTCATCTGTGGCCTTTACTACAGAATTCTTTAAAACTATTAGCAGCATCTTCTGTTTTTCTCAGAATGAAAGTTGATAAATTAGCAACAGAGGGAGGAGCTCCTAAGCTAGACAGTTCACTTGGAGTCGTTATATAAATGGCCTTTCTGAAATGTGTCCAAGACTTAAATTACTCTGATTAGTTGATGTCTGTGGAACTGGCAACAAGCCTTTTCACTGTTGCTCTCATGGTAATTATTATTCTTGTTTCACTGCAGATTTTGATAGCATTTCTCAAGTGTCTAGTTATAAATCTCTTAAAAGCCTGAGGATGGTTGAATCAGTAGAGGTAAAATAAGAACAGATCCCAGCTGATATGGTCCTTGCCTTTTCTGTACAACTACTTTTGAAATTGAAAATAAGTGTCTCCCTACATCCAACCCAGAATTGATCAGAATGCACTTCAAAAAAGGAATAGGGGTGCTTTTAAGCCTATCCATTACATTTATATATCACAAAAAGATGTATTATTCAGAACAACAAAGTTATGAGCACATAGTTTGCTTCTTTTTGTTAGACTACTTTTTTAAAAATTAACTCTAAAAATAGAATTTCTAATAGTCATCATCACCACACATTTTTCCTTGCAGATAACAGCTCTCTTCAGATTCAAGAAAGCTCTAGAAGATCTCATTTATCTAATCTTTCAGAACCAATTAATTTTACCAGAAAAATATTCATCTCATATCCTCAAACATCAAACCTTTCGTGTTCCCGTAATTCATCTCCCCAAACTGCTATCACTCTGCAACTGGAGTTTGTGTCTCTTTGTTCGCACAGTTCTTTCAAATACCACTTCAAGTCCCATCACTTCTCATTAACTAGTAACTTCAGCAAATCTCTTTGATAGAAGAGTTAAATCCCCCAAGTCAAAACTTTGTAAATTAACATTTATTAATCCATGTTTCACCCTGCTCTGCATTATCTGCCACTGAATCAGGAATAGAAACTGCTGTCTCAGTTCCTAACATGTTAAATGACTTTAGAAAGCATCTGTTTTATTGTCCTCTGTAAAAATCATTCCTTTGCAGCCTGTGCTGCCTAAGAGTGACACAATGCACAAGTTATTCCTCTAACAATATGGTATGACATGCCATGGAAAATCAGCTGTGAAGTATTTTCTAATAGGTGCTGCAAGAAATTTTCCATGCTGTACAATGAAAGCAGATATAAGCAATCTTTTAATAACGTGCACCACATCTTGCTTTTTTTCTTGACTGTACACATCCAGATGGGTAAAGGACTTAATTCTGGTGGTTTTGAAAGATAAAGCTGAAATAGTCTTAAATGAAATATATCTTTATACTGAAGTAAATACACATATATTTAAACGTGCATCATTATAGAACGTGAGTTTCCACTTCAGTGGGTCCGATCTGGAAATACACGGCTGGCAATTGACAAAGATGCCAACCATGACTTTTGGTAAACAGAGCTCCAAAAAACGCTTCTTATTCCACCAACACCATTTTTCTGTTCAATAGTACAGAACTAAATGGCCAGACAATAACTATACATATGAATGTCATGAATGTCATCATAAAGTCAAGGAGGTGAGAAAAAAATTCTTCATTACCAAGAAGTTAGATTAGTAACTGAAAAATTCTCTACATGAAATACAATACAATAGCAAAGGAAAAAATGGTGAGTAGGCTGAGGCACTCAGGAAGCAATTCCAAGAGCTACCAGTACTGACAGACTTCCCCTAGACAGAAGATGATAAATGTGCAGAGGAACTGTTTGTAAACTGAAAAATCATCCAGCAGATTAGGCAGAAACAATTTTTCCTTAGGATCTTAGCGGGGTTTTGTTTTGTCTCCTCATCTGACACTACTTTCAATTATTGAGACAGAATGACAAAGGAGCATATGTGCTCAATGATCAGAGGACCTGCACCATCAAACTGGGCATCTGCTACTCATTTCCAAAGGATGCTCCAAGTGAGACCCAAGTGAAAACCAGAATACTGAATAGTCCTGAGCCAGGCCAGCTGGAGCTGGACCAAGCAATAGGGCTATTTTCAGAGGAACGTAACACAAGTAGTCTATAGAAAGTAATTTGTACCTGGGAACTCACCCTGTAATTGTTTCATTGTATTTGATCAGCAATGTTACAGAGATGATTTAGGCATACATATGGCCACCAACAGACCAAAGAGTGATTGCAAAGGCGATTCTATTTATCCTTGATCTTGCTCCCAAATAGAGTTAAAGTGCACTGTCATGACCCAGCCATCAATCTGTGAAAATAGAACTAGACTGGAGGAATCATATCTTTGAACAGGATGCATCACAGAAATAATCACCTAATTTATGAAGCTGAAGGGTCTCCTTTGACTTGATTTCATTCTAGCCTGACTTGCAACTGCCCCACTGTGTCCTGAACTGCTCACTCATTTTGGAAAATGTTATGGCTACCTACTGCATTCACCAGCTGTAACTGCACCTGTTATCTCTGTTGTCCTTTTTTCCACCTAAAAAAATAGGGTATTTTTTCTTGCATCTTCCCAAGTTAACTAATAGCCTGGTAAAACACATTTTGCGAACAAAATTCTGAAGCATTGGGTCAAATTGATTCATTAAATAATAGTTGTTCAGTGACAGAATCACTGGAGGTGCAGTGTTACTTAGAACTCCTTTTTATCTGCACAGCATTTACAGAAAAGATGGTCTCACTTCAATTTTTTTTCATTAAGTCTTAAAAATATTTTTTCTTCTTCTTTCATATTTTCAGACAAATCCCTGAGTAACCTTCTTAATAATTTAGTAAGAAGGACATAATTTTTCAGATTTTATGGAGACGGCAACTCTTCATAAATGTATGCTAACATAGCTTCTACTAGAAACCTCTAATCTCTCCACATCGTGGGAAAGGGAAGAGGGAGAGAGCTTCTTTTCATGGAAAGCATGGTTAGCAGTGAGTTTTTTCAAAATGGTGAATGGAATCACAGAATCACAGCAACTGAAGTCATAAGGGACTTTCAGAACCGTCTAGTCCAAACCCTGGCTCAAAATAGGTCTGTTTAGAACAGGCTGCTCAAGTCCATGTCCAAGGGCATGCTGAGCCCCTCCAAGGACAGAGGCACCACAACCTCTCCATAAATCCTATTCCAGTCTTTGACCATTCTCATGGTAAACAGAAAAATCTTAATAACTAATCAGAATATTCCACAGTAATATATTTTCTCACCCAAACTTTTAAAATATATGACTGATTTAAAGTCACACTAATTACAAAAGAATCAACTTCTTATTCACTGCTTTGTGCCCCTCAAACCCACAAATGCAAAGTCTGATTTGAATTTATTTTCTCTCTTCATTGAATATCTGAGTGGCAAATGAAATTCTATAAACAAAATGAGTACAGGAATTCTGTACAGACGTAGAGGGAAAAAAGGATCCAGGATAGAGCATGAACATGGCAGTACATCATCCCACAGACAGAATAAGCCTGATAATTGTCCAATTAACGATTATTGTATAAAAGGTCTTTACCCTGCCCCCTACCACTCCAATACATGGCACACAATAAAACCCCATGTTATCCTGTTCTGATCATCAGGATGACTGGGAGTAACATAGAAGAAAGAAATCAGATTTTCAACCTGCTTGCACCTCAAAGTAGTCTTCTTCTTTTTTTTTTTTTTTTTTTCCATAACTACTACAACTAGGGCTCTAGGAGGCCTGATAAACATTTCCAATCTTGGGTAATACTAATTTAGTAGTGTCCAAGGAATTACAGAGTATGAAATATCACCCATAGACATAAACAAAGATTGCTGAAGAGTACTGAGTCTTTTACCTTAAAAAAGCTCTCATAAAAATTGGACTAAATGCAGATATGACAGTAAGAACAGGAGGCTGAATATAAGTGAGTTTGTAAAATGTCATCTGGTTTATTTGGATCCATTTCAGCATCCATCTGAACTTTGAAAGATGGAAGAGTCGGGTCGCTGATTTGTGGGGTGAAAGTCACCCCTTAACAAAAACTTTTAGGACATACTTAATATCTCCCTTGAAGGCAGCACAACTTCAGTCTCCAGTGCTGGTTTCATTGCCTTACTTTGGCTGCTAATTTAAAGCTAATTGTAGAGCAGGGCACATTTAAGCCACTGGAAAAAAGCCCAGTTACTTTTATGGTGCATGACCAAGATCTGAAAGAAAATAATAAAACCATTAATTAAATCCATTTAAAAGGACATAAACAGCAACAGGCAAACACAACCCAGCTACAGTTATTTGGAATTACATGTAATTTTTCTAACTAGTTCCCAGGTAAACACAGTGGCCATTGTTTTCTTAAGCTTTATGAAACCCAAACCACAAAGTACCTCCTGTTGTCTCACACTGCCACACCAGGCTTGGCCTTTGTAATCACAGAATTTGGGTTGCAATTTGCAAACATCTACTGGCATTTTCTCTTATCCGTCCCTTCTTTTCCCCAACAACATGGAAGACATCTAAGATACGTCAGACATGAGAACTGAAGCAACGCTTCTTCTGAGTGCCATGCAAAAAGTCCATTATCATCAGAAGGCAAACATGCTGCTTTTGTTTTCTATGAACGGGGGAACTAAAAACATGAAATAATTAACACATTCCCGGGAATATGAGTGCACTCAACCCAAAAATACTGGCTACAGCATCTTCATTCATGATAATGTAGAGAGTCAAAACAGTCCCTCCTTTAGTTATTTATGTGCAACAACAATAAACATCCTTTTCCAGGCAGCACGAAGCATAGCAGAAAATAGACTTCTGTTGCCACTTCTAATCTGAGGCTCAAGATTGAGAAGAGAAAAATCCCAGCAGTGTGGCACAAGATAATTAAAACATAATACACTATAGCTCAGCTTTACAACTAAAGTAATCTGTTCAAGAGTGACAAGATGCCAAAGCTCTGACACCTAAAATGCCCAAACAGGCAACATGTCCAGACTGGGCAGAGCACAATGTCTGCTGTTCACTAAGCCACGTGAAATGCTTACTGAGACCTTGGATAAAAAAGTTTACCTAGTGCATTCCTTCTGTTCATCTACCATCAGGTTCACTAAAGTGAACAGGCTGTGAAATCAATGGCTTCCCAATTGTTCATTTGTAGGAGAGGCACAAAACTGTTTTTTATATAAAAGAGACTGAACTGCCAACATCTCAATGAATCTGAAAGAACTTACCCAAAGCCACTGACCCAAAAAGATAATCAGCACACACTGGTGAGCACTCAATGCTCCCCCACTAGAGAAATTGTTTAGTAATGGTGACATAACCCCTGGATTCTGGGTCATCAGATGTAAAATATCATTACTGTTCAGAAACTATTCAGTGACTCAAAGGACACAAGAAGAGTTGGCAATCATAGGCCTGGGGGTTTTTTTGGTTTTTTTTTTTTGTGCTTGTGATGAGCAATTTCTGGCTAGACAAGTGGTTCTCTACAGTGGCAGGCTAGAGGATGCCAAGTCTATTCTGTTCCAGCCAAGGACTCACACAGGTATTTCAATGGGATTACCCGAGAGCTTGACAATTGATTACAAGTTTGAAGGTTATGTTGGACTGGAATCAAAGTGCTCAGCACTAAATCTCTCTTGATGAACTTCTCTGAATAAACATGTATTGAGAGAAAAAAGAGAAAGACCTAGATTCTGAAAGGTTTTTAGATACCAAAATTATTTAAATACCAAAATCCCATTGTTGTAACATCCTTAAATATCTCTTAAGACATGAGCCAAAGCCACCCTCTATGCTCCCAACTACTCTGTTTGTTGTGAGCCATAGCGAAGAGGCCAGTGACAGAACAAACATGCAGAAGGCAAATCCCACACGGCAACCTGGCAGGCTAGAGAGAGACACCCTAGTTTACTGTACCATAGCTCATACCCTTTTGTAACCATCTGAATTTATGCTTCTCTGATCTGGCTGTCAACCATAAGCATTAAAGACTCTTCACAACATAAAAGAAAATGCTTCCTATACTACAACTGCAAAAGTAGTCATCGTTTAATCACAGTTGCAAAACAACCAATACATTACATTGAGTCATATGCATCACTTTCCCTAATCTCTATCAGGGAAATATCTACTTTATTTATGGAGACTTATTTTAGTTTAACTAAAACTCTGTTATAGCTGCATGCCCAAGGAAAGAAGCCATACTGGTTCCTTAAATGGATCGTCACGTAACACTTTCTTCTATGGAACATGTTTTCTCTGTAATTTCCCTTTGAGCGTGGAGTCTTTGACATGCAGAAGAATGGACAGCGCTTGTCAAACTATGATTACTTCAGAAATTGAAATACATAAAATAATAACTGAGGCAATCAAATGCACACACAACTATCATTTGCTTGGAACACAGACAAGCAGATAGCAAATGATTCAATTCATAATTAATTCAGAGAAAGAAGGAGGAGTTGAAAAAAACCCCCCTATATAAATACATTCTCCAGGACTTGGCAGAAAATAATGACTGAACAAGGATCTCAAAAGGAAAATTAATGAATGACAACAGGAGCAGCACATGTGTAATGTGAAGATAGACTACAAGGAAATTAAACATGTTGCTTATGGGAAAATAACCACCTTCTCCTTATTTTGCTCAGAAAAGCACATGGTTCCTAATGGAATTCAAGGCTATTATTCTATCAGAAGATTCTCATGAAGGCAGAAACTGTGAAAGTATGCTTCCTAAAGCAGAGCCCCAGGAGATAATTGAAGCCCTAGAATCATAGCAGTGATTTTCTGGAACACTCTACCCCAGGTTACCTAAAGAAAAAAATACATCAGACAAGAACACCCAATGCAGTAACATAAAGGTTACAGTCAGTGAGATGCAAATAAAGAAAGTGGGAGAATATAAAATGCTTAAACAATCTTTGGGGAAAATTATGCGTGAGTACTTGCATATGTACGCATACAAATTGAACTTTACTATATAAACCATATACCTGGAAAAAATAGTATTTTAAGAAACCCTACTTCCCTTTTGAAAGAACTGTCCAGAAGTTTCACAGACCTTAGCAGTGTTTTAAGAGCCTTGCAATAGCCACAGTTTACAGAACTCAAGCACAGTTTTCAAGATCACACTCAAGCAGATTTGCTAAAAGAAAATCACTGAAAAAGATGGACTTGACATGTAGGAAGGCCACAGATGTCACAGCAATGCTGTGTGAAGAGCCCCAGCCTCTGGTCTAAACTGATGGAGATTTAAATGGAAACCAGACTCACAAAGCAGATCCCAGCATGACAATTCACACATTACAATGGTCTCTCTAAAAGCACGAAATATCTTTCTGAAAGTTACAGAGGGGAAAAAACAGATCTTACTGATTTAAAAATTCAGTTCATAAATCCTGTGATACCACAGGATTGGAGAGAGAAGAAAACAGAAGAACTGTTTTCTTCCTAGGGTCAGTACTGAAATTAAATCTGTAGTCTTCTCAACCATGCAGACATTTCTCAAGGATATCCAGTGATAAATCAAATTATTAGAAGAGCCTCATACTCCTTATATGAGGACCAGATCCCACTCTGTGTTCCTCTTCCAGATGGCATCAAATAATGGTGTGCTAACCTTATTATGTGCCTTCCAAGTTCCCTCACCACCAATGAACTTTGTCACTGCTGCTCTGAAGTTATGGTCAGAGGACAGCAGGGACAGAGACGTGTTTCCAGCACTTGCCAGTTATTCCTACATACAACCACTGCACTTATCAAAGTTAAATGACAACTGTGTGAAAATTCCATTGTCCCAAGTCCTGCAGCCAGAGGGGCTGACGCAATTTTTTCCTAAATGAGAGAATTCAGCCGTTCTTCAGTTCCAAGCTATACAGAATGCACACCATACATCATACAGGGATACAAAACCAGCTCCCTCTGCAGCAAGGTGAAGCACCACCAAGAAAGGGTTAGAGGAAGGATTATCAGCCTAGGGTATAGCATATAAACAGGCACAGTCTAATTTATGAGCTAACAAGTCTGTGGAGAGACCTTAAAATAGGGAAGCAATACAAACCATCCAAAGTACCTAAGATCCAGAGGGCAAAGGAGGCCAAACAGTAGCAAGAAATTAAATAGGTTTAATATACTACTGGGCACTCACAGATAAGTGCCATTAGTTCCCACATACTTCATTTTTTAAAAGACCAATTACAGAAGTCCTGCCACTGAATAAAGATTGTGGCTTTTACTCTGGCTTCTAGGGAAGAAAAGAAATTAATCTGGACAACTCAGAAATTATACAAGCAAATAAAAAATGCCAGTATTATTATTTCTTGACAAATCTCATGATTTCTTGAGCCTCATGGTATTTAATTTTAGAGTCAGTTGCACGGTAAAGCTTGGTTCATGAAGGCAGGGATACAAGGCTGTTATCATCAGCATTGCAAAAGCCTGAACACTGTAACAGAGTGAATTTATTGCTTGCTCAATCTTTACACTGGAGCAGGAGATACGTATTCCAACATCACCAAAGAAAATCTAAAAGTTTACATTCCTATTTTCTCCAACTATGGATAAAAATCACTTTGAAGAGTACATTAAACTAATGCCAGGCAAAACACTGCAGCACTTGCTCCTCACTAAGAGGTTTCCAGCCATAGCAAAATTTGGCTGCTAAATTCATGTCCTTATTACTATAATGTTTTCTTCTGACATCTGCTGCCCTATAATCAAATCAGTGCTTGGATGCTAATAATTACATGGGATATGATACTGTACATCTAATCAGTGCTTCAGTGAACCAAAGAAAAAGACCAAGTCAGAAGCAAAAGAAAGAATTCAATAGCAAATATACACAGAATAGAAATTTGGGTTCTCTCTCAGGTGTTCCCATTACCTGATGTTTTTTGATATGTAGTAAAAAAATTGTATTTATCCTAATGAGGCACTACCACAAATCAATTCCTAAATCACAATTGCATTTAAAACAACTGCTGCAACACAAGCCTTTTCTGGGAGTCCTGAGGGCAGAGGAGCTCTTACAGTTTCTCTTCACATGAAGCAGAAATGTGTGCAATTGGTATTGATGAGTCAGGATGAAAAGCTCCCTCAGCCATCCTTCTCTTTCTCGCTAAACTCTTTGGACATATGTCTTTATCTGTGTGTGGAGAAGCACAGGCAACATAAATAACAGTTTCCCTGAATCCTGGAGCTCAAAAAACACAGTTGTGATTTCACTCCCCCTGTGATTCGAACCAGGCTGGAAGCTTCCTTGCTATAGAAATCATGCAAATGTATTAAAAATTGTCACCATCCTTGAAGACAAGAGCCATAGAGAAGGAAACACTGTTCTAAAATCTGCTGGAGAACAAGCACAGAAATTGATTTTTAGTTAGGTTCTTCTACAGAGACAATAGTTGAAAGAACTGGGACTGAAAGTGAATCTCCTGGAAATTGGTTTGGCCACTATCCTAAAACTGTAGGATAAAATTACATATCATAGTCTTCATTACTTGAAGTCTTTAAGCCAGAGTTTTTGTAAGATACACGTATACTCAGGTTTTAACAATAGAACACCAAAGTTACAAACTCCCAGTGAACCCTAGGAATGGACACTCTTTTACTTAGCTGCCCATCACAGAGCATTTGAGGTTAGTTTGATGATGACATACATATATTCCTAAAACTGTCCCCCAGGTTTTAAATTAGCCTGTACAGCCCTGTTATCCCTTGAATACTCTAAAGACACTGAGACACTGGACCATGGAAGAGGTGTTTAGTGCTCCTTGTCCCCTGTAAACAGAGTCTGTAAGACTGAAATAAGCTCCAAGAAGTCAAAAGAGAGCATACTCCCAGCACCTTCAGTTACAGTTATTTTGTCAGACTGACCAGCCAACTCGCTTGGTCTCTCAGAAGCAGCAATTTGGGCCACCAATTTCACCGCTTTTTAAAGAGTCTTTTTGCTACTGAACCCCATTTTGAGTCTTTCTGCTTTCTTTTGCTTAAATTACATTTCAGAAAAGGGAGTGGCACAGAATAAGGAGCTGGAATCCTCTCACTATGTTTCCCAAGTTCAAATTGCAGAGCACTGCTCATTTGTCCTTTCAAAGGTGGTTCTTCTTCTCCTGTCAATGGGTGCTGGGAGACACAGATGTGACGCCCCTGTTCTGTCCCTTCCCAACTCCCCCCCCCCTTTTTTTTCTTTTCTTTTTAATATCCTTAGATTTTTCTTAATTACAGTAAATTTCTGGATTAGCTTTAAACTGCTTTTGCTAGTTAAAAGACTAAAAAAAAAATGATAAAATTTTACTATTTGTTATCACACCAACTTTGCCCTGACACAATGCATTAGTCCCATAATTGACATTACATCACCTTCAGGAGCCAACCCAATCTAAACACGGTACTTGAGCACAACTTAATTACAGGATTAGGGAACAGGTTGTCTGATGTGCGTGACATACCTGTATCCCTTCAGGGGAATGCTTGAAGGACTCAAACACAGTACTGTGATGCTTCATTTTCAATCCTCCGCTACACAGGGGCCACAGTGGTTTTAAAACCAAATGACCAGTCATCCTCTTGATATTCATGCTGCAAGGTTTGGGCAGACTGCTAAGTAGTACAGAAGGGTTATGTAAGCACCTATCATAATATCATTATGGGAAAACCTTGAGTGAAATCTGTAGACAAACAGCCATGCCACAAAGGCTGTGCAGAGGCCAGCAGGTTAGACACACAACCGTGATGCTAAGAAACCGCTCTCTCTGGGAGATCTGGAGCAGAAACAGCAAAGTTATGATATAACCCATGACCACAGACAGCACTGTTGGTGAAACTGCAAGCCAAGTCTCCTGGACAAAGGCCCACTGGGATGCTCTCCAGGCAGCAAAAGCTGTGGCACTCGTTTTAGAGTCTAGCACACATGATTTAAGTGTCTTTTCAGATTACAGCAAAAAGGAAATTGCAAGGCCAGAACATACAAAAGAAAGTGGATTGCCTGTGAACATGTCGACTTCTCTTACATCTCCAATCACAGACTTTGGGCAACACCCTTCCCTTGCTCTGCTCCTGAAGGTGTTGATCTGTGGAAAAATGACTGAGCAGTGTTGAAGGACTCATTCATTCCCTCCTGAGAGGGACAAAACACTTTCCTCTGCAGTATTGCACTACAGGACCCAAAAGGAGCAGGTGAAGTTATGCAGCAGTAACACCAGACTTAGGACACCAGTACCCTGCAGATGTGTATCCCCTACACAATATTCCATAAATTTTAGGCAAGCATTCATTAGAAATCTCTTTGATTTTGAAAGGGAACCACATTCAGAACCCCCCTGCTCTGCTGGTTACTGATATTTGTATTTGCATAAATTTATTCATGGCCAATATATATTTGTTTGTTCTTTACCTCAAATATCTCCTCTTCTCTGTTTTTTCTCCTGAAATATATCTACAGAACGGTATTACAACTTCTTCAAGACTTTATTTTGTGAGACTAAAGAAATTTATCCTAACTCACAGAGAATGGTTTGTCCTTTTCATCCCAAATAGACTTCCTCTGCACCTTTTGCAATTTGAATGAATTTTTATAGCAAATGAATGATCAGAACTTTATTAAATATTTTATGCTCAGTTATATCAGCGTACTTCTTTCTCACTGCTAAGAAAGCTGGTTCTCATATCTTTTAGTAGCACAGCCACCTATTCCACATCTATCACGTATTTTTATGGTCCAGTCTTTTCTCCAGTAAGGAGGCAGATGATAAGGGTTTTTTTCCAGTTTAGAAGCAGAAATTTTGTCAATCAATCACCTAATGGAAGAATTTTGACTATGTTATATTTCATGCCTTTTTCATACTTCACCATCTCCTAATTATTTTTTTACAGGAATTATTAGTCCTCCTCTGACACAAATTAAAAGGATTCATCAGTATAACAGCAGAATTTACTACCATACTCCCATTTTTATGACAATTTTATTATGGAAATACTAAA
This sequence comes from Edolisoma coerulescens, assembly GCA_013397115.1. Classification (NCBI taxonomy): domain Eukaryota; kingdom Metazoa; phylum Chordata; class Aves; order Passeriformes; family Campephagidae; genus Edolisoma; species Edolisoma coerulescens. The sequence continues at coordinate 735,574 of VWZW01002015.1, forward strand.
GAAGACCAGCTCCCAAAGCCAATTTATGAGAATCTCTGTTTGCTTAGTGAGAAGCTGCTTCTGCTTTCTCTTTCACAGTCTTGCCATGTCCATTACATTTCTTCTGTTAGTAATCATTTTCCCTATTTGAACTAACAATTTCTACGGGATACAATACCAAATGCCTTTGGGAAGAAGAGTAAAAGAAGATCTACCAAAAACCCTTTCCACTAACAGTAAAGAAATAATCTTCCCTTTCTTAAGTCTAGAACAAAAGGCAAAATCATTATGTCAGTATATAACTGAAATTTTAATTTTTTCCTAGAAAGATGTCAAAAGCCTGAGTATAATTGCCTGCATCACTGTTTTTCTCATTTTGACAATGAGATACATGACAAAATGTCATGTATTACTAAACTAAAAAAACAGATTTTTTTTTTCCTAGAAAGAAACACTGAAAAATCAAAGAGTGAAAAGGTGAAAGCTTCTTTTTCTTTTTTCCTGAAAGGAATATATTTTCATGATTCAGTCATCTTTAAGAAAAACCAAAAAACAACAAAAACATGTTTTTTACAAAACCATCTGCAAAACAAACCACCCACCTACTAAAATACAGATTGGGCCTGTACTGATATTCAGTTGAGAATGTTTTTGATTTGTACTATCATTATGGGATGAAAACAGTAATGGTTGCTCTAACTGTTGGGTAAACTTATAAGAGATCTTTGAGTATGTATGTTTTAAAAGGCTCCTCTTTCAACAACACTTTGTATAATTTGCTTCAACATCTGTTGGCCTGCTGAGTTCCTTCTTTATTCACGTTTCACTAGACCTATAATTAAACCCTCTTAAAAAATGCATCACTTCAGGTGTCCTAATGAAGAATCTTGAGGAAGCTGGTAATAGTTTGCTAAGGGAGAGAAACAAAGCTCCTTCTCTCCTTACAACTATTTCTTGCAAGATTCATTCTCTTCAGCAGATGGAGGACTGCAGTAAAAGACAGCAACTCAGGGCTGAAGAGGTCATAAAACTCTCAAGAGCGGGAAATTACATAGGCATATCTGCCAATGAGGTCTATTTACGAAAAGTCATTAGGCATTCCCAATTTCTTCAGTTTCCCCAAATAAGAGAACAGTATTTTAAGAGTAGTAAACCCCAATCATCTTGCTTCAATTTAAGCTTATTCCTCTATTTTCTTTTATATGCTAAGCATATAACTCATGCCAAACACAAAAAGTATCCACCTGCTACAGAGAAACTAATTAGACGTATAAGCAAGTAGGGGATTTTCTCCCTTGAAACTTGATCCTGCAGCGCACGGAGAGTTTTGAAGCAGTAAATACCTACTACAGCATTGATATCACATGATTTGGCTTTTGTTTCAACACGAATTCTGGCCCCCAGGTTTAGCAACCTTGGAAGGCCCCACTTCACTATGCCACAGCCATCAGACTCAGGGAGAAGAAGTCACCTGCCTCCCAAGAGCTGTGTCACACGCTGGGTGACCAGACCCATCTTCCTCCTGGGCTGGAGAGTTCTGTGAGCTTCACGTGCCTTCCTCCTCTTGGGACTCCAGGCTTCTCCATCAGGGACAGATATAAACCCAACAAGCAAATTACTACTGGAGCCACTAGGATTTTTGCCAGAGTAAGGAAAGAAAATTTAGACTAACGTCCATAGATATAGCTGTGCACAACGATCATCAACATGTGAAGTTGCTTGTATAAGGACTAGCAAAAAAAAGTGATCAGAAGAACCCGGATGTCTCTATGTAGTCACTTTATTTGAATGCACTATGAGGTGCTATTAGAAACTGTGTGAGTTAACAATCGAAGTCAAAAGTGGAAAAGTAAAGATTGAGAAAAGGTAATTACTAGATGCTCTTTGCAGTGTATTGATTTATGACTTTGATTAGTACTGAGTATTAAAAAGATGAAAAAAATACTGGAAACAGTAATTAAGCTAGGATAAAGAAGGTTTTGTTTCCTTAATACATGACATTCCATCAATAAACAAAAACAAAACTTGGGGTGAAATATGCACTGAGAATAGTAAAAGGAATGGTACCTCTGGGAAGCAAACGCACCAAATGTTCAAAGTAATACATCCTTATAATAAAGAATGTGAAAATCAATGTAGGAATAGGCAAATAAAGAATGAAAATGAAGAAAATTTACTGTGTAACTGATATGCAGCCTTATCTTTAAATATGACAATATTTACACGTATGCATGTATAGCTCAGCTGGTCAGAGCCTGGTGCTAATAATGCCAAGGCTGTGAATTCAATCCCTGTATGGGCCATTCACTTAAGAGCTGGACTTTGATGATCCTTGTGGGCCCCTTGCAACTCAGAATATTCTGTGATACAAGCACCTACAAACACCCCTTCTATCTTTTCATTTTTATGAGGTTACATACTGAATGTCAAAATGGATTCATAAGTATTTTCAATGTGTAAATCCTCAATGTTCCACAGCTCCTCCTAAATATTTCTAATTTATTTTACATCCTTCCGACACAGCTGTGACAGTTTACATTTCTTTAAAAATTATTTAGCAGCAGAAAGGGGACTATAACACCTGGAAACCTCTTGTACATGGAGCTCTGTGCTTCCCAGAGCAGCAGCTTCCCCCTGGCCAGTGACAGCAGCAGAGCTGAGCTCTTCAGGAACCAATGGGAAATGTTCTTCAAGAATCTCATATTCAAATGTCCTGTTGAGAACAGCAGACTGCTGATCAGAAGCTATTGGTCGCAAGACTGACTATAATCTCTTCTATTTTGATTTCAAAGACTAAATGGCTGAAATTCAATTTGCTCCCAAGTGAATGGCTTACGAAGCTGCAAAACTTCCACATTACCAGGAATTATTTTGAAATTGAATGGAAAATAAACGCACACAAACTAAATGCAAAATATAAGCTTGTATACCACACATCTAGAAGTGCTTAAGGAGATTTTGGGCACTTAGCTCCCACTGATGTCAGTGGTAAATGCCCAAGATTAAGCACTTAGGGAACTGTACAGTAAGAGTCACAGATCTGTGTGGCATAACTGTAAGTTATTTTCATCTTATTCATTAAAGTCTCATATTTTCAGTTTTGTGGAGAGCATTTCAAATGTATTGTGGTAATTGTAAAACCAGACATTCCAAGCTAAATGGAGCACGTGTTTCGTGGAAGCTATTAAGCAAAGGATTAGAAAACTTTTAACATAGTTTTTTCCTAGAAATCTGCTGTAAATATTCACGCAATTGTATATCGTTCAGAAATGAGACAATAATTAAAATCAATGGCTTGATTAAATTTCCAAACCAGATAATTGTTCTTTAGAAGAAAAACCCAAAACATCCAACTGATGCACCTAATTTATATCAGACCTTAAAAAATAAATCATACAGGTCATTAATTTTACATCACAAGAGGCCCTTATATTAGATTAAATGCTCAGATGCATTTATTGCACAAGAAAATTAACAGGTCACATTTGGCTGCCTTTTCTTGGTCATCATTTATTTGGGAACAACTCTTCAGTGACTCAGCGTATCTTTTTCAAGGTAAACTGAGCTGACAAATGATTCTGTGATTCTATTTCTAAACTACACACTATACAATCTTTCCAACAAGGAAAGAATCTCAAAAGTTGTTATGCTGGACTCCACATCCTAAAGAATATGGGGCTCTTCTAACATCAGAGCTTAAATTTTGGAGTACCTCTGCTGCTGGTAGGTCCCAAAGCCAAGCTCAGATGCAATATTGAGTCTTCTTTTTTTGCTGTCTGTGACTATGTAGTGTAATTTACGGAAAGACCAGGTATGTTTTGTGTGTAGGCCAGGAGAAATACTAGGGATTCACATAATTTTTCTTTTGCCCTTGCACACTGAGGCAAAGGAGCTCATGCTCTCACTGAAAAGCATCTGAAGGCAGAATTTGAAAAAAGGTCTTAGCAATGTAACTATCCCTGGGCTATGGCATTTCCCCGGATTTCTTCTCTTCTAAAATTTGTAGGACCTTCATCATCCCCTTCACAAAGATGCAAGAGATACTGAATGTAAGCCTAGACCCTTCCATGCCTCCACTTCTCTGCCAAACCTTTGCTCCAGGACAGTGGGGGTCTCTGCCTGTTCCTTTGGCCAAACATAACTTCCACTTCTACTTCTTGCTCACAGAATTGAAGGAAAAATTAAAAAGTTAAAGGAGGAGAAAAAAGAGAACAGAATTGCAGAAAAGTGTTCAAAAATTTAAAATGGCAAAGTAAATACAATCCATAACTAAATTAATAACTTCAGCCAGAGGTGGAGGGCATTTTTTTTTTTTTGTGAACTTCTTTTTGTGGATTTTTTTTTGGGTGCTGTTTTTGTTGTTGTAGTTGATTTGTTTGGGGTTTTTCCCTCTAAAGCATATGTTAATATTCTCATGGAAGCAAAAGAGATTCCCTAATTTAAGAGACTGCAGCTCTACTCAGCAGTAAGCTTGAATGCCATCTTGCAGCAACAGAAAGAGTAAAAAACCAGTCTTGGACTGCCAAACATTTAAATGGAAGTTCAAGAGCTGTTGGCAGGATGGTGGAGTTGTGACAGAAATTGTAAAGATGCTTTCGGCTTGTGTTTTAGTGAGTAGTTCTTGTACATTCAATTTTAAGTTTGTAGTTCCATCACTCCAAAGCATACGGTGTCTGCTTTGAAGGTTAAACATGAAAACAGAAATTAAAACTGTGAGATTTTTTCATGTTTCTACACTAAATTAGCCGTGTGTGATCTTGGCAAGTCATTCAATACTTGGGTGCTCCATTGGTAAAATGAAAATAAATAGTAACAGTTATTAGACGTGGCAGTTTTGTAGCTAAATCCATGAATCTTTAAAAACAACTTTAATAAATGGTGATGACGAAACCTATGGAAAACCTTATACATAGTTATTTCAAAATTCAAATCCATCCATTCTAAATCCACAAATGGTAAGGAAAATATATTACAGCATAGATACCAAGAGAGATGGGAGGGAGAAAAAGCACATGACACGATTTAAAATCATGAAATGTACATTGAACTTTTCCTTGAGTGTGTAGAATGATGGCTATCAGATGCCAGTTGGCTGGATGAATATAAACAGCAGGAACAGCTATAGCTCAATGAACTTCCTACTAACACCTTGGCAGGTGGGTATCAAAATCCCAAAGTGAGTAAGAGCAGAGATGCCTTGTTACTGATAAAAAGAACAGCTTGAGGGAGATGGGCATCTCTGATCAGAAACATGTTTTAGTATTCCTGGGAACGTTGGAGACTGGAGCAATTTGCCTTGGCAAACCAAGATAAGTGATCTACCATGTCAGTTAACAAGTTAAGGAAATACAGCCCACAACTGCAGAGCGATGTGCAAGGAGAGCAGAACATGTTTTAAATTCAGCATCCCATATTTAATGAAGCCATTATTTTGGGTTATAACTCAGTGTTTTCTGCTGGGATTTACTGCCTCAAGGATGGTCAGAAGCTACTCTGTCAAGCTATAGGCGAACCCGCTATTGCCACAGTACATCTGGAAATATACAGGAAATTACCATAGGGCCAAGTGAACTTAGCCTGTACTTATCTTTATCATTAGTATTCAATTTTTTTTCCTCTTTTTCCCTCAGAAAACATGTTTATAGAACATGGAAACAACTGGACCTTTGAAGAAATGCTGCAGCCAGAAGGGTCCCACTCTGCCTTCCTGGCCTGTCCTCCCCCCATCCTGTGATGCCTGGTTAAAACAGGTGTTCAGTGATGAAAAAGGAAGCTCCTGAATGCCTAGAAGCATAGCCCAGCAGACCCAGACAAAAAGTCTTTTCATTCCTCTTTTTTTTTTTTTTACAAGGCAGCCATTGATAATAGCAGTCACCTGGCAGGGAGATAAAGGTTGGGAAGCTTTCCTTCCCAGTTTACCTGTCCTATATAATTTAGAGGTTTCTAACATTCCTTAAACAGTGCAACAGACACTTCCTTCCTCCTTTCTGTGATTTTCAGGAGAACAGAATCAGAGAACACAAATTATTTTCTTATTTTATTTTTTTAATAATTACTTTTTAACACTGAAAAAGAAACCAAATTAGAATAGTGAATGCAGCATTTTCCCCTAAAAGGACATGGCTTCCCTATAGAGCTTCTGAATATATCTTTTCCTATCTTCACTCTCTGGCTCCCTACAGATTTAAATTACAGAGGCAGAATATTTGTCCTCAAAGTAACCTATTTTTTTAATTCACATGGATGTTTTGATCTCTCTCCTCTAGACTTCCAGCCTGAATAGGCCCACAGAATTAATACGGCTGCTAAAATGTATAGAGTGATCTGAATCAGGCCTTTCATTCCTGCCCAGCAAATACCCTCATAGCTCTCACAGTCAACTCATGGACTCTTCTCTGCTTACTCCTCCTTTCCCCATTTCAAGAGTCTCAAGCACTCTGAAACCAAAAGCACTTCCTTTACCCTTAGAATGAAGAAAATAAATTATCATATATTATAAATAAATAATACAAACAAAAACATCAGCAAAGAAACAGGCATCCAGAACCTTTCAGCCTCCAAATCCCAAATACCTTTAAAGAGCATAATGAACAACTTTGAGGTATGGAATAGGTTTTCAGCACCAAGGTAAAAATCCCTGCCATTCATTCATTCTCTTCCTGGGAGCACACAAGCCACACTCGCTACCCGTGGGAAAGTGGCACCAAGCTGTCCTGTGACCAAAGATCCCACACCACAATACATCACACACACTGAGCGCTGCTCAGCACACTGCAGAATTAGAGGCAAGGCTTTGTGGGCTAAAGGCTCATTTCAAATTGGCTCAAGCTGCTCCTTTAGGAGTAAACTGTGGCTGTGTTGAAGCATGTGAGGGTAGAATATAACCTCTTTCTTTTTCCCTAAATTAAATTCTACATATAAAAGGCCCTATAAACATTTTAGCAGCACCAGCATGTTCTAGCACAAGTCATTTTGGTGAAGGCTTTACATATGCACTTCTCTTCAAGCACACGCTTCAGTCACATTTTCAAGTGACTTGCCAAATTGAGGCTTGCAAGGGCAGCAACTATTTTTCTTTTTATATTGAATTTAAATAATTTAAATCTTTTCTCTCTTCGCCTTCTCCTCTCTCAAAACACATTTGAATTCTACTTAAAAGTCAAAAATTTCCCCAGATCTCCAAACAATAGATTATTGGAAAAAGAGAGACAACTGGCTGGCTCTACAACTGTACCAGCACCAGTCTCAGCTTCTCAGGTAATTAGAGAGATGAAGTTAAAACTACAGTGGATTTATGACGATCAATAAAACATAATTACGACAGCAGAAAATACAACCAAACACTGGACAATCTCCCTGGCCACAGAGATTTTTAAGTTTCTCTAGGAATGCTGGCTTGGTATGCACCCCTACTAAGCTGTGCCATGAAACAGAAGAATAGGGATAAAATAATGAAATTCAAATACACACATGGGAGGGTCAAAGCTAAAGCTAAAAGAAGTGGTTTTATTTTACAACCTGCTCTAACTACAGCAAACTTCTGCAGATAAAGGTGGATAAAACTTCCTATCCTGAAGACCTCACCTTCAGTTTATTATCTCTACATGCCTAGGGATAAAAATGTGACTCATAAACATCTTAGGGTCATCCCTTGAAGCTAACAGCACTGTTTTTGTGTAAAGAGCAGAACAATAAACCATAAATTTGCATTCAAGAAGCAGCATGTAATAAGTGTTTACACTTAAATTTGATGTGAGCCATGTGTGCTTATTGCTTCTCAAGACCAGGCCACATTTCAGTCCCTTGGAGACAGATCATAAAATCTAAGTGAATATTTAGTTCGTGCATCTCCTAAATGTGTTTTGCACATCATATAAAAAAAAAAAAAAAAGAAAAAAATCCCAATGCCCAGCTCTTAAAGAAGAATGCAACATGCATTAGAAGAGAGATTACTTGCTGCTGTTACCCACTGAAACTATTCAGGGAGGTGGCAGTCAGTCTTTTCTGACTGCAGAAAGATCCTTTTCTTCTCAAATCATTTCAGGATCTGCAACAAGGCTGCAAAAATCATTGCCTCTGCTGCAAATGTCCAGGGACTTCTGGGTCAGCTACATTCATAAGTTCAAGATCAGAGAAAAATCTTAAACATCTACATCTTTTTCAGTCTTCTGTAAGACACCATTCGTATAGATTGATACTGTTAAGCAAGCATTTAAGCACAGTTCTAAATGAAAGGAAGTTTTCCATAACTGGAGCCTAGATATGCAACCCCAAATACTCCAAAGCATGAAGTCTGTTTGAGGTTTGGTTTGTTATTTTTTTGGTGGGTTGCTCCTCCTTCCCCCTGCCTTTTGGTTTTATTGTTCTTGATGCGTTCTTCTCTTGTTTTGATGGTTTTTTTGGTTTGTGTTGGGGTTTTTCCCCCACTGATGGCTCTATTAGACTTATTATCTAAACGACAATTTAAATTTATTTTCAAATTAGGTGAGAGGAGGGCAACTCATATACTTTGCAAGATAAAAGAAACAGCTTTTTAAAATACAGCTTTTTTATATTATCACTATTTCTGCAAAACAAACAAAACCCACCATCAGTGATAAGACAGCAGATGCTGAAAAGTATCATTCTGCTGATCTATCAGTTCTGTTTTCAGCAAGATACTCACTCTACAGGAAACTTCAGCATGATTTATAGCAGCAGAGGCACAGTATTATACATGGACGATGTATAAATACATGTGTTATACACCATTTGTCAATAATCTTTTTCCTTAAAAGGCCATGAAGATACAGTCCCAGTAAAGGCTGCTATCACATTTATCAAGCAAAATAATAATCTACATCTTGCAATGATTGTTTTCTTAGGACGATAAACTTTTTGAGCAATCAAAGCATTCTGGTCAGTAGGGCTTCAAACTGAGTGCTTTGGAATTCTTTCTTCTGAGTAGCAATTTCTGAACCTGGATTGTTATTTTTGAAGTTTAATTACAGGAAAAATAATTTTACAGTTTGTGGAACACCATCATTCTCTTCTCTCCAAGAACTCAATGACAAAACCAAAAAGATTTGGACACAGTCTTTTCAGGTTGTCAAAGTGCCAACAGGCAGAAATCTGACCCAGTATTTGTCTATTTGTCTATCCTTCAGACATGCTTGTGTTTAGCAAAAAAACTTATCACACTAGACTATAAAATGCTGCAGTTTTGGATATGTTATATAAACAGCTGAGAGACAAATCCCTCTCCTGATGCAAGCCTGAGTGAGGAAAGGAATATCAGAGATGGTAAAATCTACAGCAGTCCAAAACTAAGCCTTGTAGTCTCTGCACTAATCAGAGCCCTCAGCCAACTCTAATCTGGATTTTTTTCCAGACAGACAGGTTACTTGATCAGAGGTCTGACTGGGATTTAAGATCTGAGATTAGGGAATTGAAGGATAAGAATGCAGAGAGAAATTACACCCCTGAATTTGAAGGAGCAAGGGGAAATTAGAAAGATCTGCTACTGCAGAAAAATTCTACTCATACTTTGATACACAAATGAGGAATCTTTAATTTTGGCAAGGTTGTCACTTTTTTAAATCACCTTCTTATTTGTAAAACTAGGATATTACCGTACTTCTACAAGGTCTTCCGAGAATAAGAATACTATGAATATAAAGCACATATCTATGATGATTATGGGAATGATCAACCAAGCTGTAAGACAAGCGTGGTCTGAAAACAGCAGTGGAGAAGTAGAGCATACAAATTGCTTGCTGAAAAGTGGCAGGAATCAAAAGTCTGGGGTTCAACATCAGAGCACCTAAACAAAGTTAGGAACACAAGCCAGATACAAATTTGCAGTACAACACAACATGAAATGGCAGAACTGCCAGTGCTCAGGCATCTCAGCTGAGATGGAGCACAACCCCACCTCCTTTTAAACACTAGGCTGCTTTCCAGGAGGTGTGCAGGGTGAGCTCAAGAGGCTGACAAAAGATAATGGTAGTTCCTTTTTTCCATTTAAATGGACAAGTTTTCTATAAGAAGAGTAATTTTGCAGGTCATTTATGCTATTCTAGAAAATGGCTCTGAATTGAATCAAAACCAGCGTTACCAACTCTGCAATCATTGTCCATGTAATTGTGCATGAAACAAAACGGGCTGAAAAAGCCAAGTATATTAAATCAAAAAATAAATGGAAAAACAGGCTAAGCAAAACCAGATAAAGACCAACAATCCTTCAAACAAAGCATGCTAGAATTAATTTTTTTTTGCTACTGTAGAAACTCAAACTCAATGCCTTCATTACATTCTGTGGTACATTATACTTGTGTCATGAAAGTCTGTTCCACATGCCCCCATTGTTGTGGTTTGACATGTGAAACAGACTTTCAAGACACAACTGCTTCTTGCCTCAAGGAAATGCTTGCTAACCTACGCAATCCCTTATTAGATATGCTGTCCTAGGTAAGAAACTTTTAAGACAACTTACTACTGTTATTATATCATTTGTGCATTGGAAAGATAGAAATGTCTCCAACAGCTTATAAGAAATATTTGGGAAGGATAAATTCATTAACATCAGCAAAACTGAAAGCAATTATGTTATTGCTTAGCATGATATTTAATAGGGGAAAGAACCCTTTGGGTTTCTGTGGCTGAATGTAAACATGAAAAGCTGCATACTTTCACAGTCTACAACTGTACATTTCAATTATTAAGTCTTGCAGAATTTGCATTATAAACTAAAAAGCATTGCATTACACATTCTTAAAAGCATTGCATTACACACTCTTAATTCATAAAAACCTTTTTAAAAAGAAAATGATTAACAGACATAATAAAAACTAAATGGAAACCAGAACTGATGATAATCTAAAATGGTGATTCATGCTAACCATTTCATTTGAGACTACAACTTAGATCAGTATACATCAAGTTTAGATAGGAACCAGTAATAAATTGTGTTGATTCTGAGGTCAGGTTTTCACAATACACCAAATGCTAAACTTCTAGTCCATAAAAGATAAATTCACTGCAAGTAAAATATAAATCTATTATCTTTACAGCAGCTGCAATCTGGGAAATATGCTCTCTTTTAATTTTGTAGCCTCATTTACATCTTATTAACCAAGAAGCAACCTGAATGAGAAATATACTATAAATTTAGAAAACCAAAACCCCAAAACCCTAGCTGGATGATCAAGACAACTGTTCTTTTCAGCCATTCTCCCCTTTCCTGTCATCAAATACAAGTTAGATTTTTTACAAGATAAAGTGCCCTGCTCTTACAGGGCTTACATAGCCAAATTCTCAACAGCAGTAAGTCTCAATTAGAGATGACTAGAAAATTAATTTCCCACCCTCATCAAAATTCTGGTTTTATTCAGATTAAAGGTGAATAGTCAATGCTTGCTGTAGGATAGTAAATGAAAAATATGTAAATACACAAACACATAAACTTCAAATCGAAGTGCTTTTTAAATGTGTTTATAAACAATACAAAAATTCTAACCTAAAAGTCCAAATGCAAAATTTGAAATGACATCTTTTATCATCATCAAAACAAGAATCTCAAAACTACTTGTTTTGGCACTCACCAGTGAAATACTTGACAACAGCATGTCACTTTTGACATAATTTTCCAATTTCAACTAGTTTTTTCTTTAAACATTTTTTGACTAAAACTATATAACACCTGGTAGTATTAAAGAGAATTCAGCTTTTCCAGTGTTTTTATATTGTTCTAAGAGGATTTATAATGCTCAGAGGTTTCAAAGTACTACGTTCATCCTCCTCATAATTTTATTTTCGCCTCCTCTACCTCTTCTGAAATGTAGTCTTCTCTGTTTCTCTCTCTCTTTTTAAAATCTCAGTTGACTAACAAGAGCAGGTCTGATCAATCTGACCTAGAGCACGGCCACATAAGCTACTGAAACAGTGCAAGTGAGGAGGAAGCAATATCTGAAACAAGCAGGAAGGGCAAGGAGGAGATGCAGGATGGGGCAGAACAGGATGGACCTGGGAACTCTGAAACCTGTTCTGCCACAACTAAGTTCCTTACAGAGGGCCCTGGGTTTCCATCCTGGGGGGCTGAGGTTGAATTACAAATACATGCTGTTTTGCTCGCAAATTCAAACAGAGAATCCTATTAACCCACACAGGAAAGCAGAAACATGCAGCTGGAGAATATCATGGAGCAACTATAGCAAAGAAGACTCATGCTGGCTCCCAGTTGCCTGTGCAGGCCAAGATCGAGGTTTCCAATGGATTTCCAGTTCAGCTGCTGACTCATAAAAGAAGAATCTGCATAGTGATGAACACACTTTAACACTTCACCCTCCAGAAAACACAGAATTTGCAACGAATGATACTAGCCTTTTACAATCAGCCTAGTAGCAACTCTTGCGAGAAGAAAAAATGAAATTATTCAGCAGAGATGCAGTTTGCAAATTATGACTAAAGGGGGAAAAAAAAGGTAATGCATGAATAGAAGAAAAAATTAAATACAACTCTAAGTGCTCATTACTGGGTAACCACTGCATCCTATTCTGCTACTAAATGCAGCTGAAACTTCCAAGAGAATGTGCCCTATGACAGCAGTTAAGGAAAGCTGCAGTAAATACTATAAATGGCACTGCATCCCTGAAACATAAGCAGCCCTTTGACACAGTTCAATTACATCTGTAAAGCAAAGGAACGGAGATCCTAGCATCAACTGTGACACAACATATATTTAAAACACTTGCCAGAGAAAGGTTAAATGGAAAGAGTTATATATTCCCTTTGTGGAACTCTTCCTATTCAAGTCAAAGATTGTTCACTGAACAAAACGGCATGAGATAAGTGATTCTGTCTAAAGAGCAAAAAAATCACAATGAGAATATATTAAAAAAAAATTATCTGCTTATAATGGAACCAAGACAGTGATCATATTAAAAGGTAAAAGTTCTAAACAAGTAAGAAAAAAATCTGATTTTAAAAGCTTTATTTCATTACATAAGAACACTAACTAAAACAGCATTTTAAATGTCCTTATCTCGTCTACAGCCACAGAAAGCGTATGTTGAAATCACATTAAAGTCACATATATCACTGGAAATGAGAGACAGAGGCCTCGGGCTAAGAGAGCACTGGAATTCATGCTTGTATTTTATCTAGCTGCAGAGTTCAAGGTGAACCCCTATGTACTTAAAGCTATCCACACAGAATTATTCCAGATAGCTGGGTGAGACCTAGAAAGATCACATTGTCCAGCCACTTGCTCCAAGGCAGGAACAGCTGCCTTTTTTGACAGAATGACATTTTGGACATATGTTTATCTAACCTGTTTCATCAGTGATGAAGACTGCTCATAGATAATTTGTTCCTCTAGCCTTATAATATAGGAATCTGCCTTACTGCAATTTCAGTCATTAGTCACTGCTGAAGACAAGTTATTCCCTCCTCTGTGGAAGCCTTTTACACACTTTGAGCTTGTCACCATGTCATCCCTTAGTTTTAGTCTCTATAGCAGTGTTCTTTCCTTTTTTCTTCACATCACAGTCCTCAATTAGTCCATATACTTCTATAAGTGCAGTGCTTGAAACTGAAGAGAATACGCCTCTTGGGATCTTACCATGGCTGAGTAGAGCACATGCATCATTCTTGGGAAGCCTTGTACCTATCTTCATATCAATCCTTACATTCCTCTTGAAGCATAACCCCATCAAGATGCTACTTTTGAAATTGTGTGTTCAACTCAAGCACCATGCCTGACCCTGTATCTGGCCTCAGAACCTGCTCCATTTGCCTGTTTCAGAAGGCTGGGTCAAATCCAACTCAGAAACACACTCAAACACACTGCCCTTTGGTTGAGGGAGATGAACAGGTTACACAAGCCCTTTCAAACCCAGATACTTAGCACAAGAGACTCCTCAATGCTGACAGCAAGGAGTGCTAACCGAAGTTAAGTTTGTTGGTTGGATGAAAAACAAGAAAAGAGAAGAAAGGGGAGGAAGTGTTCCATGATGAGGCACAGCACCCAGCACCCACAGACGTTACTTCAGGGCAATGTTTTATGCTCATTTGTGAGAAGCCACAAACAAAAACAATCCCCATGTGCACTTAGCATGGCCTCTCTGCATACTTCTCCATAGAAAGCAAACTCATAGGTTCTTCTAGTTCCTGCTGTGATTATGCAATTCTCCAATTTGGTGAATACAGCATCTGCCAATTGCACCGCATTAACACATCCAGCTCAGCCCTCATCAAACCTAGAAGTTGGATATAATTCCACACTGCTGGCAAGCTTGCAGCATTTCCTTGTACTGGATCATAAATGCTCCCATCAAATTACCTTTGTTCCCTCTGTAAAGAGTCCTCAGGAGAGATTACCTTAACCACTGCCGCCTTAAATTCCTTTGGTATTCATTTTTCCTAGGAAGCATGAACCACACTGGTAAGTAAAATACCAGTAACCCCAGTTGTGTTCTCAGACTAAGAGACTGCAGCCTTGGTAAGTTTTGAAACTGGGGCTGCTACAGAGATTTTTTTTTTCCAGGGCTTTTAAGGTTACAAGCAGCAGAACTGCACAGTACTTCACACAGTCCAATGAAACCACAGTGACTTGTATAAAAAGCAGGGTCAAATGATACTTTTATTTTTATTTCTTTTAATATTAAATTTTTATCTCCTTTGTGGAGAAAAACCAGTAGGATTCAACAGAGCACGTTTCTTGTGTGATAGCTGTATTTCGCATACTTCAAAGCAAAGCAACTTTCCAGGCATCACTGCATAGCAGTCCTGCAGGAAACACAAGTTTCAGGTCCAAACCTCCATCTCCTGAGGTCTGTGCAGGTGTAGGGACCTGCAGCACAGCTCCACCAAAATGTGCCAAAAAGTCCTTAAGGAAAAATACTAAGGTCTGTGACTATTTTCCTCAAGGAGCCTCTCATCACCTGACATTGTGCATTTCTTCATCTACCTCCTTCATGGTCTCAGGAGTCTCTTCCTTGAAAGGAAACAGCCCTCCTGACCTGCATTTTTTTAGAGAAATCTGGTATTTAGTAAGGCAGTAGATGCCACAAGACTTTGCTCTAAATGGCCTGTATGCTCTGCTAATAAATTGTTGACCAAAAAAAACCCCCCTTTTTAAATTATAAAGACTTTCTCCTCATTGACTACATGTGTTTACAGTGTAGAGAGATCCCCTGTTATTTATCATCAACTCCAAGTTACGTGTCAGACAAAACTAACATCTGAGTCAAGTATTTGTTGAAGTTTAGGTGCCTGCATGAGGATATAATCTCTGAACAGGTATATTCAGAGCCAAACAAAAACACTTTTTCCCAAGGGATTTTTAAACTTTCAATGAACTATGAGTATTGATCTTACTCTAAATCTGTGGAAATGAGTTTCTGTAAAACTGAATTTAAGACCTAAGTCAACCTCATTATAGTCTTAATTTACCCACTATTTACTAGCAGTATTTCAAACCACTCTTTCAGAGGAAATGACAAAGACAAAAAGCACAAAAAAAAGAGGAAGAAGCAGTATGAAAGTTGAAAAAAAAGATGACTACTTTAGAAGGAAATCTTACTAAAATATATTTGATATGCAAATAGGATTTGCTCTCAAATGTCACTAGGATTCTCTAAACCAATAGTCCCTGTTTACATATCAAGTACAAAAAAAAATACTTAAATGCAAACAGAGAAAATATACCTGATGCACATGTTGTCTAAACTTGTATTTCTATTGATACTTCTAAGATAAAAGCCAAAGGTCCTAATGTACAATGATGAAAGTTTGGTCTCAGTTGTGCATTGTTTTTTTTAACAGAGTAAAGATCAGCCAATATACAAACTGTTACTATTTCAGCAGTAGATAAATGCTAGATAAACACTCCTTAATAGCAGTTTATCCTATAAAAATAATTTTACCCCCCCTCTGAATGCTGATGTCTGGAGACAGCAGCAGTCCAATGAATATAAATTATATCAGGATTCTGAAACATACTTTGACAGAATAAAAATTACAATAACAGCCTCCTAATTCTGACTGATGACATCTGCAAAAGAACATAACACTTTCAAGACTTTGTGGCAAGACTTCAACAGTGAGCCCTCACTTATACAACTGGAAGCCTTAATTGTTTTGTGAGCTTTCAAGTGACCGTCTGTTTCACTTCACTAAATTCATGTCATACGCAGTTTGGCTACTGCAAAACACACGCACACAAACCTCATGTTTAAGAACCTCCATCCTGGATTTATAAGCATTTTTGTCAGCAAAAGGGAAGTTCTGCGCGGGCCCAGGGGCGGGCGGGCGGCCGGATGGATGGATGGATGGATGGATGGATGGATGGATGGATGGATGGATGGATGGATGGATGGATGGATGGATGGACGGACGGACGGACGCTGGAAGGGAGCCTGGCCGTGCGCGGCCGCCGCTGCGCCCTCTGGCGGGCACAGCCCCGCTCCGGCCAGTGCAGCCTCGCACCCTGGCAAAAAAGTCTGGGGTTTAGAAACCCCCAGGGGCAGCCAGGTAAGTTCCGGCATGCCTAGAAAATTATTTCACTTGAATTGGTCCGACTTGATTTTCCCCAGTAAGATAATTTCAAGGAGCTGGCAAAAAACGCTTTTGCATTTCTTTTCCATCTCTGTTGAAATCGGAGCGTATCCCTTTGGTAGCATCCTCAGAAATCGTCCCTGGCTCCAGCTCTGCCAGGGCTTACTATACGTTTCCATTTCTTGATACTGTTATTCCGCTCATTGTCAATAAGTTGTTCGTTACTGAGTATTTGAAGAAAATGTTAAAACAGCCTCCCGTAAGAATTTGCAGCTACCTCAAACATTTACACTTTAATTCTTTAAAGGTTTTATCTGAGCTGATCCAAAGGGATACAGTAGGTGCTAAATAAAGTAAAACTTTGAAACGTCACTTTATTTTGACTCATAAACCTGAAGTTGAATTTCTGGCTTTACATATTTATCCTCTTCGCACTGATTAGACAGTCTATCATTTGCTTTTTTTTTTTTTCCAAACAGTAGCAGTATTACAAACAAATAAACAAACAAAAAAAAGGAAATCAAACTCTGATGTTAAAAATGAAATTTAATTATTATTGTCATCATATAGATTTTTTCTAATCAAGAACTACGGAAAAGATGCCAAAGTTATAAACATCTAGATGTCAAAACTGACTTCATATTGCCCATCTTGCTACTCGAAGAAAACAATTAATTGCTATATTTTCTTCAGAATGTATTCAATATAAAAATAATATTTGCCTGATTATAAACTCCTTCATACTTCCTATCCCATTCAGGAAGACACAAGACATTATTAAATGATCTATGAATAAGCAATGCACTGGTAAACCTTCTATTTGGCACCTCCTGGTACAGACATTGCTGACTCCTACAACTTAATAACCTAAATCTGTGATGTGTGGTGTTTATTTGCCCATTGATAAATTGTATTTCCTTTAGTCAGCACTAATATCTTACTGTCTGGATACATTGGCCGGAAGATAATAAACTTTGTGAGTTCAGTCCACTACCACATAAGATAGCAATTCTCTTTTTCCAATATCAACACCATACTTTTTTTCCCTTATAACTAACATTAACGAATACCAACATTTGTTGCCTACAGCAACATGGAGTTTGCATGTTGCATGAAAAAGACATGAAAAGTCTCCTTCTTGTTTTTCCCTTTGGCCCCAAGTGACATGTGAGCCCCGGCAACCTGCTGAGCTACCCCAGGGTTCAGCAATTCCAAAACCCAGTGGTAGGCCCCTGCCCGGGAAACTCCCGCTCTGTCTAGCGCATAATCTCACTGGACATCTAAAAAAACTACCCAGTCTCTCTTGTTCGGGTCAGTTACACAGTGACCACAAAACTTTTCACGTTTTTGTCAAACCTTCAAGAAAAGCAAGAAGGGGCGGTTCTGTCGCACCAGGGAAGCCAGTGGGCGTGTTCCATCTGATAATAATCCAGCTTGTATTTCGAATACACAGGCACAGCTTTTGAAAATACCTGTAAGCCAGAACCTGCTGCAGAAAGGTCCCCTGATACACAAACCCCACGACTTTTCTCACTATCCGCAAACGTGCCAAGATTTCCTTTGGCAGCTTTCCCCTCCACCGCACAGGAATGCAGGAGACAGAAGGCTTTAGTGATCAAAAGGGAGCCCATGCTGTGGGACACAGAGGCCCAAGAGAAAGCACTACAGGTGCTGTGCGTCACGCATTAACAGGTGTCTCCGAGAAGGACTGACAAGAGGACCCCGATACTTCACAAGCAAACTTAGTCAACAGAGCCTCTCGCTCCTAACGAACAGGTCCCACAGCCCCGGGGGCTTCTTCCTTTATCTCTCTCCTTCTCTCAACGCCCAGTTTCCAGGGAAGGCTGCAAGCTCCTGACTTGCGCGGGGGAGGAGAGTGCCCGCTAGCTCTCCCAGGCAGGATCTGCAGGGAAACTTTGCCATCCCTGCACGGCTCGCTGCCGGCAGAGCAGGGGGGCCCCGGCGCGGGAGGTAGGGAGGGGAAGGCTGCCGGGGCGCCTCTCCCGGGGACTCCGGGGGCTCCGTCCCTCCCTTCCCGGCGCTCGAGCAGAGCCCATCGCGTCTCGTACATGGCTGGGAAGGAGGCTCCAGGGACCCCGCGAAGGAGCTGGGGAAAGGAACAGTACCGGCTCCCGGTGATCGCGGGGCAGATTCATTAAAGGAGGAAAGTCCTGAATTCCCATTAAAATAAGAAATGAAGTCATAGAGAGCTCTTTCCGGAGAAGCCAGGGTAGGGAAGGATGGGAAGCCGGGACCCCGGGCCTCTCTCGGGAGGAGGGAGAGCCAGCCCCGAACGGCGTTTGCCCTCTCCCGGTACGCGGCCCGTGGAGCGGCCGGCGGAGCCCACACCGCGGGGGCTGCGAAGGCGGCCCGGCCCCCGACCCCGGCCCGACCCCGCCCCGGCCGCGTTGCCCTGGGCTCCGCGGAGAACCCGGGCCGGCCCCGCCCGGCAGGTACCGGCCTCGCTTACCGCGGCTCTGCCTCGGCGTCTCCCCGCCGGCGAGCTGGCAGCGCTCGCTCAGGCACTGGAAAAGTAATAGAAATCCAGCAGCTAGTTTGCTCCTCCGCAGCCTCGCCATAGCACGGAGCCTGCCGAGACAACTCTCCGGGTGCGGGGTGCGCGCCGCTCCTCGTCGGTGGAGGGGAAGTCCGGAGGCGGCGGAGAGCAGCCCTAGCAGGCGCCGAGCCGCCCTGTCCTCGCAGCAGCGCTCATACAGTGGGGCGGCAGGGACGAGCCGCTGGGGCTGAAGGCGCTGGACTGGGTCTGGGGGCCGCTGGAAGGAGGGGGGGGCGCCGTCCCCCTAACTCGTGCGGCCGCGCCGCTCTCAGTCCAGCGGCATCACCGCTAGGGAAAACAAGCCCAGCCTCGCTGCGAAGTGCCAAACTCTTCCCTCCTCGCAGCCTGCTGATAGATTTTAGGAGAGCCACTGAGATCCTCCCTTCCTGGCTTGCCCCCACCCAGCTCCCTTCCCCCGCAGGGTGAGGCAGGGTGCCTGAGGGACGGAGCCTCTCCTCGGTGTACCGCTACCGACTAAACCCCTCCGGGAGAAACGAGCGAAGAAACGTTCCAGCCGGAGCCAGCGGACCGGCCCCGCGTCCGGGGGGAGCAGGACCCGGAGGGCGGGCGGATGCGCCGCGGGAGAGGATGCGCGGGCGGCGGGGAGGCAGGCGGGGACGGACGAACAAGTTCTCTTTCTCTCTCGGGGCGGTTTCCGCGGCCGGCGGCGCT